>CM037868.1:33280022-33352522 GCA_021292105.1 Anadara kagoshimensis
AAGAAATAGAATCAATCACTACTTGTAGTGCCAGATAAGGAAATCTCAACCCTCGGCAAGCCTCGTTCTGGACCAAATATGTTAGAACTCGGGTTGAGATTTCCCTATCTGGAGTACAAGTTGTGATAGATTCTATTAATCAGTGGTTCAAACAGCATTATATATAACTACACCACTGGGTATTTCATAATACTTTCTGGTTCAAAAATTACATTTGTACTATAACCACTCCACTGGACATTTACCCCGGTGCCCATCCTAAGATTGGAGTTTTATAATCAGTGGTCCAAACAGTAATTTAACCACACCACTAGAACTTTCCTTCAGTACCCGTAAAAAGTCTGAAATTTTATAGTCGAGTTGAATAATGGTGTTTAACGCCCCAGTCAAGAATATTTCACTTATATCGAGACGTCGCCAGCTATAGGCGAAAGTGCAGAGATTTTGCCTTTGCATTGCGCTGATTTGATTAAATAGCAGGGTTCTTTATCGTGCCAAGCCCACCGGGACACAGGATCTCATTTATTTTAAGTTCCCATCCGAAAAAAACCGTAAACGTAATCTTTCATTTCGTAATGCCGATGGCGAAAATGAACACCCGTTACCAACTTTCAAGTATTGGGTCAGACTCGGCCGAAGTTCGAACCCACGACTTCCCACTTACGGAGCTACCAAAGTTAAAAAAGTTATAATCAGTGGTCTCAAATGCACTGTTTATAAATATCCATGCTTGTCTTTTCCTTTTATAGTATTGTTTGACTTTCCTCATTAACTTGTATAGTTCCATGTTTCTATATTTTGTTAGTTATTTCCAAAATACATGGTATAAGCTGAACTTGACATTAAGAGTGAATATGAACAACAGCGGCGATTTTGACCTCATTTTGACCATCAGCATATGTCAGGAACGTTATAATCAGCGGCCCCAATAGTGCTCTAACAACTTAACTGGACAATGAACTTTGTACCCGTCAAAAGTGAATTTCATAATCAGTGCTTCCAATAGTATCATAACCACACCACTGGACATTTACTCCCAATGTTTTTCATAAAGACTATTATAATCAGTGGTCCCAATATTTAGTAATACTTTTAACCACACCACTGGACATTTACTCCAATATTTATCATAAGGAATATTATAATCAGTGGTCCCAATACTTAGCAATACTTTTAACCACACCACTGGACATTTACTCCCAATGTTTATCATAAGGAATATTATAATCAGTGGTCCCAATATTTAGTAATACTTTTAACCACACCACTGGACATTCACTCCCAATGTTTTTCATAAGGAATATTATAATCAGTGGTCCCAATACTTAGTAATACTTTAACCATACCACTGGACATTTACTCCAGTGCCAAAAGGAATCAACATGAACATTAATGGCGATTTTGACGCCATTTTCACCATCAGATTGCTGCATACACAGTTACAGAGTTCTAATAAGACCATATTCCGGCGATTGCTTTCTCCTTGAAAAGGGAATAATAAATTATTAAAACTTTCCAAAAAATTCACACAAAAAAAAAACCAAAAAAAAAAAAAAAAAACAACAACAAAATAACATTTGAAACGTTTTTTCAGTTTCCCCCCTTATGTTTGAAATTCATTATTCTAGGGCAAAGGATCAGTAATTCTCCGGACTGTTGTCTCGTTTGAGCTGTGTAAACCGTACCTTTGCGGCCAAAATGACACCTAAATCGCCACCTTTAAAATGATAGAGACCGCGTTGGCCTAATCGATAAGACGTCAGTACACAAATCCAGGGTCTCTCACAAAAGTGAGTCCTACTAAGACCACATGTGGTAAAGTAGGTTTTCCTTGCCGTTGGCCTTTACTGGTTAACATGGTATCAGTATATATAATGGACTGGGGGAGTGGTACGCTTGTCTGCGGCGTACTGACTCTGTGAGCTAGCACCTTAAAAGTTGCTCTGAGTGCGCGCTAGTACAAGGCAGACCATGCAACACACACACACTTCAGATGCATGCACAAAATTGTTAATTGATTAATCTAATGACATATACACTCAAAGGTCAAAAGTGTTTCCGCACAATGGCCACCAAAAAAATTCCGCACCCGATTCACATCTGACCGTTCACTAGTATGCTTTTAATATCAAACAGAAGCGTGCAAAATTTTCAAATATATAACGGATGGTTTTTCCGCGATCACCGGTTATAAAATTTTGTTAGAGTTATCTCTCTTTTGTTTATATGTCGTCTGCTAGCAACAATGGCTGAGCGCAGGTTCTGAAACAACTGTCAGTCGAGACGAAACAAACTATTTTAACTTTAAGCGAGGATGGTTTCAGTGGGGGAAAGATTGCTGAGATCTTGAAAATTATTCCTTCTACAGTTCACAAATTTCTAAAACGGTACGGACAAAGAGGTTACGTTGAAAATGAAAGTAGAAGCGGAAGGCCAACAAAATACAATGGCCGAGTTGACAGGCAGCTTTTACGTGTAGTGAAAACCAATCGGAGGAAAACTTTTATGGAAATTACAAACACTTATAATGAATCAACACCAGTGAAATTAAGTGAATCGACCGTAAAAAGACGTTTGACATTTTATGGATACGAAAGAAGGATAGTAAAAAAGAAAATAATTATATCGAGGACTAACCGTTTCAGGAGGAGGGCATGGTGTCGGTCCCAGCTTCATAAAACTGTCAATAGCTACTGGAATAGAGTTATATTTCCAGACGAGACTCAGATTGTATTGGGCAAGAGTGGTAATGTCATGTGTGGCGCAAAGAATGTGAAAAAGTGGTCATCGTACTGTCTTGGTGAAAGCAGTTATGGACCCCCCCCCCAAGTAGTTACAAGTGTAATGTTTTGGGGGTGTATCACCTATGATGGTGTAGGGACTTTGGTAGCAGTAGATGACAACATTAATTCAGAAAAGTATACTACTATCTTGGACGAAAATCTGTGGCCAGTTGTTGCTAAAGTTTTTGAAAACCGCCACTGGATATTCCAAGTTGACAATGCCCCCCCCACCCCCCACCCCCCCCCCCCACCCCCCACCGCTCTCGGCATACTATGCATTTCAAAGAGACAAACTCTATACTTACAATTTTATGGCCTGCGCAAAGTCCAGACATAAACATAATAGAAAATGTTTGGAGGTATATGAAAATCAGGCTGCAGAGAAGAGCGCACAACATTAGGAACAGACAACAACTGATTGATGCTGCTACTGAAATCTGGGCCTCCATCAGTTTAACTTATATATGATCATTGCATGCCTCTATTCCAAAGAGAAACCGTCAAGTATTCAGGGCAAATGGATCCATTTCCAAATACTGAGGTAAGAATTCGTCATAGTTTTCCTAATTCCCCGATATTCAACTTTGCAGTTTTGAAATGTTGTTTTAAGAAAAACAACGGCGACCATTGTGCGGAAACACTTTTGACCTGTGAGTGCAGATTAATAAAATAGTTCTCGTCGCGAATAGCTGAAAAAATTGCTGATGCGACGTTAAGCAATATTCAAACGACCAACCAACCTTAAAATGATATTAGACACAACAAAACTATATAATTATATCTTTTATGATAAAAATATATGTACATGTGACAATGTTTTAATGAATTATAAACCTAACACCATAAATCTACAATACAGACTTGCCGAAAGTTTTAACACTGAACTTAGGTAAAAGAGTCTACACCCGACTACCAAATGGCCGAAACATGGATTGCTAGTAAACAAAAATACCGAGAAATAGATAGCTTGGCGAAAGAACAGTCACTATAGCTACCCACTTTAAAGTCTTGGGTCAGACCCGGTCGGGGTTCGAACCCTCGACCTCCCGATTACCAAGTGACTGAAAAAAGGACGCCGAAATATAGACAACAGCCCTAGTTGTCCAATCATTTCTTAACTAAGATTTCCCTTAACTTATATTTAACAAATTTTGGTTATCTTTTTCAGAACCACTAATTATATACATTGTAATTATACACTTTGTAATTTTTTAAATAAAGTTAAATATAGGATTGATCTTTAAAATGACACCCAAATTCCTGAATATCTTAAAAATTAGGTTTGAAATTTTGCCAGATTTAAGTTAAGAAAAATCTTATAGTTAAGGCAGGGTTGTGAAATTAGGGCCAGGCCCCGGTTTCACAATCATTCCTTAGCTAAGATTTTCCTTAACTTAAATTTAGCAAATTTTGGTATTCTCTTTTTGGAACTATTGATGAATATTTTTGTCAAAACTAAATGCAAATGTATTAATCTTGATTTGATCTTAAAAATAACATCTTAAATTCCCGAATATCTTGACAATTAACAAAATCATAAAGGTTTGAAATTTTGCCAGATTTAAGTTAAGGAAAATCTTAGTTAAGGAACGATTGTGAATTTGGGGCCAGCTGCCATTGTATAGCTAACATGGGGCCAAAATAAGTTGCCAATTCGGCATTAATTTGTCAGCTTTTTAGTGTTAAACTTTCGACAGGTCTGTGTTGTGTATATCATAAAAATATTATATATTTACATACAAACAAAAAATTAAAAAGTTTGTAAAATTTAAAATTACTAATAAATAATAAACTAATTCCGGAAACAAATATGTTAGGGTATGACCGAAAAAGACCGACCGTTTTCCGAATGGATATGGTCACATGTACATGACAACTATGTTGCCATTTGGCCGTATTATTTGCCTTAATGATGTATGCTATTTTTATACCCCCCCCCCCCTTAAAAAGTGGGGGGTATATAGTGATAGGGGTGTTCGTCCTTCCGTCCTTCCGTTACACCTTAGGGTACCTATCTCTTATCCGCAACTCCTCCTAAACCCTTCAATGAATTTATATGAAACTTTCACACAATCTTTGTGATATAATGTAGATGTGCACCTCCTATTTAAAAATTTGATCCAATGGATTTTGTTATGTGTGTGTGTGTGGGGGGGGGGGGGGGGCAGCGGGGGATGGGGTATTTTTTGTGAGCTTGTGGCTCACAGTTTTTCTAGTTTATATCGATACCATGGTAGCAACATTTCTACCATATTTAAGGCAGATAATTCGGCCTAAGCTGCCATGTGCAGCACATGACGGTCAGTACTGTACTATAACAACGGCATCACATTGTAAATGGGTGGTGGTGGGGGGGGGGTGGTGGTGGTGGTGGTGGTGGTGGGGTGGGGGGGGGTCGATGGCCAAATGGTCTAAATCATGCACTTACTGATCACAGCTCCTGTCAACGTCTAGATTCTAATGGGACTGATCCAAAATTTTAAACATTGTGGCAGATGGTCGGTGGTTTTTCGAACACCCACAATAATCCCAATACTGCCGGCTCAATATAAGTGACTGACTGGGGCATAAAACACCATAACTATATTAACTATATAATGCATATACATGTATTAATATTTGAAATAAAAATCCTATACCTACACAGGAATGTGTCATCATTATAACTTTAATTGTTTGAATTTTCTCAATGAAATATAAGCCATATTATAAATTTTTTAATATTTCATTCAGACAATTCAAAATTTTTTAATGCGACAAATGTCCTAATGTTTCAAAAAACATTTTTTTAAATCTCTGAAATAATAATAAAAAGTCTGTCCAGAGCCATTAGGCCCATCAGGCCGGAGCTTATCCCGGTTTCCGTGGCGTTAAGCGACTGAGAGTACAAGACTCTCCCCTGAATGGGACGCCGGTCCATCGCAGGGTTAACCCCCAGCATTTTGCTGGTACTCATTTATTTTTCAGCTGAGTGAACTGGAACAACGTGAAATTAAGTGTCTTGCTCAAGGACACAACACATCGCCCGGTCCAGGGATCGAACCCACGACCTTCGAATCATGAGTCCAACGCCTTAACCACTAGGCCACGCGCTTCCACTGAAATAATAATACTGATATCATAATGATGTTACAAACCTCCATTATGCACGTGTATACAGCACAGACCTGTCGAGAGTTTAACACTGAACTAACGAAAAGGAGACCAGTGGTTATCTTCTTGCTCAGTCTGTTTTATTCGCTTAAAACTAGTTGTAAGCGTCCTCTGTAGCGGCCACAGAAGGCCTACTCTTTTTCGAACTCTACAGAGGTGTCTTTAGCGTGCACTGAGACACAGGACCTCGGTTTTGAGTCTTACACGAAAGACTCTTCTGGTAATGAGCTTTTTATGGCTCTAGTATGGACAGCAGATGAAAATCATCTTAGAAAATTTCCAAGTCCTGAGTGAGGTTTGAACCCACGACCTTTGACTTCGGAAGCCAGTGACAGTACCACTCGGCCATGTCCGCCCACTATGGATATGGCTAGCTTATAGCCAAAACGCTGCCGATATATAGCAGTTGCGGAATCGTCAGCAGCCCGATCAGGTGCACAATTGCGTAACGTCAAAGCAACCTCATTTTATCATTTGACGTTTTGGAGGACGAAATTTTAAGAGTGCCTTCCCTTGAATAACATAAATCATACATGCGCATTATAACTACCGTAAACGTATTTAATTTCGTGTGTATTTATTTTCGCGATAAAGGAAATTTAGAAATATCCGCGTAGTTAAATTTTCGCGAAATAAGCGAAAATTAGCACACCGCGAAAATAGATACGGTTACAGTATACAAAGGGTCAATTGTACTTTGCATTTCTTAGTTGAATGAATGGACGGATCGCCGGCCACACCCACAATGGTCCGACGAAGGCCCAGCATGCTCGAATGCACACAAAAAAATGAAAACTCGGCATGAATTGTGTCATATAATGACGTCACTGACACTAGTACGTCGTTAGTTGCACTGACACTGCTTTGGTACCGTGATGGCGACCAGTGTCGGAACATAATGACATGGCCGGTAATACGTCATATTCAAATTTAATTTATTTTGGTTAATGAAATAAATAAATTTTTATGACTGTTTATCATATACTTTGTTGTAAATACGTAGTTTCTGCACGCCAAGATACGGCTAAAATGACGTCATCCATATCTCTGACCGTACGCGCCTGGTCGAAAAAGCCGTATTACCGGTCTGATATCGATATCAGACCGGCTACTCAGACCAAATAGATCTATTCACTATTTCAATTAGAACATTCTTCGATGGCATCCTTACGCCTTATAAATAAACGAAGGAATATTATGCGAATGAGATTATTTGGAGGAATGCATTAAAACTAGTCTAAATAGTCTAATTGCCGCCAAGTTGATTTTTGTGTTATATTCTTGATAAATGTCTGTATTTAATGTATGTATATGTTTTTTAAAACGGTAAAAAATTTAAGTTTATGATAAACAGAATAAAACATGGTGAAATCCATATCAGACCTCGACCAATATCAAACCTCGGGCTAAAGCCCTCGGTCTGATATAGGAGGTCTCGGTCAGATATGGCATATGATATGGATTTCACCATGTATTATTCTATATGTATCAGTTGATGATGGTATTATTTTGCAGTATTTAAGATCGATATTAGCTACTGATTCGGTTTTCAATCATTAGTTTACACTACTGTATTTCCATAAATTGCGTGAACACGATTTTTATTGTTTATTTCATTTAATGGGGTTCACCGCTGTACCACGTGATGCCTTCTAACGTGTCTGTGAAACGCTTGTTACCAATGGACATGGAATCTCACAATATGACGTTTTTCCCTAAAAACGACGTTATTCCGGGAATTTGTGACGTTGGCGTTTTCCAAAATGTTCTGTACAAACATTAAAAGGTATTGACCACGTGGTACAGCGGCGAACCCCATTAGAAATGTTTCCATTAAACTATCAAATAAATGCATTTGAAATCTTCAGTTCTCCTGTACATAAAGCAATTTTATGAATATTTTGGAAATTTGATCAAGTTTATACACCAATTGGGCCTCATTCAAAGTTACATCAGGGTATTTAGGGTCAGGTAGGTCATTATTGCCCGGGGTTTTATCATTATGACTATTCTAATTATATTTGTTCAGAGTAAGAAGGTACAGAAGGGATAATTTTGACAATCATAGTTATATTTGTTGTTTTGTTAAAAACTTCAAAAATTTCTCTACATGTATGTTCAGCATTAAATTCACTTTTGGATGAATGGAAAATATTTTTTCCTATTAAGTCAAGTTTTTACCAACTTTTTGTGAGTTTGTTGGAAAATATGACTTTATTCTAGCATTTTCCATGTGCACTGAATTTGTGGAAATACAGTCTTTTCGACAGGTCTGTACTTTAGCTTAAAGTAGCATTAAGGAAGACAAAGAATAACCTTCATTTGTAGTTTCAATATTAAATACAGTCAAACCTGTCTATAAAGGCCACCCAAGGGGACCAGTAAAAGTGGACTTTATGGACAGGTGGTCCTTATATACAGGTTCAAATAATATGAATAAAGAACAATAGAGATACATTTCTACTGGCCTTCAAAAGCAGGTGACCCTTATATAAAGGTGACCTTTAAGGCAGGTTATACTGTATATTAAAAAAATCTGGTTATCCTAAATGTCATGGTTATTCTCAAAAACATTTTTGGCGATGGCTGAGGTAAAACAATATTATCTTGAAATACAATGTTCATGCATTTAATCAAATGCCTCATTTTCGTCTGGCATATCCGCCATGTGCTTCCATACTTGGCCTTCTAGCAGACGATATCCGGGGCTGGTAGTTATCCGGAAGTGTATCATCCACATCATCGTCTTCATCATTTGGACCTTGAACCAGTTTGAATTTGCTCAATTTTTCAAGCGCATGCTCAAAACAACCAAAAATATACCGCCCTGGTCCATATGGTGTTCTTCCTAGCAAGAAGTTGGCAAATATCTGTTCATATCCTTGCAAGTTTAATGGATACCGCCCAAACTGAAAAATGAGCAATAAATCGTTTTAAAGACATTTCTAGAACTGCCTGTCTCTTGAGAGCCAAATACCAACATTTAATGTTTTCCCGCGACCCTTGGTTCAAGTTATTGACGCACCTTTGGGCATTGAAAAATTTTTCATGTGAAGTTTTATAAAAAGTCGTCCAAAGCAGCTATGAGATATGCCCAGACACGATTTTACATGGACGGACGAACAGATAGACAGACATACCATCTTAAACTAGTTTTGCGCGGGGGAGGTATAAATAGAAGACTAACATATTGGTCATGCTAACATGTGTGTAGAAAGAACTAAATGCGCAACCTTTGGCGCGTGAAGTGTGAATTTGGAATTGATACATTTTAAACAAAAATTGAAATGATGTTTATCCAGATACAAGATCATGATAAATCAACTACATTGCGTAAACAATTTTCTTATACAATTTGCCGACACCCTTGTACCACCTCTATCCTCGCCCCACACACACAACCACTGCGGTTGCTCAGTTGGTAGAGTGTTCGCTCCGTATACGTAAAAGGGAGGTCGTGAGTTCGAACCCACATCGGGTCTAACCCAAGACTTGAAAGTGGGTAGTGAGTGTTCTTTCGCCAAGCACTCGGCATTAAGAGATGAAAGTCACGATTCTTTCGGATGAGAATTTAACATAAAGTAGGTTCCGTGTCACGGTGGTCTTAAATGTCACAATAAAGAACCCTGCTGTATAATTTCATCAACGCAACGCACAGACAAAATGTTTGCACAATCGCCTATAACTGACGTCGTCTCGATATAATTGAAATCTTCTTGACTTAGACGTTAAACATCATGACTCAATGCTCTCTCCCCCCCCCCCCCCCCCCCCCCCCACACACACACACATACACCATCTTTCCATCTCCATTTTGAAATTAACTGTTCAATGACTAGTATACACTTTTAGGTCAAATTATTGCAGCATTTTAATCCACCCGGTCAACAAGTCCGCCCCCAACCCCCGAGGATGAGCATGACACAATAAACCCCTCCTTTTTTTTCAAACACTTACGTCAGTCATATCATTCATGGCATTAAAGGACAAATCGTAAGCTACTGACGGTTTTATGTGAACCATCTTTTCATAAAATTCCTGAAGTTCTTCTCTGTCGATGACTCCATCTTCTACAAATATAAGATTGATTGATTGATTTGGTGAATGAATGGATGGATGTTTGATTGAATGAATGTTTGAATTATTAATTGGCCGATTAATTGATTTGGTGAATGAATGAATGAATGAATTTTTAATTGATTGATTGATTTGGTGAATGAATATATAAATGAATGAATGAATTAATTAGTGGATAAATTTTTGGTTGATTGATTGGTTAGGTTGATGAGCGAATGTTTGATTGATTGATTGATTAATCACTTCAGAATTCGGCTGAGTATACTTGAATGAGAGTATTGCAAAGGTATGTAAAGCCAGTGTCATTTAGCTCGAAATATCAACAACAACACCCTTTGACGTCCAGACTTCATTTAGCATTTACAATTTTGACGCATAACCAAGTCTTAAGATTTATGGTCCAGACGAGAAGAAAAATGCAGTTTAATTTTGAAAATGAATAATTTTTTAATACCAAAAAGTACTGAAACTTACCATTCTTGTCCATTATTTTGAACAAAGACTTTGGAAGAAGCCGTAACCAGACAGGGAAGTTGTACATCCCCATACAACCAGGTAAAATAGACCCCCAGATTTCTATCCAATCCGTTACAGAAACTTTATCTGAAACAAAACAAAATCCTTAATGTAAAAATAATTAAATTTAAGTTGCTGTTGTTGTTTTTGTTGTAATCGTAGTTGTTATGTTGTTGTTATTGTAAATGTTGCAATGTTGGTTAAGTTGAGTTAAGTAATGGCTTTGAACGTCCCAGTTGAGAATATTTCACTTATATCCAGGCTTCGCCAACTATAGGCGAATACTAGTATGCAGAAATGTTTCATGTGTGTGATGGTATTATACAACAGGTTTTTTTTATCTCGACCACGCATACCACGATACGGAATCTTGTTTATTTTAGGTTCCCATTGAAAAGAACTTGTCTACAACCGGTCGGGTCGAACTTACAAATCCCAACTTATGGAGCGAGCATTCTATCAACTAAGTTACCGCAGTAGTCATTGCAATGTTGACGCCGTTATTAGTGTTATCGTTGTCGCTGTTGTTATTGTTGTCGCTGATGTTATTGTTGTTGCTGTTGTTATTGTCCTTGTCGCTGTTGTTTTTATTGTTATTGTTGTCGCTGTTGTTATTGTCCTTGTCGCTGTTGTTTTTGTTGTTATTGTTGTCGCTGTTGTTATTGTCCTTGTCGCTGTTGTTTTTGTTGTTATTGTTGTCGCTGTTGTTATTGTCCTTGTCGCTGTTGTTTTTGTTGTTATTGTTGTCGCTGTTGTTATTGTCCTTGTCGCTGTTGTTTTTGTTGTTATTGTTGTCGCTGATGTTATTGTTGTTGCTGTTGTTATTGTCCTTGTCGCTGTTGTTTTTGTTGTTATTGTTGTCGCTGTTGTTATTGTCCTTGTCGCTGTTGTTTTTGTTGTTGCTGTTATTATTGTTGTCGCTGTTGTTATGTTCTTGTCGCTGTTCTGATTGTTGTCACTGTTGTTATTGTCGCTGTTATTAAATTATTGTTGTTGTCATTTTTGTTTTATTTGTACAGGTGTGTTGTCATTGTTATATCTGTTTTCGTTATTGTTGTCGCTGTTGTGGAGTTGTTAAAATTGTTGTTGTCATGTTTGTTTTAATGTGCAAGTGTGTTGTCATTTAGTTGTGATTGATGTAATTATTGTTGTTGCTGTAGTCGTTATTGTTGTTTTTATTTGTTGTTTTTGTTATTGTTGTTGTAATGTACTTGTTGCTGCTGTAGTTGTTGTTGGCGTAGTTGTTGTAATAATTGTTGTTGGGTTGTTTTTATTTGAATGTGTAATTTCGTTATTGTCTTTGTTGTAACTATTTGTAGTTATATCTTATTGTTGTTGTTGTTGTTGCTGCTGTAATGTTGTTGTAGTGTTCTTTTTTAATATGGCTCTTGTTGTAATGTAGTTGTAGAAATTGTTATTATTGCCATTGTAGTGGGTTTTGTAATATTGTTGTTGTTGTATTTGGCGAAGTTGCAATTATTGCTGTTGTTGTTATTGCGGTTGAAGTACTTGTGGTTATTGTTATTGTAATGTAGTTGTTGTTATTGCTGCTGTCGTTGTTGTTGTTGTGTAGTAGTAGTAGTGCTTGTGGCTGTTGTTACTAAAATGTAGTTGTTGTTATTGCTGCTGTCGTTGTTGTGTTGTTGTTGTTGTGTAGTAGTAGTAGTAGTAGTAGTTGTGGCTGTTGTTATTGAAATCTAGTTGTTGTTATTGCTGCTGTCGTTGTTGTATTTTTGTTTCAATTTTGTTGTAATAGTTGTGGTTGTTGTTATTGCTGCTGTCGTTGTTGTGTTGATGTTTATATTTGTGTTGTAATAGTAGTGATTTTTGTTATTGTAATGAAATTGTTGTTATTGCTGTTGTCGTTGTTGTATTTTTGTTTCAATTTTGTTGTAATAGTTGTGGTTGTTGTTATTGCTGCTGTCGTTGTTGTGTTGATGTTTATATTTTGTGTTGTAATAGCAGTGGTTGTTGTTATTGTAATGAAATTGTTGTTATTGCTGTTGTCATTGTTGTGTTTTTGTTTTAATTTTGTTGTAATAGTTGTGGTTGTTGTTATTGTAATGAAATTGTTGTTATTGCTGCTGTTGTTGTTGTGATGTCGTAGTTGTGGCTGTTGTAATTGTAATGAAATTGTTATTATTGCTGTTGTCAATGTTGTGTTGTTGTTGTTTTAATTTGTGTTATAGTAGTTGTGGTTTTTGTAATGTAGTATTTGTTTCTGCTGCCATGTTGTTGTTTGTTGTTGTTGTTGTAATATAATGTAACTGTTTTTATAATTCTAGTTGTTGTTATTGTGGCTGTTTAACGTAACATCTGCAATTTTTCAACTTTTCGCGACAAGACTTACAGTTGTCATTTTCCTCTTTAGCAGTTTTTTCTTTCAGGATTTCAAAGAATGTGGCATGAACTTCCTTGCATTCTCTTGCTGCAGGTGAGTTTTCCGGCCATCCAGTATAGTCCAAAATTTTCTAAAATGAAAGAAGTACAATTATAGGAAAATAACATTGTCGCAGAAAAATATAATAAAGAATCAAAAAGCAAAATATAACACAATAAGCAAAACAAAGAACAAAGTAGGGAGAATGAGAAAAATGCCATTAAACCCAGAACCTCCAACACTATACATTGCTATTGCGGTAGATCAGTTGGTAGATGTTTGCTTCATGAGTAG
Organism: Anadara kagoshimensis; assembly: GCA_021292105.1. Taxonomy (NCBI): domain Eukaryota; kingdom Metazoa; phylum Mollusca; class Bivalvia; order Arcoida; family Arcidae; genus Anadara; species Anadara kagoshimensis. The sequence continues at coordinate 33,293,226 of CM037868.1, forward strand.
GAGTTCAAACCCACGACCGGGTCTGACCCAAGACTTAAAAGTGGGTAGTGACTGTTCTTTCTCCAAGCACTCGGCATTACAAATTGAAAGTCGCGCTTCTTTCGTATGGGAACTGAAAGTAGACTTCTGCACCTTCGCCTTAAGCTGGAGACGTCTCGATATAAGTGATGTATTCTTCACTGGGACGTTAAACACCATTACTCAATTTAGCTCCAACGTTGCAAAGGCGAGTGTTCTACAAACTTCACAGAGTTTCACGGACAGCTTTATATCTGTTTTCGTGAGTTTTCCACCGTCTCACAAGGGAAAACGCACCCTTCAGATTGCCAAGGTTACCACCATCGGTGCTCTACCGATGATTCTTCGTGCGACGTCGCAGGCTACATGCATATAAGGTATTATGGCCATTGAGTATATAACACATGTAATGACGATTTTGTACTTGTGCTAGGCAAAACGTGGCCACCGTAAGTGGCAAAACTGATAAAGCACAATCGTGTATATGTATACATGTATACAATATATCCTGGCAAAACTTGGCAACACTTGGTTACCGTAGGTGACTACACCGATAAAGTACGTCATGTATTCGTGTATACATGTACTCCGGTAAAGGTTGGCAATACTTGGCCACCATAAATTATAGCACAGATGATTGACAAAGCTTCTTAAGCCGATAACGTACTCTTAAATATATAAGCTTGGCATAGACTGGCCACCGTAAGTTATATACAGCACAGATATTATATTTAAAAGCTTGGCAAAGCTTCTTAAACCGATAACTTACTCTCAAATAAGCTTGGCAAACCTTGACTACCGTAGGTTACAACACTGATAGCGTGGGTTATTATGCAACTATGATCTGTTATCTTGGCATCAACACAAGGTCAACTGTCTTTGGTTTTAACATGACCTTACAACTCCTGATTAGATTATTAATCATTTGAAGGAGTTGCAATTTTTGGCAATACAATGTATAATTTTTATACTGTTACCCAACGACAAGGAAACGCAAAACCGTTGTGGTAACAATTCATATTTATATATGAAAAAATAAATATGTCAAAAATCATTGCAGCAGATCGAAACTGATTGATGCCACCAACAGCGCATTTCAAAATTATTTCAAAATTAAAATGAAAAGTGTAAGACGACAATAAAATAAAATTTTATAAATATTGTAAATATAAGAAATAAGGTAATTTTCCAATGTCTTTATGAACTAGCAACGTACAATAGGCTGTCTCAAACTTTTGCACAATTATGCAATTTCAGACAGCCCATTATACTTTGCAAGTTCATAAAGACATTGGAAAATTACTTTATTTCTTAAATCATGCGAAGAAATTAGTTTGGGGCGTAAATCACCATTATTCTATTCCGTTACCCTAGTCTTACCTTCAGAAATCCCGGGAGATCGTCTTTTTCTAAGTAACCATCATTATTGGAATCTAAATAAAAGCAACCAATCAAAATGCGATTAAAACACCCAACCAATCAAATCTTTATTTTTAGCCAAAACGTGATTAAAAAATAACCAATCAAATGGTTTTTTTTCAGCCAAAATATGTTATGAGAGATCCAATCAAATTTGTATCGATCAAAGAACCGGAGAGCTATTTAAAAGTTGAGATGAGTTGAGTAATGTGTTTAACGTCCCAGCCAAGAATATTTCACTTAATATATATATCGAGACGTCGCCAGCTATAGGCGAATGTGCAGGAATTTTGCCTGTGCGTTGCGCTTTTGGCATTATATATACAGCAGGGTTCTTTATTGTGTCAAGCCTACCGTGAGACGGGATCTCGTTTATTTCAAGTTCCTATCCGAAAGAACCGTGACTTTCATTTCGTAATGCCGAGTGCTTGGCGAAAGAACACTCTCAAGTCTTGGGTCAGACCCGGTCGGGGTTCGAAGCCACGACCTCACACTTACGGAGCGAGCACTCTACCAACTGAGCTACCGCAGTGGTAGCTATTTAAGGGAGTAACGGTGGCCATCTCGGATGTGCTATAAGGCTGTCGGGTATCCCACACCAATCCCTACCATAACAAATCAACTGACCAAGTTTATGCTCAATCGGATGTACAGTTTTCTTGTAAATGCATGGAATTCATGAATTGGGTGAAATAGTGTATTTTTAGTAACGTCGGCCATCTTGGATGCACGATTATGCTGTCGAGCAATCCCACACCAACCAATATCATAACGAATCAACTGACCAAGTTCAGCTCAATCGGATGAACGGTTTTCTTTTAAATGAACGAAAACCAACTGGAACACACACAGAGACAGAGAGAGAGAGAGAGATGGGTCTTTATTCCGTCATATTCTTAAAATGATATATATATGACATGTATATACACTTTTTAATGATAATTAAAAAATCTGCAGTTGCTTACAAATAGTAAATAAACATCGTAAAGACAGATTGTTAAGAATAGTCATTACCAGATCTGTACGCATTACACTGAATTATATATCAATGTACGCAGATATGTGATGTCATAAACTTATTTACAAGGAAGAAAATTACATATACTAGTACGGTATAACCTCCGGAAACCGATGGTCCTCCAGACTGAATAGAATAAAAACAAACAAATAAATAAATAAATAAATAAAATAACTTAAAATTTAAATTGAAAAAAGATTTCTTAATACTATTCATATTCTTACCAAAGAATTTGAATAAATATTCCAATTTGTCTTGCTGGAAAGGTGCTATTCTCGGCATGGTCGCTTATGAACCTGAAACAAAAATATAAAGCTGAAGTGCATCACGTGTAATATCAAACAATATTAACCTGTCTACTTGACCTTTTATCAAGAGGATTCATATAGGAGTATACATCCACTACTGTTTAATGCTTACATTTCGCTGTGGTTTTATTTTGGCTATATTTGCGGTCCATGTATTCCCGCGAAAAAAAAACAGCCGCGAATATACATGGGTATTACCAACCCATTAATCTTGCTAGGGCCGTTTTCTTTTAATAAGATAAGACAGCGAAAACATGACACCGCGAAACTAGTCATCGTCAAACAGCGAAAACATGACATCATGAATACACTCGTCATCGTCAAACAGCGAATACATGACATCGCGAATACATTCGTCATCGTCAAACAGCGAAAACATGACACCGCGAATACATTCGTCATCGTCAAACAGCGAAAACATGCCACCGCGAATACACACGTCATCGTCAAACAGCGAAAACATGACATCGCGAATACATTCGTCATCGTCAAACAGCGAAAACATGACACCGCGAATACATTCGTCATCGTCAAACAGTGAAAACATGACACCGCCGATACATTCGCCATCGTCAAACAGCGAAAACATGACACCGCGAATGCACTCGTCGTCGTCAAACAGCAAAAAAATGAAACCGCGGATACACTTGTCATCGTCAAACAGCGAAAACATTACATCGCGAATACACTCGTCATCGTCAAACAGCGAAAACATGATACCGCGAATACACTCGTCATCGTCAAACAGCGAAAACATGACACCATGAATACACATGACATCGTCAAACAGCGAAAACGTGACATCGCGAATACACTCGTCATCGTCAAACAGCGAAAGCATGACACCATGAATACACTCATCATCGTCAGACAGCGAAAACATGACATCGCGAATACACTCGTCAAACAGCGAAAACATGACATCGCGAATACACTCGTCAAACAGCGAAAACATGACATCGCGAATACACTCGTCATCGTCAAACAGCGAAAACATGACACCGCGAATACACTCGTTCATTCATTCGTTCTTTACCTCTTCTTTTACAGAGATTGAAATATGATACAAAATACACTTAACTAATTAACTAACTAATATTTAACAGTAACGCTAACATATTTACAAATTAATTATATGTATAAAACAGTCATTTGTTATATGCACTTGCTGATGCTTTTACATATGTAAAGTAAATAAATAAGAAGCGTTTAAGGTCTGATTGGTTGAGTGGTGTTTGTGATTTTCTTTTAAGCAATACTTTAGTTAGAGTTTCTTCATCGTAACTTGCCAGTTCGGCTGATAAGATACTGTAAGAAAATATTTCTATAAAATTCTGTTTTAATACAGGAACAAAAGTTGTTACATACAAAATCCAGTTGTTTACTCTATGTTTCCCCATTATCTACTTATCTACTAATTTGAAGGTCAAACAAACAGGTCCAGTGTTGTTTGTCTGTATATATATATATATATATATATATATATATATATATATATATATATATATATATATATATATATTGGGCCTCATTATACATCAGGGCATAATTTGACATATTTTGTTAAAAAGTTCAAAAATCCCTCTATGTACATAATTAAGTTCACTTCTTCATGAATGAAATACAGCAGTAATACTTACACATGTTATTTATTCATTTATTTATTATTAAATAAATAAATTGAAAAGAAAAGATTCCAGGATATTTTGATTATCGTTTTATTTTCATTTCAGTATTTGTAATTTTATTTTATTGTTTATTTTTAGAATTATTGGCATTATTATAACTTACTGTTTTGATTTCATTTAACATGACCCTGAATGACCTGGTTGACCTGTTTTTTTTATTGGTCAATCAGTTATTGGGGACAAGACATGTTCTATTTTGCCATGACAAATCATGTCTTCAATTATCTCGATTCACAAGGGGTTTTACACTATAAAATTTGTATTATATGACAAATCATATAGTGTAAACGGGCCTTTATATGACAAATCTTATATGACTAATCTTATAGTGTAAACGGGCCTTTATATGACAAATCTTATACGACTAATCTTATAGTGTAAACGGGCCTTTATATGACAAATCTTATACGACTAATCTTATAGTGTAAACGGGCCTTTATATGACAAATCTTATACGACTAATCTTATAGTGTAAACGGGCCTTTATATGACAAATCTTATACGACTAATCTTATAGTGTAAACGGGCCTTTATATGACAAATCTTATACGACTAATCTTATAGTGTAAACGGGCCTTTATATGGCAAATCTTATGCGACAAATCTTATAGTGTAAACGGGCCTTTATATCACAAATCTTACACGACTAATCTTATAGTGTAAACGGGCCTTTATATGACAAATCTTATACATCTCATCTTATAGTGTAAACGGGTCCCTTATACGACAAATCTTATACGACTAATCTTATAGTGTAAACGGCCCTTTATATGACAAATCTTATATGACTAATCTTATAGTGTAAACGGGCCTTTATATGACAAATCTTATACGACTAATCTTATAGTGTAAACGGGTCTTTATATGACAAATCTTATACGACTAATCTTAGAGTGTAAACGGGCCTTTATATGACAAATCCTATACGACTAATCTTATAGTGTAAACGGGCCTTTATATGACAAATTTTATACGACTAATCTTATAGTGAAAACGGACCTTTATATGACAAATCTTATACGACAAATCTTACAGTGTAAACGGGCCTTTATATGACAAATCTTATACGACTAATCTTACATTGTAAACGGGCCTTTATATGACAAATCTTATACGACTAATCTTATAGAGTAAACGGGCCTTTATATGACAAATCTTATACGACAAATCTTATGCGACTAATCTTATAGTGTAAACGGGACTTTATATGACAAATCTTATACGACAAATCTTATAATGTAAACGGGCCTTTATATGACAAATCTTATACGACTAATCTTATAAATTAAACGGGCCTTTATATGACAAATCTTATACGACAAATCTTATAATGTAAACGGGCCTTTATATGACAAATCTTATACGACTTATCTTATAGAGTAAACGGGCCTTTATATGACAAATCTTATACGACTAATCTTATAGTGTAAACAGGCCTTTATATGACAAATCTTATACGACTAATTTTATAGTGTAAACGAGCATTTATATGACAGATCTTATACGACTAATCTATAGTGTAAACGGACCTTTATATGACAAATCTTATACTACTAATTTTATAGTGTAAACGGGCCTTTATATGACAAATCTTGTACGACCAATCTTATAGTGTAAACGGGCCTTTATATGACAAATCTTATACGACTAATCTATAGTGTGTTAACGGACCTTTATATGACAAATCTTATACGACTAATTTTATAGTGTAAACGGGCCTTTATATGACAAATCTTGTACGACCAATCTTATAGTGTAAACGGGCCTTTATATGACAAATCTTATACGAATAATCTTAATGTGTAAACGGGCCTTTATATGACAAATCTTATGCGACTAATCTTATAGTGTAAACGGACCTTTGTATGACAAATCTTATACGACTAATCTTATAGTGTAAACGGGCCTGTCTATGACAAATCCTATGCGACTAATCTTATAGAGTAAACGGGCCTTTATATGACAAATCTTATACGACAAAACGTATAGTGTAAACGGGCCTTTATATGACAAATCTTATACGATAAATCTTATACTACTAATCTCATACGACTAATCTTATAGTGTAAACGGGCCTTTATATGACAAATCTTATGCGACTAATCTTATAGTGTAAACGGGCCTTTATATGGCAAATCTTATACGACTAATCTTACAGTGTAAACGAGCCTTTACATGACAAATCTTATACGACTAATCTTATAGTGTAAACGGGCCTGTCTATGACAAATCTTATACGACTAAACTTATAGTGTAAACGTACCTTTATATGACAAATCTTATACGACTAATCTTATAGTGTAAACGGGCCTTTATATGACAAATCTTATACGACTAATCTTATAGTGTAAACGGACCTTTATAAAGTTAATGACACATAAATATATTATTTGATTTAAATTACAAAATAAATATGTGAATTTCCTGTTCAAAGTAGATAATAGACTGTTTAAATGACGTACCATATTAAATTTGTTTTTAAGTTTTTATATAATGCAAACTTGTTTAGCAAAAAGGGCGGGACCCATGTAATTGATTGAATGGGGTTTTAAGTCCCAGTCTAAGACCGCGGTGGCCTAATAGATAACACATCGGGTCTCTCACCGCTGTGAGTTCGAGTCCCGCTCAGACAATATTTGAGAAAGTGAATTTTCCTTGTCGTTTGACTTTACTGGTTCACCCGGTGTCAATATGATGTGACTGAGGGAGTGGTACGCTTGTCTGTGGCGTACTGACTCGGCGAGCTAGCACCTAAAGGTTGCCCTGAGTGTGCGCTGGTACAAGGCAGACCATAAAGACATGAACACTCGCATTTCACATGCATACAGGAACTTAAGCGTGTTAATAGATTAATCCATAGAGATTAATAAAGTAGTTCTCGTCGCGAATCGCTGAAAAATTGCTGGTGCGACGTAAGTTAAGCAACATTCAACAACAACAAAACAGTCAAGAGTATTTCGCTTATTTCGAGACTTCAGGTGAAGTGGCAGATAATTACGAAGAAAGATTTTCAGGTGAATAAAGAATCTCTCCAAACATAGCTAGTCTCATCAGGGGATTGCTCAGTTGGTAGAGTGCTCGCTCCGTAAGTAGGAGGTCGTAGGTTCGATCCCCGGCCGGGTCGGACCAACGACTTGAAAGTGGGTAGTGACTGTTCTTTCGCCAAGCACTCGGCATTACGAAATGAAAGTCATGGTTCTTTCAGATGGGAACTTAAAATAAACGAGGTCCCGCGTCACGGTGGGCTTGGCACGATAAATTAAGAACCCTGCTGTATAATGCCATCAGCACAATGCACAGGCAAAATTTCTGCACCTTTGCCTATAGCTGGCGACGTCTCGATATAAGTGAAATATTCTTGACTGGGACGTTAAACACCATTACTCAACTCAACTCATCAGGGGATTGGTGATCTAATGGTGCAAATATTAACAGTTTTCGCAAACGAAAATTATTTAAATTTTAAACTTTTTAACGTTTTTAACGGTACTGTTCCGTTTTGAAGGATTATAACTCTCTCTCTCTCTCTCTCTCTCTCTCTCTCTCTCTCTCTCTGGCCACGTGGTCCTTTCAGAATTCGGAATGGACTTTAAAAATCGATGCCCTATGTCATGGTAGGTGTTGCACGTTAAGGAACACTATATTCTCCTGACCACATTGTAAATGTAAAAAATTCTGCTACTTCACGTAAAGCAAGTGACGTCTCGGTATAAGTGAATTATTATTGACTGTGCCGAAACACACACACACACACACACACACACACACTCTCTCTCTCTCTCTCTCTCTCTCTCTCTCTCTCTCTCTTAAAATTCATATATTTCTGAGGAATTTTACCCGCTTTGCCGTTTAAGGAAAGATCAGTTACGTCCTTGAATTTCCAGAAAAATACTTAAGCATTAATTTAAAAACAGAAATCTTAATATTTTTATACTTACTTGATATTATCCTAAATTAGTTATCCTTTTCAACTTTTTTATCGGGAATTAGTATAATAAGAAATTCTCTACCACTGATATGTTCCGATAAGAAATTCTCTACCACTGCTATGTTCCGAAAAACAATCACAATCCACTCCAGAAATTAAATGAAAACAAGAAATAGGAAACTGATAAACACAGGACATGAATTGTGTCAACTGATCAAGAACCGTGACCGACTGTTCCAGTTGACCTGTTTTCGTCCATGACAATAGATAATAAAATTCTGATACATATAAACAAAAGGTCCCGAGTCTCATACACAAGCATAATACGTGTAGATAAGTTTCATTAAACTATTTCAAGAAATAATTTTAAATTCGTGAGCGATACAGTACAGACCTGTCGAAAGTTTAACACAAGGCTAACGATCGCAAATTGGTGGCGATTCGCCGGTTCGTTTCGTTACAAATGTTCCAATGCTGTCGGGGTCTGGATAGAACAGTCTCCTATAAAACGGGTAGTCCCGGGTTCGATCCAGGGTTCTACTTTGCATTTTTATTTATTTAGTTTTGTTGTTGTTGTAATTTTTGTTTTTCTGTGTTCAAACTTCACTTCAGCAGTTAAACCACCGCGGTAGGTCAATTGGTAGAACGCTCGCTTCGCACTAGCCCGAGATTCCTCTGGCCCGAAATTTTTTTTTTTTTTTTTTTTATCAATTTCGGGCCAGAGATCGGGCTTCATTATTTTACATAACGTGATGCCGTTGAAATCCTACGGCAGGGTAAGATTTAATTTGGCGGATGTGTTCACTTTATTTTCACGGGCATTGGGTAATGAACCAGTCAGATCGCTTACCTGAACCTTTATTCACAAGAATCCATCGAAAAAACTACGTGGCAACTCCGTTTTATATCCATTCCAGCCATATAAATCCAACACATCCTTCATCATCTCGCCATTTTTTATGTTATGATATTCAAATAACGCGAGATCTCGCGGGTAAAAGTCTCCCTTTTCTGATACACAAGTGTTGGATTTATATGGCCCGAAATTAATAAAAAAAAAAAAAAAAAAAAAATTCGGGCCAGAGGAATCTCGGGCTAGCTTCGCACGTGGGAGGTCGTGGGTTCGAACCCCTACCGGTACTGAACCAAGACTTGAAAGTGGGTAGTGACTATTCTTCTGCCAAGCACTCAGCATTACGAAATGAACGTCACGGTTCTTTCAAATGGGAACTTAAAATATACAAGGTCCCATATGTCACGGAAGGCGTGGCACGCTAAAGAACCCTGCTTTATAATGCCATCAGCGCAACGCACAGGCAAAATTTCTGCACATTCGCCTATAGCTGGCGACGTCTCAATATAAGTGAAATATTCTTCATAGGGACGTTAAACATCATTTTTCAACTCAACTTCAGTAGTTAAACTTTTGACAGGCCTGTACTATATATATCATAACAGATAGCAAAATTAGGTTTATGTTAACAATAATAGCCCCAGGATGTCTTTGTCCTTTAATTACGCACTTCCTTAAGTTTATTTAATACAAAAGGGTCTGTCCCAGACTGACAGGGCTCGTTAGCAAACATAACACTACCCTCTCTCTCTCTCTCTCTCTCTCTCTCTCTCTCTCTCTCTCTCTCTCTCTCAACAAAAGATTGATTGATTGATTGATTGATTGATTGATTGATTGATTGATTGATTGATTGAAAGGAATTTGATGTCCTAGTCAATGATATTTTACTCATATCGAGACATCACCAGCTATAGGTGACAGTGCATTTTACTTTTGCAGTACGCTTAGGGCAATGTGTGGATAAGGTTCTATAACGTGCCACGCCTGTCGTGACATGGGGCATCGGTATAAATTTAAGGTCTAATCCGAAGGACCCCTTGACTGTCATTTCTAAATGCCCAGTATATATGTACCAAGCGCTGTTGGCGAAAGAACATTCACTACCTATTTTCAAGTCCTTTTCAGACCTGGATAGTATTCAAACCCACAACTTTCCACATACAGAGTGAGCACTCTACCAACTGACTTACCGGTTGGAGTTGTCATTTAAAAAAAGAGAGAGGGGGGGGGGGCAGTTGTTGATATGGTTACAATCATTAGCTTCGGCATCGTCTTTTTGAGCTCGAACACCTTCAACAATGCGGGGGGGGGGGATAATTTCGCGTCCAAAGATATACGGTAGGTTATCTGAAATGCTCTAAAACGTTATTTTCAATGGAGTAGGATTAGGTTGGTTGGGGACTTTTGACATTTTCCCAAAAAAATTGTCCCCACAATTCACAATGCATGTGAACAGATTGCTCTTATATTAGAGAGGGTTCTCAGCGCCTCAGCGCGAAGGTTCAAATCCCACTCCGTCGGATCCTAGTGTATGTCGAATTTCGGTTAGTTCAGTCTCCGTTCACTCTGGTTTCCTCCACTATCCAGAACTTACCACCTTGGCACGCTAAAGAACCCTGCTGTATAATGCCAAAAGCGCAACGCACAGGCAAAATTTCTGCACCCTCGCCTGTAGCTGGCGACGTCTCGATATAAGTGAAATATTCTTGACTGGGACGTTAAACGCCATTACTCACTCACTCACCTGGATTTCGAATGGGCGCAATGCACCACGCCACTTATATCAGCTCTCCCAACTTTTTATAAATATTACACACGTGGCGAGTGTAGCTAGCTAAACAGGAGGTACTAACATTTCCGGAGCATCCAGCCTCACTTCCCTGGTGTAAGTTTACGTGTCTAACCTGACTTGTCAGTTTTAACGTTTTTAGTTTGCTTCTGAATTGTGATTCGGACATGGATTAGTATGTTTGTTTTTGATAATCGTTATTTTAGGCATAATCGTTTAGATTGAATTTATAAAACAAAAGACAAATCTCGTGCAATATTAGAAATATCACAGCCATTCCGTTGAAGCATAAAAAGGTGGAGTTGTTGGACATAGAAAGTTTTCAGTTTGAAGTGAACTTTGAAAATTTTACGGAGTGTGCAGACTTTTTGAAATAGGTTTTGAAGGTCACTTATTAACAAAATGATAAAACTATAAAATGTTTTGGTTTTTTTTGGAAAATGTGGTCACAACCTCTGAAAAAACGGGGTTATAATAATGAATATGTTTTAGCTGAGGCCATGATTCATAGACCATGCAACATTACGATATCCGTCAAACCAGCGCACAATGCAACACTAACAACATGTCAAGTCTATATCTTTCAAAATGCCTTAGCATTGAAGTACACGAACTAATCAAGTGGACAGACATACGTCACACTGGTCAACGAATTCACTGACCCAGTTTTTACTGTCTTTTAAAGGTAAAGTACATTTTTCGTGAACCAGTGTAGCCTGTCGAAAGGTTAAACTGGTTTACGGAAAAGACTCCGCTCGGTTACCATGGGTAGCTACAGTACTGGCCTGTCGAGAGTTTTACACTGGCTTACGAACAGGAGACTCTGCTCATTTACCATGGATAGCTACAGTACTGGCCTGTCGGTAGTTTTACACTGACTAACGAACAGGAGACTTTGCTCATTTATCACGGATAGCTACAGTACTGGCCTGTCAGTAGTTTTACACTGACTAACGAACAGGAGACTTTGCTCATTTATCACGGATAGCTACAGTACTGGCCTGTCAGTAGTTTTACACTGACTTACAAACAGGAGACTCTGCTCATTTACCATGGATAGCTACAGTACTGGCCTGTCGGTAGTTTTACACTGACTTACAAACAGGAGACTCTGCTCATTTACCATGGATAGCTACAGTACTGGCCTGTCGGTAGTTTTACACTGACTTAGGAAAAGGAGACTCTGCTCATTTACCATGGGTAGCTACAGTACTGGCCTGTCGGTAGCTTTACACTGACATACAAACAGGAGACTCTGCTCATTTACCATGGATAGCTATCTAGCACTGACCTGTCAGTAGTTTTACACTGACTTACAAACAGGAGACTCTGCTCATTTATCATGGATAGCTACAGTACTGGCCTGTCGGTAGTTTTACACTGACTTAGGAAAAGGAGACTCTGCTCATTTATCATGGATAGCTACAGTACTGGCCTGTCGGTAGTTTTACACTGACTTACAAACAGGAGACTCTGCTCATTTACCATGGATAGCTACAGTACTGGCCTGTCGGTAGTTTTACACTGACTTACAAACAGGAGACTCTGCTCATTTACCATGGATAGCTACAGTACTGGCCTGTCGGTAGTTTTACACTGACTTACAAACAGGAGACTCTGCTCATTTACCATGGATAGCTACAGTACTGGCCTGTCGGTAGTTTTACACTGACTTACAAACAGGAGACTCTGCTCATTTACCATGGATAGCTACAGTACTGGCCTGTCGGTAGTTTTACCTTACAAACAGGAGACTCTGCTCATTTACCATGGATACCTACAGTACTGGTCTGTCGGTAGTTTTACACTGGTTTCTAAACGCGATAAAGATATGTCTGTAGAGTTCGATAAAGAGTAGGTCACCTTTTAATCGAAACGGCGAACTCTTACAACTCGAAGCGATTGATTCAATTCAATTCATTTTTTCATTCACCGAGCTACATACATGTATATGTGGTACATTAGGCCCCAGTTTCACAATCATTCCTTAGCTAAGATTTTCCTTAACTTAAATTTAGCCAATTATGGTAATCCTTTTTTGGAAATACTGATGAATATTTTTGTAAAAACTAAATGCTAATGTTTTAATCTAGGTTTACCCCTCTTTCCGTTTCCGTCAAATACATTTCCAGTATTTTCACTGAAGCTTGGGTGACCTTTTTTGTGTTTTCTGCATCTTTGTCATACATAATTAATAACAAGTCCGCTTCCGACGAACTTCAAAAAACGACTGGCCGCCATTGTTATTGTTTACCAAATGACAACACAGTTCTGTTGTACGAGTTGTTTCCCTTGTACCGGGTTATCACCGGGTGATAATAGTATTATCACATGGCTGTGAGAGGTTATCACATGGCTGTAAGAGGTTGTCACACGCTGACAGTGATTCTGTAGGAAATATCTCATTTATTACATGTCATGTGATTGGAAAACATCCAATGAAAAGTGTTTTAATATATGTGAGGTATAATAATACAACATACACATTTAACGTGACAATGACAAACTAACACACCGAGCATGACAAAAAATACATCTTATGTTTTCTATATAATATTAAGTTATTTATGCACATTTAAAGTTTTATTATTTTCAAAAATACTGAAACATTTTTGATACTCTTTTGCTACTGTCATATACCACTGGGCCCAGTTTCATAATAAAATTTAAAAAATATCCCTAAGTGTATAAAAAAGAGTCTTTTTTATATACTTAGGGGTATTTTTTAAATTTATTATGAAACTGGCCCCTGTGGTCATATACCATTTTTTTGAATGTATTCATAAAATACATTCAAAAAATGGTATATGACATTACAATAGGTTAATAAACCATGTTAGGCTACTTTGTATACAATACATTGGTATATATATTTGATCCGATAAGTTCGGAAAAAGAAACAAATTGAAAGAAATAATGCATTTCATCTCCTATCAAGGACAATTCCTTTTATTTATGTTAAACCCTGACCTTGCTCCAGATTCAACCAGAGAGTTCATGGCTCGTCCTCAATTTACAAATAAAAAAGACAGATTAGTAAAATATATAATCTTCACATTTAAAATCCCTTTTAAATATAAATGTAGTTTAAATCTGACCTTTTCAACTATATCGAGAAGTTGCAAGATATAGGCGAAGGTTCAGGATGATATCGCCTATGCGTTGCACCGATGACATTATACAGCAGGGTTCTTAATTTATCGTGCCACGCCTACCGTGACACGGGGCCTCGTTTATTTTAAGTTCCCATCCAACAAATTTCGTAATTCCGAGTGCTTGAAAGAACAGTCACTTCCCACTTTCAAGTCTTGGGTAATAGACCCGGCTGGGGATGGAACCCACAACCTCCTACTTACGGAGCGATAACTCTACCAACTAAGCTACCGCAGTGAATTTAAATTACATTGTTGTTATTCTATGATTTTTTTGAAATTGTACACGATAATAAATCACAATTGCGTAGCGGTCTGGGCAGCTCAGTGGTAGAGCACTCGTCTACAGTGCGGGAGGTCTCAGGTTCGATCCCCGGTCCGATCCTGCATTTTTCTCTTTCCTGCTACATTTGGGGGCTCGTCCTACTCTGGGAAGTGGTCGACCAACAGGTTGGTCCCAGGGTGGAACCTGGTGGTTTCGATTCAAGGGAGTTGAATCGAAAAAAGGAAGGGGGATTAAGTGGTCTGGGAAGCGCAGTGGTAGACTACTCGCCTATAGTGTTGGAGGTACCGGGTTCGATCCCCAGTCCGACCCTATATTTGTGATTTATTATCGTGTAGAATTTTTAAAAAAAAATCATGGAATAAAAATATTGAAGTCATTGCAGTTAAATATGAAGATGATTTTTTCTGTTTCCTGTTACAATTGTTAACATATGGCAGCCGGAGATATAAATGTGTATAGCAATACATTAATAGTAAAAATAAATAAATAAATAAATAAAAATAAATAAATAAATAAATAAATACATTCGTCCGTGTATATTTACCTAACTTGTAACATTATAATACAAATTGTCTTACCTGGAAGTGAAAAACTAATACAATCTAATCCTGTTAATGTCCAGTCCTTAACTGACCTCCTTAGAGATGGACACCAGACAGAGTCTATTTAATAATTAGACAAACAACATTGACCTGTCCGTTTGACCTTGTGTAGCGGGACTGAGCTAGTCGTGGTATTGTTGTGTTGTATATACATGAAGTAGATATAATAGAGTGATTTACTGCCAGACTTTCTGGTCCGGATCTTTTAGCCTTGTGGTAGAACGCTCACTTTTCACCCGGGTTCGATCCTCAGCCGGGGCGCTCGGCGAGGAAGTGGTTTTTTTCTGGTGTTTCCTCCCTCCTGTTACACTTGCATTAGGAATAGTCATATATAGGAGGGTTCGCCTAATACATGGGTAGTGTTAGGATTCGCAGCTAATTCACATTGCCCATGATTAGTGTTCACATTATGTAGACGAAATATACACGCGTGATCTCTATTACTTAAATTTAGTCGTTTATAATGAATATTTAAATTTAAAGGTCAAGCGGACAGGTCAATATTGTTTTATAATTTATATGTATAGACCTGTCGAATGTTTAACAATTAGCACGTTTTACTAGACCGATCGTTATTATCTATATCTTGACAATTTTTGGACCTCATTTGGGAAAGTGAATTTTCCTTGCCGTTGGCCTTTACTGGTTCACCTGGTATCGGTATAATGTGACTAGAGCACGCTTGTCTGTGGCATACTGACTCTGTGGGCTAGCACGTTAAAGTCGCCCTGAGTGCGCCCTAGTACAAGGCAGACCATAAAACACACTCGCATTTCATATGCATACGCGAACTTGTTCATAGAATAATCGATAGAGATTAATAAAATAGTTCTCGTCACAAATAGCTGAAAAATTGCTGATGCGGCGTTAAGCAAACATTCAACCAACTATCAACAGTTTTTAGTAATGCGTTATGTCTCTTGACATATTTTCGGTCACTAGCTGTCCATATTCCGGCCACTTGGCAGCCGAGTTTCGACATCTTTTTGGTCGCTCCGTAAGTGGGAGGTTGTGGGTTCGAACCCCGACCGGGTCTGACCCAAGACTTGAAAGTGGGTAGTGATTGTTGTTTCGCCAAGCACTCGACATTACAAATGAAAGTCATGGTTCTTTCGGATGGGAACCAAAAATAAACGAGGCTTGGCACGATAAAGAACCCTGCTGTATAATGCCATCAGCGCAATGCACAGGCAAAATTTCTTCACCTTCGCCTATAGCTACCAAAGTCTCGATATAAGTGAAATATTCTTGACTGGGACATTAAACACAATGGCTCAACTCAGCTCTATCGCTCAGTGTTAAACTTTCGACAGGTCTGTACTCTACGTGTGTATATACAGTACAGGCCTGTCGAAAGCTAACGAATTGATGCCGAATCAGCTGCTCATCTCGGCTCCTCGTCAACTACATTGTCAACTGCATTGTCAACTGCATTGTCAACTACATTGTCAACTGCATTGTCACTACATTGTCAACTATATTGTCAACTGCATTGTCAACTGCATTGTCAACTACATTGTCAACTGCATTGTCACTACATTGTCAACTACATTGTCAACTATATTGTCAACTACATTGTCAACTGCATTGTCAACTACATTGTCAACTACATTGTCAACTGCATTGTCAACTGCATTGTCAACTACATTGTCAACTACATTGTCAACTGCATTGTCAACCGCATTGTTGACTGCATTGTCAACCGCATTGTCAACTGCATTGTCAACCACATTGTCAACTATATTTCAACTGCATTGTCAACTACATTGTCAACTGCATTGTCAACTACATTGTCAACTGTATTGTAAACTACATTGTCGACTACATTGTCAACTGCATTGTAAACTGCATTGTTGACTGCATTGTAAACTACATTGTCAACTGCATTGTAAACTGCATTGTTGACTGCATTGTAAACTACATTGTCAACTACATTGTCGACTACATTGTCAACTGCATTGTAAATTACATTGTCAACTTCATTGTCAACTGCATTGTCAACTGCATTGTCAACTGCATTGTCAACTACATTGCCAACTGCATTGTCAACTACAATGTCAACTGCATTGTCAACTGCATTGTCAACTACATTGTCAACTCCTATAAATAGCCCATTGTTAATCTTTCGACAGGCCTGCACTGTACTACTCTGATTGACAGACGAGGTCTTCTGCATAAAATAAATGATTTTGCTTATCAATTAGAGAAAGGCAGGAAAATCAATGGCGATTATGTTTTAACCAAAATGGGAAGAATTAAGAATTAAGACAAAAATACCATGTGTTTAATTAAGATAACGCGGTCGTTGTAAATCGCATTGGAATTCAATAGGGGTCACGATGGATGGATGGTATGGGAAGGTCGGTAACTAACTATATGCAAGTTTTATTCTCTGATCCTGATTTAGTATTTTTATGTGCCAAAACCTGTGCTAAAATTTTAGAATTAAGAAGAGATACTTTATATAAATAATTTTACAATCCTCTCTCATAACTCCGTTAAGAGTAGACCAGAAATTCATAGCTCTTAACGGCTTTTTTATGACATTGATGTTGCCGTCGTCATTAATTCCAGGTCTTTGTTAAGAATGGCTTATATAGCAACTTTAATGTATAATTGTAATATGTATTTTAAATGTTTTAAAAGATGAGACGTAAATAAAATATTGAATTGAATTGAATTGTCGGTGGTAACATATTTTCTGGTATAATACGATCGCCCATCATATTTGTTACGCGCAAAGTTTTTCTAAGACACCAGCAAATTTTCCAGCTATTTTTGAAAAAAATCTATTGATTCAATTAAGGAGTGGGGTGTCCCGAGGGACCGAACTATCTGGCACATCTACGGAGATTATGACCGGAAGCATGAGGCTCAGTTAGCAGAGCGTCGGATTTGGGATCCAAGGGTCGTGAGTTCCAATCCCGACGGGTGCATAATGTTACCTTAAGCAACTGACTTCATTTCACATTCTTGCTGGCTTACCAAGTGTCAGGATGATGGACCGATGTGGCAACAACTTCTGCAACTGCTGTCTCGGTGAGCTAAAATTCTGCCAATTCGCTTATAGCTGGTGACGTCTAGATATAAGTGAAAATTAATATTCTTGACTGGGACGTAAAAGCCAAATCAGACAATTCAACAAGGATATCGCAGTTATACTACATGTAATGTCAAGTCCGCCGTGTTTCATGGCCTTAATATATATTTGGCGCATACGCCATCCTTAGAAAAATTGTTGTTGTTGTTTGCTGTTATTTTTTTTTGCTGTTGTTAATATTATTGCTGCTAGTTTGGTTTGTCTGGTTTTTTCGTTGCTGTTGCTGTTGTAGTTGTTTTTTGTTAATGCTATTAATGTTTTTGTTGTTGTTGCAGTTGTTCCTGTTGTTGCAGCTGTTCCTGCTACTGTTGTAGTTGTTCATGTTGTTGCTGCTGCTGTTGTAGTTGTTTTTGTTGTTCATGTTGTTGCTGTTGCTGTTGTAGTTGTTTTTGTTGTTCTGCTGTTGTTGTAGATGTTTTGTGCTGTTGTTGATATATGGGATACTGTTGTTTGTTGTTACTGTTGCTATATTTGCTGTTATTTTTTGTTGTTGCGGATTTGTTGCTGTTGTTGTTTTTGCCGCTGTGTTGTTGTTACAGTTGTTCCTGCTGTTGTTGTAGTTGTTCCTGTTGCTGTTGTAGTTGTTTTTGTTGTTGCTGCTGTTGTTGTAGATGTTTTTGTGCTGTTGTTTATATATGTGATGTTGTTGTTTTTTGTTGCTGCTGATTTTGTTGCTGTTGTCAGTGTTTTTACCGCTGCTGTTGCTTTTGTTAATGCTGGCAGTGTTGTAGTTGTTTTGAGTTTGTTGTTGCTGCTGTTGTTGTTGTTGTTGTTATTGGAGATACTGCTGTTGTTGTAGTTATTATTATTATTATTATTATTATTATCTTGCTGTCGTTGTTATTGGAGATACATCAGCTGTTGTTTAGAGATTTGAGATGATTGAGAATTTCAAGAAGACAAACAAGTAAAACTCCTTTAAAAGTGTAACGAATTCCCCTCCTCTACCTCTATCTTAAAATCCTATGCCCCGTGTCACGGCAGGCGTGTTGATGCGTTAAAGAACCCTCTCTGTACATTGCGCTGAGCTTACTGCGAAGTTCATTTCCGCCACTACTCCTATAGTTGATGACGTCTCGAGAGGCCGCGGTGGCCTAAGAGATAGGACGTCAGTCTTCAAATCCAGGGTCTCTCACCGCTGTGAGTTCGAGCCCCGCTCAGACCACATGTGGGGAAGTGAATTTTCCTTGCCATTGGCCTTTACTGGTTCACCCGGTATCAGTATAATGGACTTGGGGAGTGGTATGCTTGTCTGCGGTGTACCGATTCTGTGAGCTGGCACCTTAAAGTCGCCATGAGTGCGTGCTAGTACAAGGCAGACCATACAACACATTTGCATTTCACAAGCATACTCGAAATTGTTCATAGATTAATCCATAGATATTAATAAAAATATTTCTCGTCGCGAATAGTTGTAAAATTGTTGATGCGACGTTAAGCAACATTCAACCAACCAACCAACCAATCGCTAAAAGTGAAATATTCTTGACTGGGATGTAACACGCCAATCAATCAATCCTCTACCTCTATCCATAGAATTTGATGTGGAGAAAAAAAACGAAAAGAAAAGAAACAAATCGCAGAAATGTTCAAAAACATTTTAATCATTTGTTTAGGGTGTTTTAGTGTATGTACCAGGTTACCAGTAGAAGTCTTTGGGGATTAACAGATAAAGTAAAGGCTTAGTTTTCTAATATAAAGCGAACGGTTACGGAGCACTGTGCCTCCCGTATCATATCTCAGTCGAATCACACTTGAGGCTAATATGTGAGAAAGGCCGAAGGTAGGGTGCCATGTGATTTAACTCGGGCACTCCAGTTTCCTCCACCATCCAAAAACTGACCCCTTCTCTATGATAAAAAAGAATCTTGATTTGGTCTTCCATTACACCTTCCCCTCTTGTTTCCTCATGTATGACAGCATATTCAAGTCAGATGTACGAGATTTGGAATTTAGAATGGCGTTGTTCTGATGCTGGTGACGACGGGTTTAGTTAATATCATGCTACAATCTCCTTATTGTTATTATTAAAAAATGTAAGTAAAAAATGTTGTTTTTACACCAAAACGAAGTTAAGCTCAGTACTTAATCATGACTGTAAGTTTGAGAATGTAGTTGAAACTACATTGCATTGAGGCATTTCAAAGCAAAGAAAAACATATAAATAAATAAGTAAATAAATATTTAAAAATAGAAAATTTGTGAATTCATAAATATTTTAAATATTAAATAAATAAATAAATAAATAAATGTTAAAAATATAATGAAAAATTGTAAATAAATGTATATTCTTAAATTAAAAAATAAATAATAGAATATTCGTAAATATAAATAAACAAAGATTTTTCTCCTAATATTTTTTTACTATAGGCTATAAGTCTAAGGGAGATAACTCGAACAAGTTTGTCCTTCGGAACTCTTTGTTGTTAAAAATAGGTCGCACCTGCCATAATAGAAGTCGGTCATGAAAGACCTCGATTGGATCAAACAGCCGTAATTTTATTCAAAAGATGGACAAATTTTCAGGAAATGTTTGGATGAAATGTAGAATGAGATGAAGAGGAATTAGGTAATAATTCAGGCTTTTTATTCAATGGTGTCGATACCAAAGTCGGTCGTGTAAAATTAGATTGCTGCTACCCGTGGACTGACCTTGAACCCAGTTTAGCTAACATTCCCCGTCTGTTTGTCAGCAATGTCTGGGGTGTTAGATGTGATTGTAGATTTTTTTTAATGATTTCTATCAATTTTAAACAAAATCTAAATACCAATAATATGTTATTTTATTTTAAATGTAATAATTTATAAATCATTTAAAATTATGTCATGGGAAAAGTCTCAACCAGTCTGACCTACTCATCTAGGCCGAATTATCTGCCTGATCGACGGTATGTAATTTTTTTTACCACTTTAAAAAAACAACATACCTTTGTTTTCAAAGGCAGAGAAATCGCTCCAGGGTCTCTGTGACCCAACTGGGGCCTCTATAATATCTCCTCATAAAAATTAAAAAAAAAAAAATAATTAAAAAAAAATATAAAAATTAGAAATTATAAAAATTTTGAATAAACATAAACAACCAAAATATGCTAATTATAGATAACAATAATAATAAATAATTTGATAATTAATATTATTATACAGCTTGATTATAATAATAGTTGAATAATAATAATTTATTATCAGTTATAAAATTTATTAAGAATAAATTTTAAAAAATAGTATAACAAATGCAATAAATTAAAGTAACACATTTATAGAATATAAAAAAGGTTGACATTGATTGAACAGAATTAACTAATATAATTTAGAATTCAATTAAAATTTTATTGATATTCCTTCCCCAAAACTGTTGTCTAAATCTTTGATTGTGTTCAACTGCAAAAATGATCCGACCGTATGGGGTGAAAACAAAATGGCGGATCTAATAATGTATTTTGATCAAAATAATCTATTATTTGACCCAAATATGACAAATTGTATTTATTTATACATTAATTATCACTAAATTATCACATAACATCAGGGTATCACATGACATCAGGGTATCACATAATATTAGGGTATGCTGGGTATCACATGACATCAGAGTATTACATGATATTAGGGTATCACACGATATCAGTGTATCACATGATATCAGAGTATTACATGATATTAGGGTATCACATGACATCAGGGTAGAGCTGAAACGAATGTTCGAATATTCGATTACGAATAGATTTTTGGTGGTATTCGAATGCTAAATTGGTATTCGAATATTCGTTCCTATAGGAAAACATGTGGTCAAAAAATAATTCTGATGAAAAAATTCTACTTATATTTTGTCTGGAAGTATAAACATGTGACACAACAAAAACCTACTTTCAGATGCTTCCTTTCTTTCTTCATTTTTATTAATAAAAAACTTTTATTAATCCAAACAATCACCAGAAAGTCGGGAAAGACTCCATAATCTGACAGATCCTGTTTACTTCTTGTCATTACATCATATTATATTATGATTATGTCCCTTTAAATTCATTAAACATGTTATTCAAGGTAGCAGAGTCGGTAACAACTATTTATCGGGTTAACGTAAAATATGGCTGTCACATGTTTTACTCCTTACATGGTCCATTAAATCTGGGTTTATTTAGAAGAATATTAAAGAGATCATGATTTTATCATCGTCATATAGCCTTCCTATGAATAAGGAATAAATAATAAGGTAATTTTTTCATCTGTTTCATGCAATCCACATCGTTTCCATCCAAAAATGCCTTATACATAGCTGTGTTTCAGAAAAGATGCAAAGTTTCTCTTGGGTGCCGCATATTCGAATAGGATTCGAATAACAGCCCACGAATATTCGAATCCTAAATTTGGTATTCGTTTCAGCTCAACATCAGGGTATCGCATGATATCAGGGTATCACATGATATCAGTGTCTCACATGACACCAGGGTATCACATGATATCAGTGTATCACATGATATTAGGGTATCATATGACTGAAATTAAAATTTTTTCTGTCTGACATTCGGTCAGACAGCTTTAAAATTTCTGTCTGACCGAACAAAGTTTTGTCTGACCGAAATTAATAAATGATATAAATTCCATTTTTAACATTTTAATTAATATATATATGAATATAAATGTTTACAGTCGGAATACAAACCGGAAATCGAATTAAATTAATGTTCTTGAAATCAGTATCATCTATGCGTTTGTAAGCAATGGGATTTAATACAAATGACACAGGCGCTTTACAATCACTAAAACGTTTGCGGTAAACCCATTTTTATGACTTGTTTAGAGTGTTCAAATGATTGTCGTGTTATGCGTGTTGTATACCGGCCCCGGATTTCTGTCGGACATTTGGTCCGGTTTACTAATGTTGATTGTCTGACCGACGTGAAATTTATCGGACATGTCCGTCGGTCCGACGGTATTTCATAATGACTGCATCAGGGTATCACATGATATTAAGGTATCACATGATATCAGGGTACCACATGACATAAGATCATGGTATCACATGATATCAGGGGATCACATGATATTAGGGTATCACATGACATCAGGGTATCGCATGACATCAGTGTATCACATGATATTAGGGTATCACATGATATTATGGTATCACATGATATTAAGGTATCACATGATATCAGGGTACCACATGACATAAGATCATCAGAAAGCCAGGAAAGACTCCACAATCTGACAGATCCTGTTTGCTGCTTGTCATTACATCATATCATGATTATGTCCCTTTAAATTCATTAAACATGTTATTCAAAGTAGCAGAGTCGGTAACGACTATTTATCGGGTTAACGTAAAATATGGCTGTCACATGTTTTACTCCTTACATGGTCCATTAAATCTGGGTTTATTTAGAAGAATATTAAAGAGATCATGATTTTATCATCGTCATATAGCCTTCCTATGAATAAGGAATAAATAATAAGGTAATTTTTTCATCTGTTTCATGCAATCCACATCGTTTCCATCCAAAAAATGCCTTATACATAGCTGTGTTTCAGAAAAGATGCAAAGTTTCTCTTGGGTGCCGAATATTCGAATAGGATTCGAATAACAGCCCACGAATATTCGAATCCTAAATTTGGTATTCGTTTCAGCTCAACATCAGGGTATCGCATGACATCAGGGTATCACATGATATCAGTGTATCACATGACACCAGGGTATCACATGATATCAGTGTATCACATGATATTAGGGTATCATATGACATCAGGGTATCACATGATATCAAGGTATCACATGATATCAGGGTACCACATGACATAAGATCATGGTATCACATGATATCAGGGGATCACTTGATATTAGGGTATCACATGACATCAGGGTATCGCATGACATCAGGGTATCACATGACATCAGGGTATCACATGACATCAGTGTATCACATGATATTAGGGTATCACATGATATTAGGGTATCACATGATATTAAGGTATCACATGATATCAGGGTACCACATGACATAAGATCATGGTATCACATGATATCAGGGGATCACATGATATTATGGTTTCACATTATATCCCATGAATTTAATTCTATATTTATGCAAAAATATAATGTCCAGGGAATAATGAATCTCAATACTTTAATTTTTCCCCATAAAAGCTACAATTCCAGATTATTAAATGTATTTACAATTTTCAAAATGTTCCTAGAAATTAGCCAAAGATTAAAGACATCGTTACTCAACTCCAGCTCATTTGAAGTAAGTTTTAAAATAAAAGACAAATTTCTAAAAGTAGGCAGAAAATATAGAATAACATTTATTGCAAAAATAAATTCACAAAATGCAAACTTAGTGGATGTAGGCAACAAACTTAATTCAAATCCCAACAAGCAGCAGACAACTTTTGCCCCCTTGCTGGCTTAAATCTGAAACCACTGCAACTCCATACTTTAACTAAATATCTCTTATCAAATTAGAGTTTAACATTTTATTTTAGTGAACCCTTTGTGTACATGCTTATATGAAGGAAGTTATAGAGGAGCATTGCCATGGAAACAATGTCAATAATAAGTTTAACATTTTATTTTAGGGAACCTTTGTGTGCATGCTTATATGAAGGATGCAGCTTATGCTATAGAGCCAAGAGGAATGTTGACATGGAAACAATGTCAGTAATAAGTTTAACATTTCATTTTAGTGAACCAGGGATTTATCAAGGGCCGAAATTCGGCCCCATTCCCAATGGAAAACATATTGATTTTTCCCCAAAATGGGGTGAGAAAATTCCCAATTAGAAAATCATACCAAATACATAGCTGAAGTCTGGCCATAAATGTGGCTGCTTTTCACCAATCTTCAATCAACTCAATACACTAAAAGCATTAGATTTATTCATTATTGGCATCAAAAATGATGTCAAAGTTTTCCCAAAGTGAGCAAAAAGTTGATAGTTTTTCCCAATTTTTAGTTTAGGGCCTTTTCCCAAAAGACCCTGAAAAATCCCTGTTGAACCCTTTGTGTACATGCTGATATGAAAGAAGTTATAGAGGAGTGTTGCCATGGAAACAATGTCAATAATAAGTTTAACATTTCATTTTAGGAGATCTCTTGTGTACACATTTGTATGAAGGAAATCTGGGTAAAGGAGAAGTGTTGCCATGGAAACAATATCAATAAAACAAGAACCTGTAGATGATGGTTATGGCCTGGCTCTAAGTACTACAGAAAATCTCAGGGAATCAAGAGGTAAAATAAATATCTGTCTCACAATTCAGTTGAATTTTCTTTTCTGTACTGTAAATAGTAAATACATGGTCATTGACGGTGAATAAAGGTCGTATTTGGTGAGGGTGAGAAAACGTGTAGAAAGCGAGGCTCTACCGAGCTTTCTACACGTTTTCGCACCCTCACCAAATACGACCTTTATTCACCGTCAATGATCATGTATTTACTTTATCCTGCAACAGATACGTCCTAAAATTATAATTGTAACTGCGTGTTATCCATCTGTTTGACTTGTTTGTTTACACTCCAAGCGCAAGGATACAAATGTTTACGTGACATCACGCTACCCCATCACACCCGTACTTGTCATTTTCGCTCAGTCCGACGTTCAAGCACATGTAGTTCTCAATTATTTAAATAAATAACTACAATACGATATTATTTTCATATTTAATATATGTAACAAAATCTTAAATTCTTACAATAATAATATTAAAATAAATATTCTTTGATGAAATGTTGCAGACGTTTTTCTGTATTTCTGTCATATTCTAAAAGTCCGGCGGAATAAAGTAACAACTTATAATTTTTCATTTTTATTTTTAAATCATATTTATATAACTACGTGTATTTTTTAAAAAAATCAATCTTTTTTTAAAATAAAATATTAAAATTTATGAATTTATTGATCATGTTTATTATACTGTGTTTTGTTTACATTGAGAATGGGGTTCATTTGGGTCAAAGGTTACGTCAAATGTTGAATGGAAAAAGTAGTGCCGTAACTGTGACGTCACAGTTAGCGCGTGGCTTTATTGGGTCAGTGACCGAATAAAGATAAGGTTTATTCGGCAGGCTTTATGATGTCAATGTACACGTTAGTTGCAGGATAAACATATTTATCTTCATGGTGTACTAATTTTCACTTATTTTGCGGTCATTTGTTTTGCGCAAAAATTAATACCAAGCGAAAATTTAAAAAAAATTCAAAAACGTGAAAATTTAACTATGCATATGACTTAATTTCCTATACCGCGAAATTAAATCCCTTTACAGTATAGTGTTTTTTCATTTTTGATGGACATACAACAAGATGTGTATTGCCTGATCTAATGATCAGAGGTCAATATGTCATTCCTTGCTTTGCTTTATTTTCCTTAATGGTTATCTGAAGTAAAGTGACCAGTCTCCAATTCCGATTTTGATGTGTCCTACTTTGACCACAGAAAAAAAAAATACTGTATACATAGAAATACTTACTGGTATAAACTTTCACGGTTTTGGTATTGAGAACATTTTCGCTGGTATAAACTTCCAGTCACTAAGGTGGTGTAAGCACCTGACAAGGATATAAAATTTCATGGTGGATTTATTTTGCGGTTGATCAGCGACCGCGAAAACAGTGAACATTAATACAAAGCGAATATTTCTACGTATACAGTACACATATCAACTTACTTATTTCCACAAATTGAGTGCACATGGAAAAAGCAAGAATAAAGTCATATTTGATAATCTATTAACAAGTTCATGTATGCATATGAAGTGCGGGTGTGTTGTATGGTCTGCCTTGTATTAGCACGCATTCAGGGCAACTTTAACGTGCTAGCTCACAGAGTCAGTATGCCGCAGACAAGCATATCACTCCCCTGGTCACATTATACTGATACCAGGTGAACCAATAAAGGCTAACGGCAAGAAAAATTCACTTTCCCACATGTGGTCTGAGCGGGACTCGAACTTACAGTGGTGAGAGACCCTTGATTTGTAGAATAACGTCTTATACATTAGGCCACCGTTACCTCGGTTTATTAAAGGGATTTCAGTACAATTTCAACTATATACAGTTTGCATGATGAAATGTATATCATGAAAACCCTTGACTTTCAGGGGTCAATTCAAAGTATCAGTATCAGATGGAAACTGGCATCATTAAGAATTCATTCATTTTATGTTCCAACACTGGCTGCCATTACGGTACTAAAGCACTGTCATGGCAATTAATGAGGTACTAGTGTCAGTGACATCATTAAACGTCACAATTCAGGACAAGTTTTCATTCTTTTTGTGTGTAATTCAAGCATGCCGGACCTTTGTTGGAACATTGTGGGCGTGATGGCGATCCATTAATTAGTGATGAGGAATTGAAATTATTGGTTCTTAGTCAAAGTGAAAATATACGACAGTCACTTTTTAAAGCAATTTTTCACTATTTTGCTAAAACAGGGTTCTATTTGACAAAATTTTTCAGGAATTATTAGCAATGGGGAATAGAAAATGAAAACATGTACATGTATATATAGCATGACATAATTCTGAGCATTATTTATTTTCTATAATTACAGATCAATATGCTGGCAATGGATATACAAAACCCACTGGTAAAAGTAAATTACTGAAACTGCTCTTCAGTCAGGATGTTCCACCAGCTACGGACGACTATACTTACAGCTCAGACACCTTAAGTGCTGTCACTGACAGAAATGGATCTAGTGTTAAAATTAAGTCGGAAATGGTTGATCCAGGATATGAAGAAACTACCAAGAATGGATCAAGTGTTAGAATAAAGACAGAAGTGGTGGACCCAGAATATGAGGGAACTACCAGAACAGAAAAAGAAAATAAGTCTGATTTCAATGGAAGTAATTCAAAATTGTTTTCATTATTGAGCATGCCACCTGACAGTTGCCATAGCAACCACCATACTGTCAGTAATTTGCATACATCTCATAAAAATTTAAGCAGTCTTTTATCTAGACCATCCATTAATCATACATTTGCAGCAAGAAATGCAGAGTTCAAGGCAAATAATTTAGCCAGTAAGAGCTGTTCTACTCTTCTTAAAATGTTGTCATCACCAAGCATGCCCAGTGGTAGTCAAGGCAACAATCCAAGTCATGTGATTCAAAGAAGCCAATCACAGAAAACTTCAGCGAATTCAAGTGTGTCTGCTACTGAGATTCCAGATGCATTTGGCGTATCACCAGGCGTGTCCAGTTGTAGTCAGGGCAACAGCCCAATTCATGTGACTCAAAGAAATCAACCACAAAAAACTTCAGCCACTTCAAATTTGTCGTCTAAGGTGATCAACACATCATTAGGCATGCCCAGTAGTAGTCAAGGCAACAGTCCAAGTCATGTGACTGAAAGAAGTCCACCAAGTCATGTGAACGAGAGAAGTCAACCACAGATCACTGCAGCTAATTCAAATTTGTCTGCTAATGCAAATTTAAATGTATTTGACACAACACTTCGAGCAATGTTAGAAAAACCCGTTCCAAAAAATACCTCAAACAAGGGTCTGATTGAATTGCTGAATAAGGATATTGAAGCTGTAAAATCTACTAGTCCTAAGCCGGATACTGGTACCGGACACAGAAAAACTGTCAGAAATAGGTTAGATGCAACCATTAATATGTTAATGAGTAAGTCGGAATCGAATGCTTATTCGACCAATGAAACAGCAACAAACAATTTTCCAACCAATGGAAAAAAATCAAATTATTCAACCAATAAAAATAAGTCAAATATTAATCCAACCAATGGTAAAGTAGCAAATGATTTTCCAACCAATGATGAGTCTTCTTTGATGTCAGGTGACATGGAGCGTTATAACCAGTGGATTGAACAAATGTCATCTTTTCTGACCAAACAAGGGATACAATCAAAGCAAGGCCTCACAGTCCATGGCTCACCTGCATATGCAGCAAGTTCTGGGAACAAGTTTGTGCAAAGTGTAACTTTCAATGCTGAGCCCAACTGTGAAAAAACAAGTGTCCCGAATGTTATTCTTGACAAGGATGGGGCAATGTTTATCACTGTAAAGCCAAAGCATATAGACCCTACTTCCAAGAAAAGGGGCCAAGAAAAAACTCAAATTCTTTCAGAAGAAGAACCTGGAAAAAAGAAACAAAAGAAATCATTTGAATATTTAAAGGCAGAACTTTTAAAACCGAATACAAAAAAAGTTGACATACAAGCGGCAACGATCAACATTAATCGTGATGGCAGAATCACAGAATTATCGAAAAAGAATGTTCAGTTGTCTTCTTTATTGAAATTTAATCCTTTAAATAAGGATCAGAACCCTCCTGCCTGTGGAGATGGTCTGCAAAGGGAAACTGCTATACTAAAGTCCCAACAAGTCTCTCCATCTTCGAAAAAACCCATATTAGCTAAGGGACCAATGATTAAACAAGAACCAGTAGAAAACTCCGTTAAGTGCGACAGTCAGATCAGATCAATATTGCAGTTACCTACCCTTAACGAGGTCAAAGGTCAAGGTCAGAAGGAGTCCACTCAGTCTGCACTGAAGGAACAATTGAATGCCATGACACCTAAAATTTCATCTAGTCAAGGTCGTACTGAGTCAACACTTAGGGAAAGCTTAAATACCACAACACCTAAAATTTCATCTGGGCGGAGTCATTTTGAGTCGACACTGATGGAAAGCTTAAATACCAAGACATCTAAAATTTCATCTGGTTGTGGTCATTCTGAGTCGACACTAAGGGAAAGCTTAAATACCAAGACATCTAAAATTTCATCTGGTTGTGGTCATTCTGAGTCGACACTAAGGGAAAGCTTAAATACCACAACATCTAAAATTTCATCTGGTTGTGGTCATTCTGAGTCGACACTAAGGGAAAGCTTAAATACCACAACATCTAAAATTTCATCTAATCAGGTTCATTCTGAGTCAACACTTAGAAAATGTTTAAACACAAGTAATCTCCCATCATCCAGTCAAGGTCATTCTAAGTCAAAATTGAATGTCAAAGGTCAAGAGAAACAAATTGTAATAACCTATAAGTTTACCAAAGGTCAAGGTCATCCAGAGTCTGATAAAGCACCTACAAAAAATGAATTTGAGACTCGGTTCCCTGCTAGTTCTATAATGAGGCAGATATCGGAGAGTGTTGGAGGTCAAGGTCATGCTGAAGTTGAAGGTGGTGATAAGGATCAAGATTGTACTGGAGGACAAGAACATCTCCCCAATCAAGTTCCGATTGAATCCACTATTGTTCATAAGCCAGGCGAGAATCCGACATATTGGATTTACAAGTGTAAACAGTGCAATAAAACATTTAGGCATGCTGGGACATTAAAAGTTCACGAAAGAGCTCATAGTTACGACAGGGAGGAATTTAAGTGCAATATTTGTGGTAAAGTCTGCTCGGCTTCTGGCTATCTCGCGATTCACATGAGGACTCATTTTCCTGAAAAACCTAATGATGGTGTTTTCACGTGCACACTTTGTGGGGATACATTCAGCGAGAGGGAAAACCTTTTAATTCATCTCAGAATGCATAGTGGCGAAAAATTGTTCAAGTGCGAAGTCTGTGGTACCGGGTTCACTCGCAAAACACAGTTATTGATTCATATGCGAATTCACACTGGTGAAAAACCTTACCAGTGTGAAATCTGCAACAAAACGTTCCGCCAGAGCAATGGCCTAAATTTGCATCTGACGACCCACACCGATGATAAGCCATATAGGTGTGAGATTTGTAATAAAGGGTTCGGGAGAAAAGCGCATTATGACAAACACATGAGGAAACATCGAGGAGAGCGACCGTTTGTGTGTACAGAGTGTGGGAAAGGTTTTACCGACAAGTTCAATTTGACAATGCATACTAAGATACACAACAAGGAGAAAGATCATATATGTGGGATTTGTAACAAAGGATACAACCAGTCCAGTCATCTTAAGGTTAGTATGACTAAGTTTATATGTACTGTAACGTATTTATTTTCGCAGTGTACTAATTTTGCGGTCGTTTGATTTGTGCGAAAATTAATACAAAGCGAAAACTACATTATGCTGATTGTTTTATGAGGCAAATTTCCAATTCGCGAAAATTTAACTCCATGGATATGTCTAAATTTCCTATACCGCGAAAATAATTCACGCAAAATTAAATACGTTTACAGTATGCGAGATAGAGGAGGGGCGGTAGTGTTTTAGATACACAACATGGAGAAAAGTCATATACAGTCCAACCTTCCTTAAAGGCCACCTCTATATAACGGCCACCTGCTTATACAGGCCAGTAAGATTGTATCCCAATTGTTCTTTATTCATTATTGAACCTGTGTAGAAAGGCTGCCTGCCCATAAAGGCCATATTTACCGGTTCCATTGGGTGGCCTATATAGACAGATTTGACTGTATGTGGGATTTTAACAAGGGATACAACTAGTCCAGCCATCTTAAGGTTAGTGGTACTTTGGTTTGTGTAGTGGTGTTTTAAAGACACAGTAATACAGTCCAACCTGTCAATAAAGGCCACTTGAGGGTATCCATGAAAGTGGCTTTTATTGGCAGGTGACCTTTATATACAGGTTCAAATATTACAAAAGCAGGTGGCCCTTTTATAGAGGTGGCCTTTAAGGCAGGCTGGACTGTAGTGCTGAATACATATGATTTGTAACAAAGGTTACAAACACGAATTTTTACTCATTCTCAATTGTACCGTTGTTAAATGTTGTATCAGTATCGGCAATTTTTTCAGCTCTTCACGACAAGAAGATGCTTATGAATCTCTTAAGAATTAAGCTAAGAAGAAGTCTCTTTGTACATGAAATGGGATAGTGTGTTTTGTTGTCTCCTGGCATAGTAGTTGAGGTATTTATGTGTTAGCTCACAGCATACCACCCCCTCCCTCCCCATCACATTTTACTGACAATGGGTGAGCCAGTCTAAACTCTATCATCTTAATATATACTGCACACCAGGCTAAGAAGCTGTACCTCAGATGATAAATAGGGCAATTTATTAAGACTCGGCTGGGGTTCAAACCCACAATCTCCCGTTCTCGAGGTAGACCCTCTTCCACTGAGCTTCTGAAGTGTCTATTTTCCACAAGTGATGTTTATATTTACAAGATCCCATGTATAAAAAGACCATACACAGGACATACAAAACATGGTTTTTATAGACAGGTGGTCTGTATATAGAGGTTCTTTTGGTTAAATTATATCTTATATGTATCATATTTACATTGGTGATCAGGGATGCGGAATTCTTATGCCCGACTTGCTTGACCCGTTCTGATTTGGGATCGGACAAGTGGATTTTTTTATTTCAGTTGTCCCTAGACAAGTGACAATTGTTTTGATTCACATAAAACTCGATTAAACATGACAAAAAATTCAGCTTTTTATCCCCCCGGAAGTGAAATTTTCATCAACAAAGTCGAACCAAATCAACATTTGCTCCAGTGTTTTTGAGTGATTCTGGACTAGGAAAACCCTATTCAATCGATCAAGGTGTGGTGGATTGTGCTCAACAGGTGACCAGGTAGCTCAATGGCACTGTGATATTTTATTGCATGAATCTCTGTTTGAGATGAAATGTAATTACCAGAGTATCATTACCCAGTGATTATGTTTGCTTAATAAGATTACTACAGAATAACTGTAGTTTCCCCTTGGGAAAAATAACTAACATTTCCCAATTTACCCACTTAAATTCCCCAAAAACAACTGATGCACTGTAAAATTAAATTTAGTTGTCCTTACCCACAAAATATCAGATGGTACCAAAATGTTGTGTTTTTGCAATGAAATTATGAAAATACTAACCATTGTCAGCATATCACAGTGCAGTTTGCTAGTGGTGTCATTGATTGGATGTCCCAACAATTGGAAATGCATGTCGTTACACAGCAGTGTTTTAAATTTATTTTGGAATTAAAAAGCCAAAATAAGATTTTCAAAAAAATGTGAAATGTAAATTTTATTTTAGCATTGGACTGTCTAGAAATGACATTTATGTTGTTAATCATAATATGCTTAAACATGCTTTATTCCGTTTGCTTCTTGCTTTGAACAAGTGTGGGAGCTATAGCACTGTAAACGTCATTTTCAGAACTGTGCAGGTTATTGACTTTGCTTTGAACAAGTGTGGGAGCTATAGCACTGTAAACGTCATTTCCAGAACTGTGCAGGTTATTGACTTTGCTATGCACAAGTGTGGGAGCTATAGCACTGTAAACGTCATTTCCAGAACTGTGCGGGTTATTGACTTTGCTTTGCACAACAATTCAAGTTATAGCACCATAAACATCATTTCTAGTCAGCTGAATGGTTGAATATTAGAGCTGCCATTGATGAAAATTTGAATATCAATATATCAACTGAAAAATATATCGATAAATTGATATATCGAAATATCACAAAAATGATTAAAATAAGATTTTTTGTTAAATCTTTTATAGACAGATATTTTTTCACCAATATTTGGCATGTCTGGTGTTGTCCTAAGTAATTCTTATATTATATGCACTCTGTTTTGTATGTCAGTTGGTTTTGAGATACATTAAAATGATGAGTTGTAATTATAATACATTTACAACCAGTTTAATCTATGTGTCATTGTTTATTCCAACCTTTGCCATGTACTGGCGGCCATTTTTGTTGATATCGATACTCAAAATATAAATGTATCAATATATCCTTTTAATGGCTTTTATCAATGATGTTTCGAAATATTGATCTATCAGTGACAGCCCGATTGAAGAGTATTTTTTTTTCATATATATGAAAATACCCGTTTATTTTATTTTTGTATTCCAGAACCACATGAAATTTCACACAGGAGAATTAGGATATCGATGTGTGTACTGTTACAAATCGACAGAATTCAAACGGGAACTTTACACACATTTCAAGGGAGATCACCCAGAGCTGTTCCAAGACTATATATCAAGAAAGAAAGCTCAAAGATACTATGAAGTGTTAAATCCAAAATTTCAAGAGGGCCGATCGTTAAATATGGAACTAGAGCAAGAAGAAGAAGAGGAATCGGATGAGGAGGAGGAAATGATGGAATCCGATTATGAAAGTGAGGCTGAATCAGGGATAGATAACTCTCAGTCTGGCGAGGATGTCAAACCAGAAATCAGTGATGGTCTTACAGAATATGAAATTGAAATGAATACAGAGTCGCAAGATATATTGACAGATGTTAAACAAGAACCCGTGGAAGGATAGGGACTTTGGACCTGTGGAAGGTTAGGGACTTTGGACCTGTGGAAGGTTAGGGACTTTGAAACCGTGGAAGGGTAGGGACTTTGGACCCAGGGAAGGGTAGGGACTTTGGACCGGTGGAAGGGTAGGGACTTTGGACCCGCAGAAGGGTAGGGACTTTGGACCTGTGAAAGGATGCAGGACTTTGTTGATTACAGGAGAAAAATTAGTGCCAATATTAGTGGTTTTATTTGCTTCATTGGGATTTCACGTCCCAGTCAAGAATATTTTATTTATATCAAGAGGTCATTAGCAGCAGAAGTGGCAGAAATTTTGACCTTTGCAGACTCAAATTTCATATTTTCACTTCTTTTAAAATTCTTAAAACTGCAGTTTTATACTATGGAATTGAATCCAACTGTCCTTATGACATTGACCTGAGAGCACTGCAAAGAAATACAACTCTGCAACCTCGACTATAGCTGGTGATGTCTCGATATATGTGAAAAATTCTTGACTGGGAATAAACCCCCATTCAATTAATAGAAAGCAGTTTGCTTAATTTCAGAATTTCTATTTTCCCAATCTGAAATGATTACTGGGTAGAGTAGAAATTAAGACGTATACATGTAGTTGAAACAGTTGTTGTGTTGAGAACATCTTCAGATGGATCAGCAGGGATGCAGTATAAAAATCCGCCAGCGTACCACGAGATAAATACCCCTTAACATTTTTGCGGAATGTCTTTGGAAAACGTTTAATGTCGAAATTTCCCAAAATAACATAATTTTTATGGGAAAACATGAACTGAAGCGATTCCATTTGGAAACCGTTTTGTCGAAATTTCCCAAAATAACATAATTTTTACGATAAATTGTGAACTGAAGCGATTCCATCTCCAGTGGAAATAATTGTTACGCACAAACATTATAGGATATCATGTGGTGCTCTGGCGAACCCTGTTACAGTCGAACCTTTCTTAGTGGCCACTTATATTCAAGGGTCACCTCCTTTTTAAAGGCCAGTAAAATCTTATCCCCATTCCTCTTTATTTGTGTTATTTTAACCTCTCTTAAAGGGTCACCTGCTTTTAAACGCCAGTAAAATCTTATCTCCATTCCTCTTTATTCGTGTTATTTTAACCTCTCCAGAAGGGCCATCTGGTTTTAAAGACCAGTAAAATCTTATCTCCATTCCTCTTTATTCGTGTTATTTTAACCTCTCCAGAAGGGCCATCTGGTTTTAAAGACCAGTAAAATCTTATCCCCATTCCTCTTTATTCATGTTTTTATAACCTCTCTAGAGAGCCACCTGGTTTTAAAGACCAGTAAAATTTTAACCCAATTCCTCTTTATATTATTCGAACCTGTATAAAAGGCTCACCTGATCATAAAGGCCTTTTTTTCAGTTTCCCTTGGTTGGCCTTTATAGACAGGTTTGACTGCATCTTCATATTTTATAGTAGGTTCTATGGTACTGGACAAGCATTCAGCCTAGGGTTAAATTGGGCTAAATCTTGACCAGCACATTACAACCTACAATAAAATCACAATATCAGAAAATGTTGATATTCGTCCTAATTATTACACTTAGTATTCATTCTAAAAGAGGAAAGGTAATTCTTGTTGAAGATATCAACAAGCTTAAGTTTTCCAACAAGGGGGATACACAGCCAATTTTTGCTCACATGAAATTCAGGTGAAATTAACGTTAATCGAGCTTATACGTTAAACTCACATGAAAAATTTCACGTGAATCTTGCGTGAAATTCGTGTTAATTTCATGTGAATTTTACGTGAGATTCACATGAATTTTACGTGAGTGGCTGTGTAATTCACAAATTTTTCACTGAATTTCCTACTTCCTTTGGTTAGGAGTTTTCATTCAGAAAGAAACTGTACAACATAGGTGTGCAACTAACTGAAAATGTGTATCCATTGGTGTCTTTTTGTATCCTACAAACAAAAGTTTTCTACCAAGGGAGATAATTCACAAACCATTCACTGAATTTCTTAATTCCTTGAGGAGTTATAAATCAGAAGGAAGTGTACCAAACAGGCGTGTAACTGATAAATGTGTATCCACTGGTGTATTTTTGTATCCTTCAAACAAAAGTTTTCCAACAAGGGGGGTAATTCACAAATTATTCATCAAGTTTCCTACTTCCTCTGGGAGTTTGATCAGAGAGAATCTGTACCAAATCTGTAGGTGTGTAACCAAAACATGTACCCACTGTTGCCTATTTTGTATCCTTCAAACAAAAGTTTTCCAACAAGGGGGATAATTTACAAACTATTCACTGAATTTCCTACTTCCTTGGGGAGTTTTAATGCAGAACGAATCTGTATCAAGTAGGTGTGTAACCAAAAATGTGTACCATCTGTTGCCTATTTTGTATCCTTCAAACAAAAGTTTTCCAACAAGGGGGATAATTTACAAACTATTCACTGAATTTCCTACTTCCTTGGGGAGTTTTAATGCAGAAAGAATCTGTACCAAATAGGTGTGTAACATAAATGTGAATGCATTGTTGGCCTTTTGTATTCTTCAGACAAAAGTTTTCTACCAAGGGAGATAATTCACAAACCATTCACTGAATTTTCTAACTCCTGAGTTGTACCAAACAGGCGTGTAACTGGTAAATGTGTATCCACTGGTGTATTTTTGTATCCTTCAAACGAAAGTTTTCCAACAAGGGGGATAATTCACAAATCATCATCAAGTTTCCTACTTTCTCTGGGAGTTTGATTCAGAGAGAATCTGTACACCGTTGCCTTTTTTGTATTCTTCAGACAAAAGTTTTCCAACAAGTGGGACAATTCACAATTTATTTAAAAATTGTGTATTTTATTGGTACTACAGATCTAATATTTTTGCAATAAGGTTCGCCGCTGTATCAGGTGATACCATCTAACGTTTGTACAGAACACCGATTTCCAGTTGATATAAAATCATAAAAAATGGTGTTTTCCAGTTAAAAATGGCGTTATTCCGGGAATTTACGACCTCAATGTTTTCCAGAACTTTCCGCATAAACATTAAGAGGTATGGATTAGGTGGTACAGCGGCAAACCTCATCTAATAGATATGTTGTATAGTAAATAAACATGAAATCAGTAACTTAAAACTTAAAACAAATATTTATTATTAGTTGGTTGATATTTTATTGTTTTATATTATTATTATTATTTTCTGTTTTTTATACTTATTAATGAATATTAAATAAATAATTATGACATTATAATTGAAGACATGTAATTGTTTTTTAACTTGGCCTGTCAAAAGGTTAAAGCAGGTGGCTTAGTTTTTAGTGTGCTCGCTACGTAAGTGGGAATCGTGAGTTTGAACCACGATCGAGCTGACCCAAGACTTTGAAAGTGGGCAGTGACTGTTCTTTCGCCAAACTCGACATTGAAATAAAAGTCGCATTTCTTTCTGATGGGAACTTAAAATAAACAAGGTCCGGGTCTTGTGTCAGGGTAAGTTTGGCATGTTAAAAGAACCCTGCTGTATAATGCCATCAGAGCAACGCACTGGCAAAATTTCTGCACCTTCGTCTATAGCTGGCAACGTCAGCTTGGTGTTAAATTTGTGAGTTGGAGTTGAGAAATGGTGTTTAACGTCCCAGTCAAGAATATTTCACTTATAACAAGACGACCCCAGCTATAGGTGAAGGTGCAGAAATTTTGCCTGTGTGTTGCTGATGGCATTATACAGCAGAGTTCTTGCCAAGAGAGATGCCAAGTCTACCACGGGACCACGTTTATTTTAAGTTCCCATCTGAAAGAACAGTGACTTTCATTTCGTAATGCAGAGTGCTTGGAGAAAGAACAGTCATTACCAAGACGGCCAATTTAGTGATAGTGGAGAAAATTTGAGTGCACTGAAGAAACCACTCGCATTCCGCAAGCAAACTTTCTTGCACTAGGATCTGTCATGAATGTGATTTGAATCTTGGTGAAATCTTTAGACCACTTGGTCACACAGGCCCCTAAATCTGAGGTCCCTTAATTAGGGAACGATGGTTTTACGACGTTTATTTAATGGTACATCAGCAAGCCTTCGGCTACTGGTTACAAAACACAATTTGATCTCTGGAGTGGAGTGCAATTGTGTTTTAAAGTCCTGATTTTCTTATTTATACCGAAGTCAGCCATTCTGGTGTTTAACGTCCCAGTCAAGAATATTTAACTTATATCGAGACGACGGGAGCTATAGGCGAAGGTGCAGAAATTTTGCCTGTGGGTTGCGCTGATGGCATTATACAGCAGAGTTCTTTAGCATGCCAAGCCCAACATGACACAGGACCTTGTTTATTTTTAGTTTCCATCCAAAAGAACTGACTTTCATTTTGTAATGCCGAGTGCTTGGCAAAAGAACAGTCACTACCAACTTTCAAGTCTTGGGTCAGACCAGGCTGGGGATCAAACCCACCACCTCCCACATACGGAGCATGCACTCTATCAACTGAGCTACTGCAGTAATTATCAGCCATTCCAGGATGGTGAAGGAAACCGGTACACTCAGAACACACGGCATTTAGACTAAACAGTAAAATCATGCTAGAATCAGATGGGGAACCTAAACACATAGGCAGTGAAAGGCAAGAGTTGTCTCGGATACATGTAACACCTTATTGATCTTTATGATAGCTCAGTTTGTAGTGTTTGCTCCAAATGTGGAGGTTGGGGTTCGAAACCAGACTGGGTCTGACCATAACTAAAATAGATAGTGATGTTCTTTCGCCAAGCACTCGGCATTTAGAAATGAAAGTCACCATGTCATTTCAAAGAGACCTTAAAAACTTATGCCTTGTGGCACTGCAGGCATTCCACGGTAAAAAACCCTCCCTTCACTTGACCAGAGTACACTGCAAAGTTAAGAATTTCTGCCACTTCAACTATAAGTGGTAACATCTTAATTTAAGTAAAATATTCTTGAATGGGACATAAAGAACCCTCCCAGCATATTGCACTGAGTGCACTGCAAAGGTAAAAATTCCAGCTTCTTCGCCTATAGCCAATGATGTCTCAATTTAAATGAAATATTTTTGAATGGGACATAAAGAACCCTCTGTGCACATCTGTAAAGGTCAAAATTCTTGCTACTTCACCTATGGCCAGTGAGGTCTCAATTCAACATGTTTATGTGAAATATTCTTGAATGGGACATAAAGAACCCTTCCTGCACATTGCTCTGACTGTACTGCATTTCTGCTACTTCAACTATAAGTGGTGACATCTCAATATAAGTGAAATATTCTTGAATGGGACATAAAGAATCCTCCCTGTACATTGCTCTGACTGTACTGCATTTCTGCTACTTCAACTATAAGTGGTGACATCTCAATATAAGTGAAATATTCTTGACTGGGACACAAAGAACCCTTTCTGCACATTGCTCTGACTGCACTGCATTTCTGCTACTTCAACTATAAGTGGTGACATCTCAATATAAGTGAAATATTCTTGACTGGGACACAAAGAATCCTCCCTGCACATTGCTCTGACTGTACTGCTTTTCTGCCACTTCAACTATAAGTGGTGACATCTCAATATCAGTGAAATATTCTTGACTGGGACATAAAGAACCCTTCCTGCACATTGCTCTGACTGTACTGCATTTCTGCTACTTCAACTATAAGTGGTGACATCTCAATATAAGTGAAATATTCTTGACTGGGGCACAAAGAATCCTCCCTGTACATTTCTCTGACTGTACTGCATTTCTGCCACTTCAACTATAAGTGGTGACATCTCAATATAAGTGAAATATTCTTGACTGGGACACAAAGAACCCTTCCTGCACATTGCTCTGACTGTACTGCATTTCTGCCACTTCAACTATAAGTGGTGACATCTCAATATAAGTGAAAATTCTTGAATGGGACATAAAGAACCCTCCCTGCACATTGCTCTGACTGTACTGCATTTCTGCTACTTCAACTATAAGTGGTGACATCTCAATATAAGTGAAAATTCTTGAATGGGACATAAAGAACCCTCCCTGCACATTGCTCTGACTGTACTGCATTTCTGCTACTTCAACTATAAGTGGTGACATCTCAATATAAGTGAAATATTCTCATGATTCTTGAATGGGACGTAAAAACCCCATTCAAACAATCAATCTATGAGTACCAGTATTAATCTGAAGAAAAAATAAAGTCTAAAAATTTAAAAATATTTATATTAGTACATTTTGTCACATAATATTAAATACCCAACAGAAAATTGTAGGGGAAAGAATGAAGTATACAAAATAAATAATTCATCAATGTTGCCATAGTAACCATTCATGAATTTATAAACAATATCGGAGTAAAATGTAAATACCAGCATGGACGATGGTGTTCCCCACTGTGCCACAAGATAACCCCTATCAATTGTGTAAAACAATCATTTCCATTGGATATGGACAATTCATGTTTTCCTGCAAAATTGATGTTATTCCCGGAATTCTTGGTGTAAAGTTTTCCAAAAAGACCCACAAAAACATGAATAGGTGTTGATCACATGGAACTACCATGGAACCCCATTATTGCAGAAAGTGAGTCAAGAGAGATAAAATGGCACAGTGTTTTTAAAGAAGGTCGAGTCTAAGCAATGGATACAGGTAAAAATAGCATAGAAAATTTTTGTGTTGAGATTATTTCTCACTAAGTCTTGTAGTAGATCACTTATTTTTCGCGAGTAGAAAATTTCGCGTCAAGACCATCTTGGCCTTTTCGCTAATATTTGAATTCGCGTTTGGAATCTGATTGAATACAACATATGTATGTCAACACAGAAACATCTGTGTACTGATATTATTCGCATGATATTTTAATTCACGAATGGGATGAGTCGCTAATTTACACGTACGTAAATCTCTCGCGAAATTAAAGTGATCTTCAGTAATTTGTTTTTGAATAAATGGTGAAGAAAAACTGGAGTGCCTGGAAAAACCAAACAGCTTCCAGAAAAAAATTTAACCAGTTTTCACATGTGCTGTCGAGCCATTTTGTTATGTTGAGGAATTCAGTTCTTGGATGATGAAGGAATCAGTGGTGGCCAGAGAAAAACATGTGTACCTTTCGACACCAAGGATGACAAATGATCCACACAGTCAGCCATTGCAATGTCTCATTCAGTACAACATAAATAAATCTTGACGCAAAAGCTTAACCTAACTTTAGACATGTACAGAAAATGTTATGTGTGGCTAACAATGGTTTAACAATAAATTTATTTATTCCAATGCAGGTAATCTCAATAGCTAAATGACCTCAATTTGGTATACAACACATTCTCTTTCCATACTGTATATCTCATGTTTATATCACTTTAATACTTCTTTTTAAACAAAAGTTATAGAGAAGAAATGGACTGCGGGACCTATATCCATACATATGGACATGGGTAACGACGCTTTTCCCCCGTTGTTCATGACGGTAATAAAGCATGATTAAAATTTAAAGCGATCAAAGCTCTTAAGAAATTTGCAATGCTATAATTATCTCCCCTTCTGGGGAATCTAATTTTATATCCTGGTAACAGTCCTCAAAGAGGATTTCAAAACCAAGTGGCCAACTG
Source organism: Anadara kagoshimensis (assembly GCA_021292105.1). Classification (NCBI taxonomy): domain Eukaryota; kingdom Metazoa; phylum Mollusca; class Bivalvia; order Arcoida; family Arcidae; genus Anadara; species Anadara kagoshimensis. The sequence continues at coordinate 33,335,141 of CM037868.1, forward strand.
GCCACCAATTTAAATTTTCAGGTGGCAAGTGGAAATTCTAAGTGGCCAGGCAATCTTTTCTTCCAAATGAAGGAAAATTAAGGCATCTTTTAGGTATGGAGAACAAAAATGCATATTTTTAAAGCTGACTTACAATCACTTACATACATCAATGTTATTAATAACAATAACGATAATGTAAAATGTCCCTTACTTTGCCTGAAATGGCAACAGTATCATAAAAATTCAGTAACACAGAAATAATATCTGTTCTCTAGTCACAAAAGTTCAAATTTAAAGTGGACAAGCTGGCCACCATTTACAAACTTTAGGTTGCCATACACAATTCCAGGTCGATTTGGCCACCATTTTAGCAGACCAAATTGAGGGCTGTGGTAACCATGTCTACCAAGTTCAGTAAATATATCTTCAAAGAAGTAGAGGCAGTAGGCAAAACAAAGTCCTACCCTAATATGTCCCATTTCTAGAAACGGACATAGAAAAAGTGTAAAAAAAAAAATAACTAGATCTATGTTATAAACATCAACAATTCATGAACACATAAAAAAATACAAGTCATACTAAAAAATTCTGTAATTTCTTCCACTCTTTTTATTACACAACATTCAAACTTCTCTTACAAGTTGCTAAATAAAATCATTTAGACAACTACCAGGCCTTGTATAAAGATTGCAGCCCAAACGGTCACTCTGAAGTTACTCCCTACAACAAGACTGAAGTGGTCACTCTTAAGTCACTCCCAACAATGAGACTCAAGCGGTCACTCTCAGCAAAATAAAATCATACAATCATAAATACAAACACACCAACTTTTTCAAATGGGATAATATTCTTGCATTATTTCTTGTATATTCACTTTATCGGTCCAGGTTGAACCATCAAACTGGTACTTCAGATGACGAAGACCCCATAACAACCTAAAATCTATGCATAACAATGATGGCGACGCCCACTTAACAACAATATACACCATACTTAGAATTTGAATAACAATGATGGCGATGCCAATAACAATGATGGCAACACCCACTTAAAAACAATATATGAAATCTTTGGATAATAATTTAAAGATGGCGATGCCCACTTTAAAAAAAAAATTCAAATCTGTAGATCACAAAGATGGCAACGCCCACTTAGCACGTATATATGTCTCGGGCCTTTTCTTGCAAGTTTACATATATAAATAGGCATTCTTATTCAGAAGTACACATTAGATCAACCAAAGTCATTTTCCATAACAATTGACGTATCGCCAGCCACGCCCACAATGTTCCGTCAAATGGCCAGATGCTTGATTTACACGCAAAAAGAATGATAACTCATAGCGCCTGAATAGCGCCATGTAATGACATCACTGACACTAGTACATCATTAGTTGCCGTGACGCTGCTTTGGTACCATGATGGCGGCCAGTGTCGGAACATTGTGGTCGGCGATACGTCAATTGGATTAGATCTTCCATGTCTATCCAGTGTGACAATTTTTTTTTAAATCTATAGATAATCTTAAAGGCACACAAGCATGCACATAACTGATATGACAGTTCTTCTATGAACACTAGTATTAAAAGGTGCAGCCGAGATTCAATACCACTCAACAAGTACAGCTGTTTACCTTTTCAATTCATGCGAAAACGGCCTTCTCTCGATTCATACGAAAATGTCTGGAATACACTTGTGTTTTATTGTTCAACAAGTACGGCTGTTTTCAATACCACTCAACAAGTACTGCTGTTCACCTTTTCAATTCATACGAAAATGGCCTCCTCAATTCATACGAAAATGTGTGGAATACACTTGTGATTTAATATTAGGCAAAGATTTACTGATACACAGCCTCCTCAATTCATACAAAAATGCCTGGAAAACATTTGTGATTTATCGTTCAGCAAGTATTGCTGATTATGTTTTCAATTCATATGAATACAGTCTAGAATACACTCATGATTTTTGTTCAACAAGTACTGCTGTTTGCATTTTTAATTCATATGAATATGTCTAGAATACTCTTGTGTTTTATTGTTCAACCAGTACTGCTGTTTACCCTTTCAATTCATACGAATATGTCTAGAATACACTTGTGTTTTATCGTTCAACAACCACTGCTGTTTAATTTTTCAATTCATATGAATAAAAGTCTGGAATACACTAGTGATTTAGTCCAAATCATGCAGGTTTTCTGACTACAAAGAATACGCTGTGATATTCGTAACTCAGCATGGATCGCGGATTCTGTGTATATGTCGTATTCACATTAGTCTCTTCTTTCTGAAATAGAAATTTTTACATAATAAAAGATTAAATAATTAACAGTCTGTCAAGCGCTTTTTGGCTCAAAAAAAAAAAGGAAATCAGGAGGGTTTTTAGTTAAAAATCAGGAAATTATCAGGAATGTTTGGTATAAAAAGTGATAAAAACCACCCCCCTCCCATGTAAGTATGAATTTCAGCTGAAATGAATTTAAGGATGATGTAAAGGTCATTATCAAAATATCAAAATATAATTGGCAGGCTAAAAGGTCTTACGTGGGCCATTTTTATTTCAAGATATTATCATTTTGGTTTTTTATTTTTTTTATTTATTATTATTTTTATTTCAAGATATTATCATTTTGGTTTTTTATTTTTTTATTTATTTATTTTTTTTTTTTGGGTGGGGAAAAGGCTCAAAATCAAGAGTTATCAGGAGTTTATCTAACAAATTCAGGAAAAAATCAGGGACAGCTCAAAATCAGGAAAAATAAGGAAAATTTGGGAAAATCAGGAGAATTGATTGAATGGGATTTTATGTCCCAGTCAGAAAAAAGTTCCCTTATATCACAAAATCGCTACCTAAAGTTTAAGAGGCAAAAATTTTGACCTTTACAGTCTAGTCTGTTCAGGGCAATGCAGGGGGGGGGGGGGGGTATTTTACATGCCACACCTGCTGTGACATTGGGCATCAGTTTTTTTAAGGTCTCTTAGGAAAAAGACCATTCCTGTTTTTAAGTCTTGATCAGACTCTTTTCAAACTCCAATCAAACTCAACCTACAACTTTTCATTTTAAATCAAATTTGGCCTATAACTTTACACTGTAATCTTACTTCAAACTGAAATCAAACTCAACCCATAAATTTTCCTTACTTCCAACTGAAATCAAACTTGACCTATAACTTTCCTTACTTCAAACTGAAATCAAACTTGACCTATAACTTTCCTTAATTCACACTGAAATCAAACTTGACCTATAACTTTTCATTTGAAATCAAACTTGACCTGTAACTTTTCACTTACTTCAAAATGAATTCCAACTTATTCTATAACTTTCTGTTACCTCATACTGAAATCCAACTTCATCTTACTTGATCTTTAAATTTAACCTTACTAAAACCTGAAATCAAACTCGACCTAAAACTTTTCATTTGAAATCAAACTTGACCTGTAACTTTTCACTTACTACAAACAAAAATCAAACTTGACCTATAACTTTTTACTGTAACCTTACTAAAACCTGAAATCAAACTCGACCTAAAACTTTTCATTTGAAATCAAACTTGACCTGTAACTTTTCACTTACTTCAAACTGAAATCAAACTTGACCTATAACTTTCCTTACTTTAAACTGAAATCAAACTTGACCTATAACTTTTCACTTTCTTCAAATTGAAATAAAACTTGACCTACAACTTTCCTTACTTCAAACTGAAATCAAACTTGACCTATAACTTTTTAATGTAACCTTACTAAAACCTGAAATCAAACTCTACCTAAAACTTTTCATTTGAAATCAACTGGACCTGTAACTTATTCTATAACTTTCTATTACCTCAAACTGAAATCCCAATGTCATCTTACCTAATCCTTAAATTTATCCTTTCCTCCAACTTAAATCAAACTCGACCTATAACTTTTCACTTACCTCAAACTGAAATCAAACTTGACCTATATTTTTCACCTACTTCAAATTGATATCAAACTTGTTCTATACATTTTCATTTACTTCAAATATCATACTGGACCTATACCATGTATAACTTTTCACTTGAAATCAAATTCAACCTATGACTTTTCACTTACTTCAAATTGAAATCCAACTTGTTCTATAACTTTTCTGACTTCTTCGTAACTAAGTTCTATTGATTCTTCATCAGGCATATCAGAGAAATGGTACAATAATGGACCTGTAAAATAAAAACAAAGAATGATAATATACAATTATTGTTTTAATACACCAGGTCTGTGATTTAAAACAACAAAGATGATACCAAAATTTGTAATAGTATATATAGTGAGAAAACTGATATTACAATGAAATTATAAGAAATAAGAGTGCCTGGAGAAAACCACCAAAGTTTGGCAAGCAAACTCCCAAACTATCTCAAAATTGATGGATCATCGACCACGCCAACAATGTTCCGACAAAGTCCTGGCATGCTTGAATTAGATGCAAAAATAAAGAAAACTCTGTCTAAATTGTGCCGTTTAATGACATCACAGAGCAGGGATCAAATGTTAGTGGAAATACTCGCTAACTGCGAGTGGAATTTCAATTTAGCGAGTTGAAGCTACATCATGCCGGCAAATTTTAGCGAGTGTTTTTGTTATGCCAAGTTTCACTTTTGTACGATTATTTTAAGATAAAAATCATAAAAATTCATTAAGTATTAGCCCCTCGGAAAAACCCCAAAAAAAGACTATCTTGTCAGTTCGCACCGACGTTCTTCTTTTTGACCTACATGTGGTTGTTTACAGTCGCCGCCATATTGGAATTTTAAATTTACGCAAAGTGGTATCGATAAATAAACACAAAATATGCTCATTATACAGCTTTTTAAGTTGAATAAAGTTTATAATCAACACAAATATATTCACAGCTATCAGTGTTGAAAGCAGTTTTAATTTTCACTGACGATTTTGTTATGAAAATATGATAATTTTGAAAATGGGAAAATCCCATCTATCCTCCGAGTCTGTTGACTAGATATCGCAGTGAGGTTGAAATCGGGGCGAAATTATAAATGTTGTAGAGTTCCGAGAATAAAGAATAAAAGCTTTGGCATTTAACTGATTATAAAAAGGACAGGGTGTCGTGATCATTTTAAAAGTATCAATAAACGGACAGGAGCTAAGTACGCCATGAGTTAAGCATCGGTATCGCACGTAGTTAATGAATATATGCAAATTGTTAATTACATATCAAAAAATTTAGCAAGTGAAAATTTATTTTAGCGAGTAGAAAAAATCAGCACTTGCTTTTTTTAGCAAGTGATAAAAAATGGGAAAATCGATCCCTGCAGACACTAGTCCACCATTAGTTTTCGTGACGCTGCTTTGGTACCATGATAGCGGCCAGTGTCGGAACATAACAGGTATAGCAGATGATACATCAATTGGATCCATGTGAATGGGATTCAAACCCAATGTAGGTGGCGAGCGGCACTGTGATCTGTAAGCATGTGCCACTGGTAGCCATATGGCTGATGATTAAAAAATTTCTGCCATTTTTAAGATTTTTGTCGCCAGGTAAAATTCTTAGTGGCCAAACCTTATAAATATTCTTTCTAATTGGCAAAACATGCGATCATCTTCAAATATGTACTCTAGCCATGTAAAGTCACTAAGCCATTCACGTTTGAAACTTCTATTTTACTTAATTTCTGCTTCTTTTCTTCAGTAGGCGGTTGATCTTTAGGCTGATCGCCAAAACAACCCAAATCAAATAGTGATTTTTGCCGTTTGGCTGCCATTATGCAAAATTAGATCACAGTCAGTTATGCGCTTAAAACTATAAACTCACCTGCCTTGATTCAAGCGCTTTTAAGATATTATTGATGGCGAGACTATTTTTAAGGTTGGGTGACGGGTCAGGAACAAAATTTCCTGATTTCCCGATTTTTAGTGGCCAAACTCAAAAAAATTATTTGACATTTGGGGATCGTCTAACAATTTGAAGTTGCAAAATCCGATTTTTGGTCGCAAATTTTGAGTATTTACTAGGCTACTTGGAGCACTGCAAGGTTGCGTTGAGTAAAGGTATTTAATATCCCAGTCAAAGATATTTAAATTATATCGAGACGTCGCCAGCTATAAAGCAAGGTGCAGAAATTTTGCCCGTGCTTTGCGTTTATGGCATTATACAACAGGGTTCTTTATGGTGCCAAGCCCACAGTGACACAGGACCTCAATTATTTTAAGTTCCCATACAAAAGAACCGTGATTTTCATTTCGTAATGCTGAGTGCTTGGCAAAAGAACAGTCACTACCCATTTTCAAGTCTTGGGTCAGACCCGGTCGAGGTTTGAACCCACGACCTCACACTTAGGGAGCAAGCACTCTACAAACCGAGCTGACGCAGTGGTCTTGGCCATCAAGGAGTGGTGTCATGGAGTTTAACACACCAGTCAAAATTCTCTTACTTATATCAAGACAGCAACTTCCGAGAGGTTGTAGAAATCTGGAGTGCTCAGAGAAAACAACAAGCCTCTGGCAAGCTAATTGACAAACCTTCTAACACTAAGATTTGTCTCAAAAGGGGGATTTGATCCTAGGCAGCGATAGGCAAAGTGATCCATACGCACGCACCTTAGATCACTTTGCCACCGAGGTAACTTACAGTAAAACCTTTAACACTAAGCTACCAAATCAGTGCTGAATCAACAGTTGAAATTCATCACTCAGTAGCTATATCTCGAAGGCTTTTTCAGAAGCTGCTTTCTTTATCTCGGCAGCTATCAGGCCATAACCTATCTATATCTCAGGTCATTCAGCAGCGGACCTTTAACTCCTATTGGTTAGCTCAGCGTTAAAACTTTTGACCATACCTAGATTCACCCAATATCCTCCTGGTTTCAAAATTTTCCATATAGTCTCTATATATGCTATCACATTATGAGCAGTATCTATGAAAAACACTGTAGCCACGCAATCCCAATTATCTGAAAGTAGAATTAAAAATATTTTATAGTTAGTAAGTGAGGAATTATTTTATTAGAGTGACATGTGTATAATATATACCAATAACATTAAGTTACTTACATAGAAACAAATGTATGATACCCCCGGCCCATTTCAATATTTCAATATTACATGCGTGGCTTGGAAATAGTTTCTTTACGGAAATTAAATGCTGATAGAATGAATTTAGCTGATTGTCTTGGAAAGTTTGTAATTATGTAAGCAAGAATGTCATTATCATACAGTGTTGTTGTACTTAAGTTCACGTTAGCATTGGTAAACAAATCATTACTTAAGGGAGAAGTGAATTTCGTTTTCAATTTGACCGGAGTTGCACAAGATACAAAGTCTGTCACAAACTGAATGGTTTCAATACCGTCCTGTCTCAATTCTAATAGGCAATATTTTACATCAGAATTGGGCTAGCATTGATCTTTCAGATTTGGTTAGATTAAGTGATACATATTGTTCCTGAAGAGTGTTATATTTGAATGTTTTGTAAGTCTGTAGTTTTGGAAATTTGTTTACCGATTCCCTCCACTCGATTTCATAAAAATCTGATACTAATTTTTGTAACTTGTCAATGTCACAACACTTCATTTCAATGAAATTATCCAACATATTGTTGGTACCAAAAAATCATTTTGGATTATTCCATAACTGCCAAAGACAAACTTTCTTTGTTAACCAATTATCGTTTAAGCGGATTAACCAATTCCACAATCTGGCCATATTCACTTTTTTGACGGTAATGGTAACCATCCTATTGTGCTGTTTAAGGCTGCAACTGGCGTGAAGTGATGTAATCGGGAGAAAATACCGTATAGATGAAGTGAGCAATTGAAGTGGTATACATCTCCTATGAGGTGGTTCTCTGATATAAATAACCCTTTTAGATGAAAATTCATAGAAACATTACCAACCTGGCTCTGTGTAAATTTCCAGAAAGTCTCCAGCTGCCATCGAAAAGTTGGCATTTTCCGGCAAATCAGATGGATTAACATCGGGAAATTTGATTGGCTGTGTTTGGTCATCTGTGTTTTTGTGATTGCACCATTGGTGTATCCATGGATACAAAGTGAAGCTTTCTACACTTTTACATCTGAAATAATAAAATAAGGCCAATGCAATTTAAATAGTAGATTCTCATCCAGGTTGGTCAAACAATTTTGGGCGGTTGAGAGGGTTTTTTTTTTTTTTTTTTTTAATTATTTCTATACATGTACATGTGTTTTAAAAGTTGGATTTTTTGCTCATATAAAAGTAAGTGTAACAGATGGAAAACTGTGTTGTTGTTTTTTCCTATCGTTATATATAGAAAAATAAAAAGATAAATGTAAACATTGCGAGGCAAAGATTGCAATGTGTGAAGAAAAACATGTCCACCATTCTGGTGGGATAGGAGATGTTCATTTAGTCAGTAACTGCAAGATCTAGTCAGAAATTGTCAGTATTTTTGCGATTCAGCACTGATCTTCGGTATTCTTAAAAGTTCACATATTAAGGTCTTTCACTTTTTTGTATATAATAACCTTCCAAATGCCTAATGGTACGGGAAATCCACATCCTCTATCTGCAAGTGTTTTATGGGTCCCATCAATACCACAGGGCATCTGTCAGGGTTAACCAAGTTGTAGCCTAAAATGTTTGTATTTTTAGAAATAAATCTAACCTGTTTTTGATTTAACTACTCAATGACACCATTGTACGGTTCAGTGTGTTTTATTGAGTTCATATTCAAGTGGGGGCAAATGACCACCCTTTTTCTTAATGCTGAATGCATCCTGTTTTACTTCAGAATTCTCATTATCTGTACAGTCTGCTTGTAATAGAAGAGAGAGCATCTGAGACTGGCCTTATCATCAGCAAAAAGAAAACCAAAGTGCTTAAGGCAAATACCACCAGTTGTGCGAGTCTCCAAGTAACATCAACTCCTTTGGAAGAGGTTGAATCCTTCTCATATCTTGGAAGCCCTATGGATTGGTCGAGGTGGCTTAGAGCAAGACATTAAATGCTGAATAGGAAAAGCAAGAACAGCATATAGAATGATGACAACTATTTGGAGAGCTGGTAACATCAACTTGAACATTAAAATCAGACTGTTTAATTCAAATGTTAAAACCACACTTCTATATGGCTGCGAGACATGGAAAACAACTAAATGTCTCCTAAACAAGCTCCAAGTCTTCATTAACTACTGCCTAAGACAAATCCTAAAGATCAGATGGCCAGAGAAAATCACCAACCTTGATTTATGGGAGAAGACCAAACAACAACCTATAGAGATGGAGCTATCAAAAAGGAAATGGCGATGGATAGGACACACACTGCGAAAGCCAACAAATTCAATTACAAGACAAGCACTGCAGTGGAATCCTCAAGGAAAAAGAAAAGTCAGAAGGCCAAGAAACACCTGACAGAGAAACCTGCAATCAGAAATGGATAGAGAGGGATACAAATGGCAAGACCTGGGCAGATTAGCACAGAATAGATCCAGATGGAGGAGTGTTGTCAGTGGCCTATGTACCTCCCGGGTACCACAGGCATAAGTAAGTACAGTCTGTGGTTGAATCAACTCTAAATATGGACCAAAACGGGCGATCACATTGCCGAGTCGCCCATTTTTAAAGGAGGGTCCATTTCTGTTAAAACCAATATCGATTTTCTGCGAAAAACTTGCACTATTGCATAGTTGACATCCGCAACGGCAATAGGCAGGGATTGACACTAACACTAGCCTGCTAGCCCGAGGCTAGGGGGGAGGAGAAGGGGTCGATTGATGCATAGACCGATGGTGTTTCTGAAAAAAGAAACAATGTACCTAACCATGTATTGCTAAGTAAAAACTGGCAGAAAATAAAAATTCCATAAATATATGAAAAAGAGGATCAGTAATTAAAATTTAATAAAGTTTTATTAATTGTACCTGATCATTGTTTGTCATTTTGGATAGAGAGAAAGTAGAGTTTTTGCAGACCCTACCGCGGCTATGAGGGGGTTCATTCTAGCATTTGTATGTAACTGGATAATTTGCTGTTAAGTCTGGTTTTAAATAAACTGCTGATTATCACTCACAATATTCCTGTTTCATGTTAATTTTACTTTCAAATTGGTAAAGTATTTAAAATCCACAATGGTATGCACACGGCACTGTATGATTTTTCTCCCTTTCACGGAAGTGATATCTAATCGATAATATTTAAATCAGTTTTAAAATGTAACAGAATACCTCAACACCAAAATATGTCATTATACCTTTCAAAATAAATCTAAAATACCACAAATTTTATAAAGAATTAGTTAAATTCACCTGCCATTGTTGCTTATTTCATAAAAAGTTATGATTTTACATCGTAGGACCTAAACTTCCCAGACTACTTTTTATTATATTCTACAAGATCAGTTCGCCAGACTGCGCAAATTATTGGATGCATCCCACTGCAATATGTTACTAGATTCCGAAAATATATTCCAAAAATTTATTCCAAATGAGCATATGTAACCAAATGAATTACCAGTATGAGAATATATATCTCACTTTCATTTACCAGGCACACTATTTCCAATGTGTACTATTTCATAGTAAAGAAGCCCAATCTTGGTGGAAAGTGATAGCAATGTACACTTTCACTTCCGTGAATGCCGTAAAAAAATTCCATCAAGGGGCACAACTCTAGGAAATTTACAGTTACCCCCTCTTCTTGGGGCCACAAGGTCATATCCTGGTAAATATGTTTAACAAGTTTTGTAAAAAGATCTTCAATGATGCTGGGTGAGTAGGCTGAACTATCAGGGGTGCATCAACATAATACATGTATCCTGTTTCTAGAAACAGCATTCAAACTACAACTGTTTCTAAAGAAAACTAATACACGTACCAGTCTGTCAGGCACTGTTTGACTAAAAATGATTAGGAAATCAAGATGGTTTTTAGTTAAAATTCAGGAGATTATCAGGAATTTTTGGTATAAAAAGTGATAAAAACCACACAAAAAAAACAAAAAAAAACCCTCAAATATGGCCGCGCTTTTTAAGAAAAAAAAGTGGGTTTTTTTTTATTATCAAAGGGCAATAACTCCTTAAAAAATCAATAGATTAACACGGAAATAAAACCCAATGTTTATCTTCACACAACAAAGCTACATACTAAATATAATTAAATTTGGTCAAATATTTCTAAAGTAATTGTCCGGAAAGCAATCCGTCTAAAGACAAACGGACAACCTGATTCCTATATACCCCATCCCCTAAACTTGGTATAACTAGAAAAACTTTGAGCCACAAGCTCACAAAAAATAAACTCCGCTCCCAAAAATCCATCGGATCAAATTTTTAAATAGGAGGTGCACATCTACATTATATCACAAAGATTGAAGGGTTAAGGAGGAGATGCAGTAAGAGATAGGTACCCCAAGATGTAACGAAAGGACGGACCGACACATGGACAGACACCCCTATCACTATATACCCCCCCCCCCAGGAGCGAGGGTATAAAAAGGACCTTAAAGCACTGGTCGTCAGGGATGAAGCTTAACTATTTTGAGTTAGGGGCCCAGATCACTTAATAAAAGATTTGTAATAGTAATAAATAGCTGAAATGTCTGTCATCACGGAAACTATGCGAACATTTCATTTGGTAACATTTTCATGTAACATCGGTTGACTACTTCCAAGTCAACCTTGACCTTCGTCTTTATGTTGGTGCTAAATTTGGTTGTTTGTATGATGTCATATACACATTGCATTATGTAATATGTGTAACAGAATGTATGGGTGTACTGTATGGAGTTGAGTTGAGTAATGATGTTTAACGTCCCAGTCAAGAATATTTCACTTATATCGAGACGTCGCCAGCTATAGACGAAGGTGCAGAAATTTTGCCTGTGCATTGCGCTGATGGCATTATACAGCGGGGTTCTTTAGCGTGCCAAGCCCACTGTGACATGGGACCTCGTTTATTTTAAGTTCCCATCCGAAAGAACCGTGACTTTCATTTCGTAATGCCAAGTGCTTGGCGAAAGAACAGTCACTACCCACTTTCAAGTCTTGGGTCAGACCTGGCCATGATCGAACCCACGACCTTCCACTTACGGGTACTGTATGGGGTTTATGTATTAGTTAGCATAAAGTTTATAGGCAATAAACATGATAAATTAATGTTTTAAATATTTGTAATGATGTAAGTTTGTTAATAAAGTGAACATTTAGGGGCCTAAACTGATTTTTAGCAGTCATGGGCTACTAGGCCCTTGCTAATCTTCGGGCCTAAACTGATTTTTAGCAGTCATGGGCTACTAGGCCCTTGCTAATCTTCGGGCCTAAACTGATTTTTAGCAGTCATGGGCTACTAGGTCCTTGCTAATCTTCGGGCCTAAACTGATTTTTAGCAGTCATGGGCTACTAGGCCCTTGCTAATCTTCGGGCCTAAACTGATTTTTAGCAGTCATGGGCTACTAGGCCCTTGCTAATCTTCGGGCCTAAACTGATTTTTAGCAGTCATGGGCTACTAGGCCCTTGCTAATCTTCGGGCCTAAACTGATTTTTAGCAGTCATGGGCTACTAGGCCCTTGCTAATCTTCGGGCCTAAACTGATTTTTAGTAGTCATGGGCTACTAGGCCCTTGCTAATCTTCGGGCCTAAACTGATTTTTAGCAGTCATGGGCTACTAGGCCCTTGCTAATCTTCGGGCCTAAACTGATTTTTAGTAGTCATGGGCTACTAGGCCCTTGCTAATCTTCGGGCCTAAACATAGTAGCCCATGCTAATCTTCGGGCCTAAACTGATTTTTAGCAGTCATGGGCTACTAGGCCCTCGCAAATTTTCATCCCTGGGCCTTAATGGACAGGTGGTCTTTAATATTTACAGAAATAACGGATATAACTATATATATACAGGTGGATAACTTACTTATTAAGAACAAAGTTGGACGCTAGCAGCATAAATAAACTCCATTCATTTCCCTGACACTGATAACCGAACCTTGCCAGCTCATACGCCAATCTACCCAATCCAGCACCCGGTACCAGTACACTTACGCTGTTAGGATCACTGTCAAATAGAAAACATACATACCGGTATACACATATATATAAATTAACCAGCTCATACGCCAATCTACCGAATCCAGCACCCTGTACCAGTACACTTATGCTATTAGGATCACTATCAAATAGAAAACATACATACACACATATATATATATATACCGGTATATATATATATAATTAACCAGCTCGTATGCCAATCTACCCAATCCAGCACCTGTAGTACCAGTTCACTTACGCTGTTTGAATCACAGTCAAACACAAAACATAGATAATTCCAGCATTCAATATATAACTGAGAATAATCATAATGTAAACATATTTATTTTCGTGGTGTACTAATTTTTTTGCTTATTTCCTGGTTGTTTGTTTTAGGTGAAAAAAGAGATATGCTTATTGCAGTGATTTTTCCAGCCTTTTGAATATATGGGTCCGTAATGACCCACCTGCTAAATAAATTGGGGTTATACCTAAAAACATGGGGTCATAAAATTGATAATCAGATTTTTTTCAAAACCTTAATGTTTAATATATACATGAATATGCTTGCAGTCAGTGTGACTGGCGGTGACTGCGTGTTATGTTTAAACTTTCATTTTCTGCAAGTTCAAGATCGCTTTCAACGTTATTGTCATTGGGTTCTGTAACTTGAACTGCGTTTACAGTAGGTGTAAAGAAAGAAGTCAGTCATCGCCATTTCGGTTTTGACATATCTAATGTAAACAATTTTTACAAATCAGTGTCAATCACAACCTTTATATGTATATAATGCATATTGAATTGTCTCGAAAAGAACAGGAGTCTCAAAACATGTGGTGCATTCTAAAAGTTGGTTTAGATCCCAAAATCAATGAGAAAAGGCACATTTACTTGTACATCGTTAGTGCGTAACAGGTGGGTCATGCCCGATGCAAAACTTTGAAAAATGTTGGTCATCTATAAAAATATTGCTCTAAAAAACACAAAAATGTGCTCTGGAGAAAACACTGTTATTGTGTTTTAGTGCATGTTTAAAAAACACAAAAATTTAATGACACAGATGTCTAAAGTTCATATACCTCAAAAATAAATACAAGCCAAAGGACATTCTGACTCAGGCCTCGAGAATACTGGAGTCATATTTTCAAACAAGAGGTCCATGGCCAGGTGGATATTTAGTTCTGAAACCCATTTTGAGAATGTTTATAGTAAAAAGCAAGACACATTATCAATCAGATTTTTAGCTCATATGTTCAATCTAGGATTTTTCAGAGAGGGCCATTTTCAAGAAATTTTGTCAAATAAACCACCATAACATCAATATTTAACATACATATAATGTTAAATATATCCAACTAAGGCCTTAACATTTGGGGTCATTTGACAAAATTAGGGGTCATGGCCATCACCGTCTAGAATGAAAACTGGGAAAGACTTTTTGCTTTGTATTTTCTTATAAAGATTTTTTTTTTTTTTCGTTTTTAGCATAATTTCAAACATTGAAGGCAAAGACGCCCAAAAGACAGTAAATTTGTGGACCTGGATTTATATTGAAGTGCTGCTAATGTTATAAAGAATGCATTAAGAAAACCAATGACAAATTGCTAGGATTTTTAAATTTTAAAACTATAAGTACCGGTAGCTAAATTTCCAAATTGGAAGAAAGGTATAGTAATTTTTAAAGTACTTTTTCACAAATTTTCCTATTTTAAAATTAAGTTAGTTTTTTAAAAGAATTTCTCAAACATTGGTAGACAATTGTGATTTATGGCTACCAGGAATGGTTGGTTGGTTGAATGTTGCTTAACGTCGCATCAGCAATGTTTCAGCTATTCACGACGAGAACTATTTTATTAATCTCTATGGATTAATCTATGAACAATTTGGTGTATCCATGTGAAGTGCGAGTATGTTGTATGGTCTACCATGTACTAACATGCACTCAGGGCAACCTTAATGTGCTAGCTCACAGTGTCAGTACGCCGCAGACAAGCGTACCACTCTCCTAGTCCATTATACTGATACCAGGTAAACCAGTAAAGGTCAATAGCAAGGTAAATTCACTTTCCCAGATGTGTCTCTGGATTTGATCTATTAGGCCATCGTGGCCTCTGGCTACCAGGAATGGATAAATTATTAAAAACTTTGAAGAAAACTGACCATAACTGAGGTGGAAACCGCCTCCTAATTTCCTTTATAACAGGTTCGTAACACTGTGACCGTTCCTGATGACCGGACTCACTCCAATCTCTGGCAAACTGCTTCAGCGTTGTATTAAGTTTCTCCATGTCAAATCTCGTAGCTGGTAGAATTTTAATCTGATTTTCTTCCTATAAAAGAACAAAACATTGATACATTATAATAAATATTGTCATTCTGAGGAGACCTTAAAAACAGATGCCCCATGTCACAGCAGGCATGGCATATTGAAGAACCCTCCCTGCACATTGATCTGAGCGCACTGCAAAGGTTAAAATGTCAGCTGCTCACCTAGATAGATGGTCTCTGTATACTATAGATGAAATATTCTTGACTGGGACGCAACACCCCATTCAATCAATCAACCAACCAATAAATCAATCAATTAAGACTTATCCCTACACATTGCATGGAGCAGTGAAATATTCTTTACTGGGACGTTAAACCCCAATCAATCAATCAATCAACCAATATATTAATCAATCAAAACCCCTCCCTGCACATTGCATTGAGCAGTGAAATATTCGAGACGTAAAACCCCATTCAATCAATCAACCAACAAATCAATTAATCAAAACCCCTCCCTGCACATTGCACGGAGCAGTGAAATAAAGAATGGAACAATCTAGAGGATTAGTGACGAATTCATTCGGAACATCCTCTGGATGTGAAATGATAAAGGCGACAACTTTCCCCTTTTTTGCCGCATATATCAGCACTTTTTAGAAAGTTGAAAAAAAAAATTAAGGATTTTGCTCAAACTTTCTGAGTTTATGGAGTCTAATGCGATCTAACTATCTAACTTGATTAGAATTTTGGAAAAACTTCGGATCATACTTAATTTTCGGGTGAAACATGCAAAAAATGGATTTTTCAGAAAACAATTGCGTTTAACGCACTCCTGTTCAATAACCGTTCATTGTACGAAAAAGTCATCCATTGACCGAAAAAAGTTTAAGATCTGACGGAAAAGACGGTATTTTTATATTTTTTCTATCTTGCACATAAAATCCACAATATCTGTTTAAAGTCGACCCTATCATCAAAATAAATTTAACGTACCGTTTTGAATTCGTACCCATAATAAAGTAACCAATTCTTTACCAAATTATTGGTAGGTTTGGCACTTATCCGTTAGATTAAAGCTTCAATCTAATGCCCCTGGGTAACTTTTTCACTTGACCTTTCTCCACAAATTTTATCATACTAAAGTCTGAAATTCATTTCTTTTACCTTTTTCTTTGTATACGTTCCTGAGTTTATTTTGACCCAAAAATAATAAATTAGTCCCCTAAGAAACAGACTATGGTTATTAAATCTTTTCAGTTTAACTGTGTTAGTTGTTGAGTTGCTACACAAGGTTTGTACAGACATTTGGACTCCAAATTTAAGGACTTTTTAGGGTCTTTTCAGGGCCTTATTTGCAAATTTAAGGCCTAATCAGAGGGACAATTTTAGCAAAAAATATTGGAGTAAAGGCAATTAAATCAATAAAACAATTATTTATGTGTCCATAGTAACAATTGAAGACAAGGTGGAGGTTGAAGTTGGGTGTTCGGTTGAGCCAGGTACCTTTCAAATTGCCCATTTCAATGTAACATCAATTAATTATTTATTTATATCAGTCTATTTGCAACCACTTAATAATGAAATACAGACACCCAACTGGCCAAATTCAAGGGCTTTTTAGGGCCTTCAGGATATATTCAAGGGCTTTTTAGGGTCAGACTTGTTTTTAGGGTCTTTTTAGGGCAAACCTCAAAATTTAAGGACTTTTCAAGGCCTGAATGAACCCTGCTACTGTACTCATACTCACTGTTTCAATGTCGTGTTTCTGATTTTCGAACATAAATTCGGCATCTTTGATTATAAGGCGTATAATCTCATAGTTGTGTTCAACACAAGTTCGTATTGTCTGAAGATTGTCCAGGAATTTTGGTATCAATTTTTTGTGTTCCTCCGATAAATTATTGTAGGAGTTTTCCGACACACTTACTCTTCTGAAGAAATGATTTCTGAAATTATAATAATAATATTTTTAAGTAAAATCATAGCAAAGATCAGCATCATAATCAAAGGAAGAAGGTGAAAATTGCTGGACCATGTTTTGAGAATGGGAAAAAAATAGGTACACAAAACTGGCACTTTACTGGACACCAAAGGAGAAAACGTAATGAGGACTACCCAAAGGTACTTGGAGAAGAACAATCAAAAGAAGAGCGAAAAGA
>CM037868.1:33357522-33417522 GCA_021292105.1 Anadara kagoshimensis
AAGCAACCGAGCTATCGGGCGACCGAAATGAGCGCCTATTCGATTCGGCACTGATCAGTTAGCTTAGTGTTAAACTTTCGACAGGCCTGTACTTTAAGTACACTACGGGTCAGTCGAAAGATTCTGAACACTAGTTCCGAATCGACAGCTCATCTCCAACCTTCGTTGGTTATATACAGTGTACATCGACGCTGTCTCTAGCTAGCTATTCATATCTCAGACTCTCTACAGCCAAGCTGGTCTGTCGAAAGTTTAACACTAAGCTCCGAATTGGCAGCTCCATTCGACGCCCTCGTGAGCTACATACATTATCGCCTTTCCGACAGCTACCATCTACGCTATCCCTCGACAGTTTTCCTATCTCTAGCTATCCATATCTCGGTCTCCTACAGCCAAGCTTCGACTACAGCATGGACCTGTCGAAAGTTTAACATTAATCTAACCAATTAGCTCCGACAGCTCACTCATCTCGACGCCTCGTTGGTCAGATACAGTGTACATGTACATCGGTGCTTTTCCGACAGCTACCATATAGGCTATCACTCGACATTTTTTCTATCACCCAGATATCTATACATCGGCCTTTCTACAGCCAATCTTCGACTACAAACCTGTCGAAAGTTTAACATTAATCTAACCAATTACCTCCGAATTGACAGCTCATCTCGACGCCTCGTTGGTCATATACAGTGTACATATACATCGGCGCTTTTCCGACAGCTACCAACTACGCTATCCCTTGACATTTTTTCTATCACCGTATATCCATATCTTGGCCTCTCTACAGCCAATCTTCGACTACAGCACAAGTCTATCGAAAGTCCAACACTAATCTAACCAATTATTTCCGAATTGACAGCTCGTCTCGACGCCTCGTTGGTCATATACAGTGTACATCGACGCATTTTCGACAGCTACCATCTACGCTATCCCTCGACAGTTTTTCTATCACCGGGTATCCATATCTTGGCCTCTCTACAGCCAAGCTTCGACTACAGCACAAACCTGTCGAAAGTTTAACACTAAGGCAATAAATTACGTGTAGATCCGAATTGACAGCTCATCTCCACCCCTCATTACTTAGCTATCTATATACATCGACGCCTTTCCGACAGCTACCATCTACGCTATCCCTCGACAGTTTTTCTATCACCGGATATCAATATTTCGGTCTCTCTACAGCCAATCTTCGACGACAGCACAGACCTGTCGAAAGTTTAACACTAAGCTAACCAATTGGCTCCGAATTGACAGCTCATCTCCACCCCTCGTTGGTTATGTACAGTGTACATCGAAGCTGTCTCTAGCTATTCATATCCCAGACTCTCTACAGCCAAGCTGGTCTGTCGAAAGTTTAACACTAAGCTCCGAATTGGCAGCTCATTTCGACCCCCTCCTTGGTTATATACAGTGTACATCGAAGCTGTCTCTAGCTATTCATATCCCAGACTCTCAACAGCCAAGCTTGTCTGTCGAAAGTTTAACACTAAGCTCCGAATTGGCAGCTCATTTCGACCCCCTCGTTGGTTATATACAGTGTACATCGAAGCTGTCTCTAGATATTCATATCTCAGACTCTCTACAGCCAAGCTGGTCTGTCGAAAGTTTAACACTAAGCTCCGAATTGGCAGCTCAAATCGACGCCCTCGTTAGCTACATACATTGTCGCCTTTCCGACAGCTACCATCTACACTATCGATCGACAGTTGTTCTATGACCGGATATCAATATCTCGGCCTCTCTACAGCCAATCTTCGACTACAGCACAGACCTGTCGAAAGTTTAACACTAAGCTCCGAATCGGCAGCTCATTTCGACACCCTCGTTAGCTACATACATTGGTGCCTTTCCGACAGCTACCATCTACGCTATCCCTCGACAGTTTTCTTATCTCTAGCTATCCATATCTCGGACTCCTACAGCCGAGCTTCGACTACAATACAGGTCTGTCGAAAGTTTCACACTAAGGTAACTTGATATATTATAAGTTACGAATCTGCGGCTCATCTTGGCCCCTCCTTAGTCCTCCTTACCTAGGCTATATGTCTACAACTGCTGTAATCTATCAATCGGCAGGATTTCCAACAACAGCTGTCCATATCTCAGTCACTTGTCGGTTGACTGGTTGGTTGGTTCGTTGAATGTTGCTTAACGTCGTATCAGCAATTTTTCAGCTATTCGCGACGAGAACTATTTTATTAATCTCTATGGATTAATCTATGAACATTTTTGTATGAATGTGAAGTGCAAGTGTGTTTATGGTCTGCCTTGTACTAGCGCGCACTCAGGGCAAGCAGACAAGCGTACCACTCCCCCAGTCTATTATACTAAAATGGAGAAAATTCACTTTCCCACATGTGGTCTGAGCGGGATTCCAACTCAAAGCCATGAGAGACCCTGGATTTGAAGACTGGTGTCTTATCCATTAGGCCACCGAGGTCTCTATCACTTGTCGGCCGAGCTTCGACACCTCGTTAGCTCTGTGTTTAACTTTCGACAAGCCTGTATTGTTGGCTTTATAATAAAAAATGGTTGGTTCTTTTCTTGTAGGAACATGTATCTCCCAATCTATGAGTTCCACAGATCAGCAGTTTTTATTAGAGATGATGAAGCTGTCGGTTCAAACAATTTTTTCGACTGCTAAATTTATTTCTAAACTTAGTGTTAAACTTTCAACGGGCCTGTATTGCTGGCTTTATAATAAAAAATGGTTGGTTCTTTTCTTGTAGGAACATGTGTCTCCCAAATCTCCGAGTTCCACAGATCAACAGTTTTTATTCAGAGATACTGACAATTTTTTTGACTGCTAAATTAATAAAGATTACGATTCACATTCTTTAGCTTAGTGTTAAACTTTCGACGGAAATGGGTTGAGTAATGGTGTTTAGCGTTCCTGTCAAGAATATTTCACTTATATCCAGACGTCGCCAGCTGTAGGCAAAGGTGAAGAAAGTTTGCCTGTGCGTTGCGCTGTAGGCATTATACAGCAGGGTTCTTTATCGTGCCAAGGCCACCGTGACATGGGACTCGTTTAATTATGTTCCCATCCGAAAGAACCGTGACTTTCATTTTGTAATGTCCAGTGTTTGGCGTAAGAAAAGTCACTACCTATTTTCAAATCTTGGGTCAGACCCGGTCGGGGTTTGAACCCACGTGCACGACCTTCCATTTACGGAGCGAACACTCTACCAACTGAGCTACCGCAGTGGTTAAACTTTCGACATGCCTGTACATGTGTACACTGTATATCCTTGTAATCTGCATCATAAAGCTGATGTACTTATAGCTATATCGTTATCACGATAATTCAAATACAATTGAAAAATATTTTAAAGTCATCGTATCTGCAAGCCGCCACCTTTATACATGTATAAATAATGCCTCTATATAAATACCACCTTTCCATACATGTACAGTAAAACTTACTTTAACCTTCATATAAAATACCACCTGTCTTTAGATTCTCTACAATAAAATGATACAATAATATCACCATCTTCTTCTTGGTTATCGTCGTCTATGTGGAAGGCCGTGGGTTTGAATTCCGGTAAGCATTCGGCACGCGGTCCTTCGGAACCGATGCCCCGTGTCAAAGCAGGCGTGGCACGTAAATGAGAACCTTCCCTGCACACCATACGTGGCCCGGCTGAGCGCACTGCAAAGGTAAAAATTGCTGGCACTTTAACTATAGTTGGCGACGTCTCGATATAAAGAAATATTCTTGACTTGAACGTAACACCCCTTTCAATCAATCAATCAATCAATATTCATTTCTTCTCCTTTTTCTTCTTCTTCTTCTTCTTCTTCTTCTTCTTCTTCTTCTTCTTCTTCTTCTTCTTCTTATTATTATTATTATTATTACTTGTATTAATTCAGTTTGTAGAGTTGCCCTATTGCTATGCCCATTAGGCACGTAAACCGAAAAAATGGTTTTTTCTGGTTACAAAAAAGATTATTTTGTGAAAAGAGAGAAAACATAAGTCCTTCTTTTAAAACGAAAACTTGTAACTTTTTTAATTGGATAATATTAAACAGCGCTATAACCACACCACTGGACATGTACCTCAGTACATGCCCAAAGTCGGGGTTTTATAATTACAATCAAACCTGTCTATAAAGGCCACCTAAGGGAGCCGATAAAAGTGGCCTTTAAGGGCAGGTGGCTTTTATATACAGGTTCAAATATTATTAATGAAGAACAATTGGGATACAATTTTACTGGCCTTTATAAGATAGTGGCCCTTATACAAAGGTGGCCTTTAAGGCAGGTTGGACTGTACTAAAATTTCAAACTGGGCCTTTACTCCAGTGCCAGTCAAAAGTCAGTAGTTTTATAATCATTGGTCTAAAATTCATGTTGGCCCTTTGGCTGTTTCTATCATTTACTTGTACTGTTACGTGCTCGGATTGGTTGTGTTGGCTATTGCAAAATAAAGCTTTTTTTGGTCACACAGATTTATACGAGTTATCCCCCTTTTCCCACTAATCAAGCACTGCATGTTAGATTCAGAGATAAAGTATCCGATAATATTCCTCTGGACTTTGGATTGATATATGGGTGTCCTGTCCTCAACTTATACAATATAATAAACGGAGAATTGGATCTCAGGGACACAAGTAAGTGAAATTTGTTCACGAAACACAATTTTTTATTTTAATGAAAAAAAAATTAATAAGAAAGAAATCTGCGAAATCTGCGTTTTTACCTACACAAATTGTGTAAGGAGTTTTTCAGTTTTCCTCTGGGGAGCACACAGAGTTGGCAGATTTTAATGTGAAGTTTACAAACTACATGTATATTTAATTTGTATTTGAAAAATATTTTAACCTGAATTGAAATTGAGATATATGACGGATATTTATTTTGTGAAAAAATATTGGACGGAACAGACGAAGAAAAGAAAACAATATAAATGATAAAAGGGAAGAAAAACCGCCCATATTGAACCTTATTTGAACAGATTAGACCTAGTTGATAACCATTTGACAAACCTGCATCTCTTCTTCATGCACCACCACGGTAGCTCAGTTGGTAGAGTGCTCGCTTCGTACGTGGGGGTCGTGATTTCCAACACCGGCGGGGTCTGACTCAGTTGGTAGAGTGCTCGCTCCGTAAGTTTCAACCCCGGCGCGGCGGGGTCTGACTCAGTTGGTAGAGTGCTCGCTCCGTATGTGGGGGGGGGGGGGGGTGTCTAAGTTTCAACAAAGAGTGCTAACACCGTATGTGTTAGGTCGTAAGTTTCAACCCCCGCGCGGCGGGGTCTGACTCAGTAGGTAGGGTTATTGCTTCGCATGTGGGAGGACTTGATTTCCAACCCGGCGGCCGGGTCTGACTCAGTTTGTAGAGTGCTCAAACCATATGGGGGAGGGGTTCGTGATTTCTAACCCCGGCGGGGTCTGAATCAGTTGGTAGAGTGCTTCGTATGTGGGACGTCGTGAGTTTTAACCCCAGCAGGGTCTCACCAAGGTTTGATACTAGGCAGTGACAGTTCTTTCACCAAGCTTTCGGCATTTAAAAAGCCACGAGTTCCTTCGGAAGAGAGCTCAAAAACCGATGTCCCGTATCACGCCAGACGTTACACATAACTTAAAGGCCCCTAATAATAAAACTAGAAAAACTGTGATCGACAACCTCACAAAAAATACCCCCCCCGCTCCCAAAAATCCATCGGATCAAATTTTTAAATAGGAGGTACACATCTACATTTTATCACAAAGATTGTGTGAAAATTTCATGAAAATCCATTGAAGGTTTTAGGAGGAGTTGTGGATAAGAGGTAAAATAAGGTGTAACGGAAGGACAGACGGACGGACGGACACCTCTATCACTATATACCCAGCACTTTTTAAGCGGGGGGGGGGGGGGGTTATAATAATATTAGAAGGGAAACAAAACAACACAAAACAAAAATATTAAAAACGAAGAAACCCTGTCCCTAATGAACCTTGTTTAAAAAGATTGGACTTTACTTGATAACCGTTAAACATATCTGTATCTATATACTCACATAATATATTGTAATTTGTGATATGAAATAACTATTTCTTCCGAAATTACATACTGTCATATACCATTTTTTTAATTTAATCATAAAATACACTCAAAAATGGTATATGACAATACTATACCAGTGTTTATTTTACAACAGAAGACGGCGTACGTTTCGGAATACAATTCCTTATCAGTAGTACTTGGGCCAAAATTGTGAAACCAAAATAATTTCAAAATATCCAGAGGACCAATATATAATTAATAGAACAAAATAAATTATTATTTAAATATTATATAAACTTTGACCAACATAATGAACGGGTTATTTTTTATTTTTTAAGGATAAATGGAATAAACGTATTTTACGCCCCAGTCAAGATTCTTTCGGTTAGTTATTGAGTGGTTGGGGAGACCGCGGTACCTGATGAAAACCGTCGATATTAGCAAGCAAACTGACAAACTTTTTCACACTAGGATCATTATAACTTGGCCTAGGAGGTTGGAAACGCTGTCACCTGTAAGCGCTCGCTTTAAACTACTGGGCATCCAAGACATTATGTGGAAGAAGGATGTTTATGCAACGGCCAAGATCGAATTGTCATTTCTGAGATGATGGAGGAAACTGGAGTACCTCATAAAACAATTGGACTTCGACAAGCGAACTACAGGCAATTTAACAAACTTAGAAAAACGCCTAGGGTGCATGCCGGATTAATTGATTGATGGATGGATGGGTGGATGGATGGATTGATTGATTGATTGATTGCATGGGGTTTTGTGTCCCAGTCAAGAATATTCCATTTGTATCGAAACGTCACAAGCTACAGGTGAAGTGACAGAAATGTCGACCCATGCAGTGCGCTCAAAGCAATATGCAGGCTTTAACGCGCCACGCTTACCCATGACACGAGGCGTCTCTTTCTTAAAGCCCCCAGCCCCCAGGGACCCTGTGATCCTTTGACTTTCATTTATTTTCTAAATGCTGAGTGGTTGTAGTACCTATTTTCAAGACCTTGTCAGACGCCGGAGTTTGAACCCATGACTTTCCACATACGGATCGAGCACTTTACCAGATGACCTACCGTATTCGTCTCTCACATTTTAAAACAAGACCAACCAATCATTTTTCAAAACTATTATATTTTATATATTTTTAAGATACGTGATTGATGTATTTAGTTGTTTATTTTCAGACATGTGGGAATTCCTGTTTGTTATTTGCGCCTGTATAGCCGCTGTAAATGGGAAACACGGAGTGGATTCAAGTTACTGTACAACGCCAACCGCACCACCTGGAAGTAAATATCTGTTTTAATATGAAATGGCCACTTTGGCGATACATATTCAAAAATAAATAAATAAATAAATAAATAAATAAATAAATAAATAAATAAATAAATAAATAAACAAGCAAATAAATAAATAAATTAATTAATAAAACCCTGGCCCTAAATTTACAACCAGTTCTATACAAAGATTTTTTTAACTTTAATTATGCCAATTAGATATCTGAGTAATTTTCTTAGTGTTAAAGATATAGTGCAATCCTTAGTTGAAAGTTTAACATTAAGCTAACCAACTGCCAATATGATAGCTCAGCTCGGGCCCTCTCCACAGGTTTTCGACAGTATCTCTCTCTCTCTCTCTCTCTCTCTCGCCCCCTCTCTCTCTGTACGACCTACAACCTACCGGTATCCATATTCCTCTCTCTCTCTTTCTCTCTCTCTGTAATACCAAAAACCTATCCATATTAGGCGCTCTCTATCTCTCGCTTTCTCTCTCTCTGCAGCTCTACGATTAAAAACCTATCCATATTCCTCTCTCTCTCTCTCTCTCTCTCTCTCTGTGAAGCTGTACGACCAAAAACCTATTCATATTCTCCCTCTCTCTCTCTCTCTCTCTCTGGAGCTGTACGACCAACAACCTATCCATATCCCCCCCTCTCTCTCTCTCTCTCTCTCTCTCCGAAGCTGTACGACCAACAACCTATCCATATCCCCCCTCTCTCTCTCTCTCTCTCTCTCTCTCTCTCTCTCTCTCTCTCTCTCCGAAGCTGTACGACCAAAAACCTATCCATATTCCCTCTCTCTCTCTCTCTCTCTCTCTCTCTCTCTCCGAAGCTGTACGACCAAAAACCTATCCATATTTCCCCCCCCCCTCTCTCTCTCTCTCTCTCTCTCTCTCTCTCTCTCTCTCTCTCTCTCTCTCTCTCTCTCTCTCTCTCTCTCTGAAGCTGTACGGCCAAAAATATATTCATTCATATTCGGTCACTCGATAGCTGAGCTTCTCCTTCTTGGACATCCTGGTTTTCTTTACCATTTCGACTCCTTTCGATTTTGAATTTTATTCATGAATTTAAAGTGTCATTTTGCGGATCAATTTAAAATTTTGTTATATTTTATTTGTAGTTCTGTACCAAAAATATCTAAAAAGTTTCATGATTTAAGTGAAGGAAAATCTTAGTTCAACGAAGCAGTGTAGCAACCCACTTTGAAAAAATTACGCACTTTGAAAAAATTTTTCAAATCGCGTCAAATTCGGGACAAGCTCAACGCACTTTGAAAATTTTTTTCAAAGTGCGTTAAAAATGGTTCAGCTCAACGCACTTTGAAAAATACTTCAAAGTGCGTTAATGAGGTACATATAAAATTCGACCCACTTTGAAAAAAATAAGCACTTTAAATTTTTTTTCAAACTGTGTTGAATGCGGGACAAGTTCAACGCGAATTGAAAAAAAAAATCAAACTGCGTTAATGAGGTACATTTAAATTTATTTCACTTCGTTCAACGCATATTTTAATTTGTGATTGAATGATTTACAACAGCAAACACAAGTTTTAACCAACATAACTAATAGCAGGGTTAGCGTTTGTATGTCGCAGAATGTGAAAACCAGTTTCAAAATGTGGTTAGTAGCCTAGGGTGTCGGGGTGAGGAGGAGGGGGTTACAAGGGGGGACATTTTGTAAAAACACCTATCTTTGCGATATGTAGCACCTATACCATATATATCCTGACCGTAAACCATGTATATTTACAATGAAACCACTGGGCCAATTTGAACGAAACTTGGTGTGAAAGGCCCATGGTTTGTAAATATTAAAAGTTTTGTTGGCGTTCCCGTGCCATATCCAAGATACCCGCCGTTACTATAAACGCATAATCGGCCGTTTTAGTCTTATGTGTTGTCCGATTTATGGAATATATATATAAGTTTGGCCATTGAACACATAAATCCACTCAAACAATACTAATGTGTATTCCTTTCTCGCGAAACTAAATAGCTTGCAAATATGTGTAAGAAAAGAAGCGTGGACCTCCAGACAGACATGGAAGTGAGATCAGGTGCTCCGGGAATAGTATCTCCTGCTCAAATGCGTAGTATGGTAGTAGTTGTATGTTCAAGAGAGGAAACACAAATATTTAATTGGTGTTGAAGATGTCTAAAAATTGTGAAACTGGACAAATGCCAGTAACCAAAAGCTTCCCCCCCCCCGAAAAAAAACCAACCAACAACAATAGACAATACAATAAAAATTTAAGGCCCGTTGCCATCATGGTACGACTTGGACCTACATTCGATATAAAGAGGTGGTGTGGTTAACCGGTTTATGGCGGGCTGTGAGACCCTATATGTCAGACATGGGGCGAATTACATTGCAATGTACATGTAATGCATTACATTACAATTACTTTGGCAAAACTAGCATTATATTACAATTACAATTACTTGCATTTTGGAAAGTAATGCATTATATTACAATTACTTTACTAAAGTAATGCATTATATTACACATTACATTTCATAAATTTTATTAGCAAAAGAATTTAAACATATATAAATGAGAGATGTTTCCTGTTTGAAATTTAGGGTTAATGATTGCACTTTATCGTGTAACATCTGCGTCGACATGGGGCATCGGTTGTAAGGTCTTATCCAAATTACCCCAATGGCTTTCATTTCACAATATCATTTTCAAGAAGTCTTGGTCAGATCCTGCCAGGGTGCGAACCAGTGATCTCTCACACACGGAAATTATCTTCCGTGACAGAAAGTACATTATTAAACATGCCATAACAAATAAATAAAATTCAACCCATCGAAGATGGGGCGGGGGTGACCAATAACAAATCAAAAAATTATATCTTCGAAGCGGCGACTAATAAATATCCTGGGGACGTGAAATTCATCTCGGAACTCCCTTGTAGTAGCCTTGTCACAGCTGAAAATGACTGTTCACATATACATGAACCATGAATAGCCGAGATATTACCAATTGTGAAAAAATTACACTTTATCATTTTTTTAGTTGTTGCATTTGTGGTAAAATTTTACTACATTTGTGAAAAACATTTACTACATTTGTGACCAAACTATGTGACACTTTTTCATTACATTTCAGATTTGTAAAAGTTACTACATTTGTGGTAGTTACTACATATAGGGGTCCCACACGCGCAAAACCTCCTACTTTTCATGTAGTAAAGCACACACACACGCACACAACACACACACACACACACACACACACACACACCAAATTGACAAAGGTCGACAAGTTGGCAATTCGTTTTCTTTTAATAAAATCTCAAGATCTCTCTCTCTCTCTCTCTCTCTGCATGCTTTGCCATTTTGAACGTACTGTCTATCAAACTGCCTGGTGCATGTTTATTCCTGTTTGTTATTATCGGGTCTCCCGTAAAGAAGAGCTACAAGAAAATTGTTGAAATCAAAGATGTTTTATGGTTGAGAAGAAAATTTTTCAAAGTGCGTAATTATTTCAAAGTGGGTTGTCACAGGTGTTTTTTAACGCTGTTTGAAATAAAAAAATATTTTTTTCAAAGTGCGTTGAGCTGAACCATTTTTTAACGCACTTTGAAAAATTTTTTCAAAGTGCGTTGAGCTTGTCCCGAATTTGACGCGATTTGAAAAAAATTTTCAAAGTGCGTAATTTTTTCAAAGTGGGTTGTTACAAAGCAGGCTGCTTGCAAATAAATTGTTGACTCAGGGATATTGCAAACCTAGTCTTAACAAGGCCCTCAAAACGTTTTATGGCCGTCATCACAGTATTGTTGATAAGTTTGATGTTTCTGTGTCCAGGATTGCCCTGGATATATTTGACGTCTCATAGTTCCACGTTCCTTTCACACAATTTTGATTACACACGTGGCGGGTGTAGCTAGCTAAACAGGAGGTGCTTACCATTCCGGAGCACCCGGCCTCACTTCCCTGGTGGAAGTTCACGTGTCTAACCTATTTTGTCAATTCCAAAGTTTCTACTTTGCTTCTGGATTGTGATTCGGACATGGATTAGTATGTTTGTTTTTGATTATATGGTATATGGTCGAACATGGCCAAGTGTTACTGCCACTGGCTTTTGAAGTCAAGGGTTGTGGGCTCGAACCACACTCGTGACTTGGAAATTTTCTGAAATGATTTTCATCTCCTGTCCATACTAGAGGTGTAAAAAGCTCATTACTTAGTAGTCTTTCCGACGAGACTCAAAACCGAGGTCCAGTGTCTCAGTGCACGCCTAAGACACCCCTGTAGAGTTTTAAAAAGAGCAGGCCATCTGTGGCCGCAATTAGAAGCGACTGAAACAGACTGGGCAACATCAACATAAACTTAAATCTTAGTTAGTGATTGCTTCTTTAACTGGAACCAAGACTGGGTGACTGAAACATCTTGGTGTTAGCTCTAAAAAAAGTTGGAGCCTAAAAAATTAACTGATTTTAAAATTTAGGAGCCAATAACTTACATACAGCTGTGTTGGTACTGTTGCTGCACCGCCAACGTCCTCGGCCGAGGCCATCCCTCATTGTATGTTTCGACCCCTAGCTCTGTACACTCTCAGGATGGGGGGTCCACAGTGGTGATCAGTCACTGCGCGTTGGTGGTGGGTATCCATCTACTAATGTCCCTCTTCATCCACACCCAGCATGATGATCTTTCTGCTGCTTGGGCCATCTTCTGGACTGCTGCTTGGACCATCTTCTTATAACAATGTATATGCTAAGAAGTCTGTAATCCCAAGAGTGAGTTGCTATATTGTTTTTAAAAGGTCCCTGACTAGAATATTTCACTTATATCGAGACGTCGCAGCTGTAGGTGAAGGTGCATACATTTTTGCCTGTGATTTGCGCTGATGGCACTATAATGATATTTTTTTTCTTTTCAGTTCAAAATGTACCAAAACCAAATATTTCAAGTCAGTTTTCTGTACATGTTGAATGTGTCATTCGGAACAAGAACATGACCACGGACATTCACGAGTGGTATGACGATATCAACAACCGAGGTGCAGCGTTCCAACTCGAGGACGGATATTCGCTAAGTGCTTGGTACGACTACAACAGCAACGAATTTATCGCGTACGAACCCGCGGCAAGTAAGTAACTAACACACTCTATAGTACGGTGTTCAGTTAGGGCCAAATTCACGTACGAACCTTCGGCAAGTAAGTAACGCAATCAATCGTACGGTGTTCTGTTAAGGCCAAATCCACGTACAAACCCACGGCAAGTAAGTAACACACTCAATCGTACGGTGTTCATTTTGCGATGGTGTGAAAAGTATGAAAAAGAGCTTATATGTCCACTTGGCCACCGAAGCGCTATGTAACAATGGATTTGGCCATTAGATTTGAGTTATTTATCGACTTAAAAAGGTGGTTAATTCTGAGACAGTGGAGAAAACCAGAGTGGACTGTGTTTTATAAGTTTGAGCCTAAGACCCATAGGTCATAAAACCGCTAGGTAACAGTATGTTTACTTGGGTAAAAACCCCTAGGTAACAGTATGTTTACTTGGGTAATGAGGTTTTTACTTATATCTTAAGACGGTCAGTTCTGGGATGGCGGAGAAAACCAGAGTGGACTCTAACCTAAGTTGGTGCCTATGTTCATTCGGTTATCAAGGCCAGTATTTACCAATGAGTTGGGTAATGGTGTTTTAAGCATCAGACTTGCGTATTTCACTTATCGAGACGACCAGCTCTAGGACGGAGGAGAAAACGAGAGTGGACTGTGTTTAATAAGTTGGTTCCTAAGCTCACTCGCACATCGTACCCCTAGCTAACAATGAGTTTACTAAAGCAATAATGTTTTAAGCATGGGACTTATTCATTTATTTCTCTTATCAATTCTGGGTCAGTGGGGAAAACCAAAGTGGACTGTGATCCATTATTCAGCACTTTAGACCACCCACTTGGTCAACGAGTTGTGTTAAAATCGCGATTGCCTTAACGAAGAACAACGTCAGACTTTCAATAAAAACATAAACCATTTTAATTTACATATCCAATACAGACCTGTCTAAAATTTAACACTAACCCAATGAGTTGAATTTAGTTGAGTAATAATGTTTAACGTCCCAGTCAAGAATATTTCACTTATATCGAGACGTCGCTAGCTATAGGCGAAGGTACAGAAGTTTTGCCTGTGCGTTTCGCTGATGACATTATACAGCAGGGTTCTTTATCGTGTCAAGCCTACCAAGACCTCGTTTATTTAAAGTTCCCATCCAAAAGAAAAGTGGCTTTCATTTCGTAATGCCGAATGCTTGACAAAGGAACAGTCGCTACCCACTTTTAAGTCTTGGGTCTGACCCCGCCGGGGTTCGAACCCACGACCTCCCACTTACAGAGCGAGCACTCTACAAACTGAACTACCGCAGTGGTAACTAACCCAACGAATACAGCTTAATATTTATCGGTAGCTGATTGGCCACTACCGGGTATTTATACACACCTCGGCTACTTGACGGCTTCGTTAGCTCAGTGTTAAACTTTTGACAGGACTGTACTGTACGTCCGATAATGTGCAATGATTAATTCTTTTGCAGAAACATGCTTAGTGCAAACGCTGAGTTCCACAGATCAGCGCTTTTTATTCGGAGATACTACAGTCGCCGGCTCAAACAAAATTTTCTCGCCAGCTAAAGCTTTAAGATTCAAATCGAGTGCGCCAGAAATATACATGGGCGTCAAGACAATACGGGGTATCCTTGTCGATACCTGGCAGTCATGTCAGTACTGGGACTTATTTGATGCTACTATGACAGTCACGTGGTATTTTACAGGTATCTATCTATCTATCTGTTTGTCTGTCTGTCTGTCTACATCTATCTATCTATCTATCTATCTATCTATCTATCTATCTATCTATCTGTCTGTTTGTCTGTCTGTCTGTCTATCTACATCTATCTATCTATCTATCTATCTATCTATCTATCTATCTGTCTGTCTGTCTGTCTGTATCTATCTATCTATATATCTATCTATCTATCTATCTATCTATCTATCTATCTATCTATTTGTCCACCCGTTTCATCTATCGATCCATCCATCCATCCCTTCGTCAATCCATCCATCTATCTATCTATATTAGATTAAACAGAAGGTATAAAATTAGAAATACAAATCGGGACTATTTGTGTAATTTGCGTTATTACCTTTCATATACTATTATGCGACTTTTTACACTTTAACGGTTCATCGAAAAATAACGTCAATCAGAGACAAGAGGTTCATTCAGATTGTAAACGTGAAATGGATTTAATCCTTCGGGAATTAGTTTAACATAATTGTAAAAGATTATATTTTTTCTCAAAATTTGTTTTCACAGCCCATGTATATGAATGGGATTCTGCCGTTGGTATAACAGTTCCGGTTCGGGCCCACGTGGTTGGGAAGGTATATGATGACAACACAAATAATTGTTAAAAATATTTTTGTTCTCAAAATTTGTCTTTACAGCTCATGGATATGAATGGGATTCTGCCGTTGGTATAACAGTTCCGGTTCGGGCCCACGTAGTTGGGAAAGTATATGATGACGACACAAACTTCCACATGATTGACCATTACTATGACTTCTATCACTTCCGGCCACAACTTGATGACCCAACTAAATTTGAGGTACGATTATTTATTTATTTATTTATTATTAATAACATTTTTAATCTTTTTAAATGTTTTATTTTTTTTTATCTTTTTTTTAAATTTTAAATTTTTCTTTAATTTTCATTTTATTTATGTACTAACTTAAGATTTCTATTTTCTATTTATTTATCCATTTCTTTATTTATCATATTTCATTTTAATTAATTTATTAAGTCAACTGATATGGTTCTATACCCAATTGAAAAAATTGTTCATCACAAATATAAGGGGGTAAGGCATGGTACAGCTATAACAGTCGCGTACTTGTAGGTCAAAGGTCAAAGTCACAAGGTCAAATCATAGTCGGGCGGGGTATTTGACTCAAAAGGGAGACAGTTCTGGCAGTTATTGGTGGAATATGGTTCGCCCCAGAACAACGTGATCAATATCCCTTAACGTTTGTGCGGGACGTTTTTGAAAACGTTTTCGTCGAAAATTACCGCAAAATAACGCCGTTTAACGAAAAAAAAAACGTTAAGTGAAAATAGAAAAAAATAGTTTCGCACAAATGTTAGTGGGTATTTCGTGACACAGCGACGAACCCCATTATATAACAACATGTACACGCGTAAGGTGCATCTAGGTAAGGTGTGTGCAAAATGTAGGTCAAAGGTCAATATCACAAGGTCAAGTCTTATATTAGTTGAGGTGACAAGTAGTTATGGGTGGAATGTTGGTAAAATAAAAAAAAACTATTTTTTCAGACTCCAGCCGGGGTACAATGTCCAGGTAGAAAGAACGTCAAACAGTTACCTTTAACAGCGAATGCATTCAGTTTTACCACAGAAATCATTGACAAATACAATCAAAGAATATCATTCATGACGGTAAGCGGCCTTTTTTCTCGCAATTGGAACAGAGTTGTCGGTCTTTTTTAAGAATGAGCGTGATAACGCTTAATTTACATAGTGCAAGATTCGTTCATTGATATCGAAACACCTAGTCCTTTCTGGGACGGCGGAGTGGAGTAATGGTGTTTTATACCCCGTTCAGGATTTTGTCACTTATATCGAGAGATCAGTTCTGAGATGGTAGGGTTGAGTAATAATCTTTTGTTACGTTTTGATGAATCGATTGACTCTTGAGATCAGTTACGTCACATTATGGGCGACGCACAGAGACTTTTAAATTCTTACGTCAAAGCGATGTTATTGTATCACTTGTTACGGCTATACTGTTGTTCAAATTGTTCATTTGTTGTTAAAATTGTTTAAAAAAATTAAAAATTGAATTGTTAAAAAATGAAATTAATTTTTGCCTTTGTCATGGACGCATGAAAGAATTGGATATTTTGCATACGTATTGTAAGCGGATTATATAGTGTATAAATTATATCCAGAAAGAAATCGCATTATCGCATAATGTACATAAAATCCTCTGCTACATTACAAGTTTATTTTTGAAGATCACGAAAATATGTAACCGCGAAAAAATTTAAAGTAAATGTTCATTTATTGTATTACAATTACAAAGCAAATATTAAGTGTTATGCGCATAGCACTACGAAAACAAGCGCTCGCGAAATAAGAAATTCCAAGGAAATGCACAATCATTGTATAACAAAGACAAAATGAATATTAAGTGTTATAAATGCCCATATCACCACGAAAATACGTACTCGCGAAATTAAAAATTCCAAGTAAATGTAAAAATATGTTATTCCAAAGACAAATTGAATATGAAATGTAATAAATGCCAATATCAACACGAAAATGAGTATTTGCGAAATAGAATTTTTAAGCAAATGTGCATAAGACAAATCGAATATTAAGTGTTAGCGCATATCGCTACGAAAATAAGTATTCGCGGCATAAGAAATTTCGAGAAAATGCGCACCTATTTTATTCCAAAGACAAATCAGATGTTAAGTGTTATGCTCATATCACCACGAAAACAAGTGCTAGCGAAAAAAAGATTATTCAAACTACATGTATATACGTTTCATTTCAGGAACTCTACGACTTCAAAACGAAGGTTGTTATGTACAAATACAGACCGTCACAATTTTCCAACAGTCCATATGGCACCAACGATTTGATTGAAATCCACGATTTTAATACAGGTAATGGCCGTAGCACAAAAATGACATATCGTATGTAGGAGGGCGTGGGCTCGAACTCCAGCCGGTTTAACAGTCCAAAATAGAGCATACAACATTTATAAAATGTCAATTGTAACAAAGTATAAAGCATGGTAAAACTATACTAATTTTAAAAAGAACAAAACGAAAATGTAAAATAATTTAAAAAAAAATGATTGATGCCCCACCCCCCACCCCCCCCCCACCCCCCCAAAAAGAAAAAGAAACAAAAAGAAACAAAAACAATAAATTCGAGTAAAAAGATGTTTGCACTTTCACGTTTAAAGTCCCTAAAACCTACCCAAGCCACTAGCGGACACTTAACAAAACAATGACACGGTTCCTCGTACTAAAGATACAGAACCAGTATATTTCTAAATTCCCATTGGAAATTTACATAACAGCCAAGATTCATGGATCAGTTAGACCTTAGATGGAAGAGGAAACCGGAATACCCAGAGAAAGCCACCGATATTAAATTTTGTCAATCGAAATGACAAACTTTGTCACACTATAATCTTCCCTAGCGTAATTCGAATTTAGGTGTTGAGAAGCAATGTGGTGTGTTATGCTATTCCGGGCTTCAGACCACTTGGTCACCGAGTCCTAAAGTTGATAGGTAAATAGTGTTCTACGATATGATGAAATGGGGTTCGCAGCTGTACCACGTGATACCTTTTAACGTGTCTGCAAGACGCTTGTTTCCAATGGACAATCGCACAATATGACGTTTTCCCGTAAAAACGACGTTATTCCGGGAATTTGTGACGTTGACGTTTTCCAAAATGTTTCGCACAAACGTTAAGAGGTATTGACCACGTGGTACAGCGGCGAACCCCATTAATGCTGAGTCCTAAAGTTGGTTGGTAAATAGTGCTCCCCTACTACATATAATGAAATTCGTGTCGGGTTGAATCCGGTTAATTTTTTACTTATTTCCACAGGGGTCGCTTACATCCCCGACAAAATGTATGGAAATTGTTCTGTATGTAAATAGTGGACTACCTTTACATAATGAAATTCGTGTAAGGTTGAATCCGGTTAATTTTTACTTATTTCCACAGAGGTCGCTTACATCACCGACAAAATGTATGGAAATTGTTCTGTATGTAAATAGTGGACTACGTACCTTCACATAATGAAATTCGTGTAAGGTTGAATCCGGTTAATTTTTTACTTATTTCCACAGGGGTCGCTTACATCACCGACAAAATGTATGGAAATTGTTCTGTATGTAAATAGTGGACAACCTTCACGTAAGGTTGAATCCGGTTAATTTTTACTTATTTCCACAGGGGTCGCTTACATCACCGACAAAATGTATGGAAATTGTTCTGTAAAACCAATAGAACAGGGAAGCTTTGACGACAAAAGTGTTAATAACGCTAATCAACTCAGGATACGTACGACAAGAGAATTCTTCTATTTTGACATCATAAATTTCACATATGAGGGCGTGGTACGTATAATATGATGACATCATTAACTTCATATATGAGTGTGTGGTACGCATAATATAATGACGTCATATATATGAGGATGTGAAACGTATATGCGTCTTTACCGCCATATTATAGGGTTATTGAACTGATATTGTGAAATATTGTCCCGAGTCAACAAGGGACAATTTTTAACAATATCAGTTCAATAACCCTTTTATTATATAGCAAAATAAATTCCGTTTACTTCCGTTAAGTATTTCATGTTAAATACCATTTTGTTGTACAATACATAAATATTACGCTAGTTCTTGTATATGGATATAAGAACTAGTGCAATATGATAACAATACAGCGATGACGTCGACAACAATCGTATGACGTCATAAACGACAGTGTCAAATGACAAAGCGAGGAATATGAAAAACTTGATACGGGAATCATCGGACTGGAACAAAGTATCGGTATATATTGCACGCTTACACCTTGGGATTTAACGTCTTATGTCTATGCGAAGCATTATATTGTTATATAATAAATGAGGGAATATCACGTACAGATATTGACGTCAATTACTTGAAATATGAGGGTGTGGTACCTATAAATAAAGGAGGGCGTGAACGTATAGATTTTGACGTTATTCAATTTCATATATGAGGGTGTTACTCGTATAGACGATGACGTCGTTAGCGTCACATATGAGGGTGTGGTACGTATGGATAATGACGTCATTGATATCATATATTAGGGCGTGGTACGTATAGATAGTGACGTCATTTACTTTATATATTATGAGTGTGTGATACAATGACGGCATTAACTTCATATATAAGGGCGTGGTACTTGTAACATAATGACGTCATTAACTTTATTTTTTCGGATGTGCTGCGTACAGATATTGACGTCAATAACTTCTTACATGAAGGTGTCTCACGTATAGATAATGACGTCATTAACTTCATATATGAGGGTGTGACATGTACGTATAGATAATGAAGTCATTAATTTCATACATGAGGGTTTTACACGTATAGATAATGACGTCATTAACTTCATACATGAGGGTCTTACACGAATAGATAATGACGTCATTAACTTCATATATGAGGGTGTGGTACGTGTAGATAATGACGTCATTAACTTCATATATGAAGGTGTAATACGTATAGATAATGACGTCATTAACTTCATACATGAGGGTGTTGTACGTATAGGTAATGACGTCATTAACTTCATACATGAGGGCGTGGTACGTATAGATAATGGCGTCATTAAATTCATATATGAAGGTGTAATACGTATAGATATTGACGTCATTTACTTCACATATGAGGTTGTTGTACGTATAGGTAATGACGTCATTAACTTCATACATGAGGGCGTGGTACGTATAGATAATGGCGTCATTAACTCCATACATGAGGGCGTGGTACGTATAGATAATGGCGTCATTAACGTCACATGAGGTTGTGTTACGTATAGATAATGGCGTCATTAACTTCATACATAAGGGTGTAATACGTATAGATAATGATATCATTAATTTCATACACGAGGATGTGGTACGTATAGATAATGGCGTCATTAATTTCATACATGAGGATGTGGTACGTATACATAATGGCGTCATTAACTTCATACATGAGGATGTGGTACGTATAGATAATGGCGTCATTAACTTCATACATGAGGATGTGGTACGTATAGATAATGGCGTCATTAATTTCATACATGAGGATGTGGTGCATATAGATAATGGCGTCATTAACTTCATACATGAGGGTGTAATACGTAAAGATAATGACGTCATTAACTTTATGTACGAGGATGTGGTACGTATAGGTATCGACGTCATTAACTTCACATGAGGTTGTGGTACGTATAGATAATGACGTCATTAACTTCATACATGAGGATGTGGTACGTATAGATAATGGCGTCATTAACTTCATACATGAGGATGTAATACGTAAAGATACTGACGTCATTAACTTTATATACGAGGATGTGGTACGTATAGGTATCGACGTCATTAACTTCATATTTTAGGGTATGGTAATTTTACATATGACGTCATTGACGTCTTATATGAGGGTGTGTTATGTATATATCACTGCAGATCATAATATTGTGAGAAAGTTTGTGAAGTAGTTTGCTGGAGGCTGTTGGCTTTTTTTCCGGACACACACATACTTGGCTTCCTCAATATAAATGAAAGAATCTTGTCAAGAGTTAAACGTAATACACACACTAGATTTGAATAGCCACGAATATTACTTACTTATTTTGTGCAAAAATAACTAAAATAAATGTTTTTCCTTCAGAAAAATACCAGAAATATAGATTGTGATTCATGGGTTGGAATACGTCCAAATTGGCCTGTTGGTGTACCAGGAAATTCCACATGGCAGTGGTATTTTGCAACGGTAAATATAATATTAAATATGTTCATTTCCCATATACAGTTGGAATCGGTTTTATTGATTGATTGAATTGAATTGGTTTTTAATTCCAGACATAAATATTTCATTATATCGAGACGTCACCAGAATAAAAATGCAGAGGAAAAATTAAAACTTCGAAACTGACAATATATTTTAAACACGGAGCTCCGGAAGGAGTTGAGTTGAGTAATGGTGTTTAACGTCCCAGTCAAGAATATTTCACTTATATCGAGACGTCGCCAGCTATAGGCGAAGGTGCAGAAATTTTGCCTGTGCGTTGCGCTGATGGCATTATACAGCAGGGTTCTTTAGCGTGCCAAGCCCATCGTGACACGGGACCTCGTTTATTTTAAGTTCCCATCCGAAAGAACCGTGACTTTCATTTCGTAATGCCGAGTGCTTGGCGAAAGAACAGTCACTACCCACTTTCAAGTCTTGGGTCAGACCCGGCCGGGGATCGAACCCACGACCTTCCACTTACGGAGCGAGCACTCTACCAACTGAGCTACCGCAGTGGTAGAAGGTTAAGCATCTCTATTTAGCTAGCTAATACGCCATGTTTGTAATCAAACTTGAGTAAAAGGAACATGAAACATGACATGCATTTAAAACATTAACATGAGTGTTGTCAGTATATTGATGGCAATCATGGTAACATTGTTACATTTTGTCTCCTAACAAATTTTTCTGTTTGCAAAATTTAAAAGTGCTTAATTTTTTCAGTTTTTCATAACTTGAAAAAAGAAAAATTAGTTTAATTTTGAAGTTTATTTGTAATGTGTAAAATTCAGATCACTAGTGGCTAATAAACATGATTTCTATACAATTCAACCTGCCTTAAAGGCCACCTCTATATAAGGGTCACCTGCATAGAAAGGCCAGTAAAATTGTATCCCAATTGTTTTTATTCGTATTATTTGAACCTATATATCAAGACCATCTGTCCATAAAGACCATTTACTGGTCCCCTTGGGTGGCCTTTTTAGACAGGTTTGACTGTACATGTGTTTGACCACACGCGATTTTTAGCTCACCTGACCAAAGGTCATGTGAGCTTATGGTATGGTGCAGCGTGTGTATGTGCGTGCGTGCGTCGTTAACACACATTTTCGACTTCTCCTCTGAAAGTACTTGGCAGATTTCAACGAGACTAGGTCAAAAGCATGTATGGTCGGTGCAATTTAGATTTGTTCATGGCGTTGCCATGGCTACCAAAACTAGGTCACAGTGACATAGGGGTGCAAAAATCTTGAAAAATCTTCTTCTCCGAGAGTATTGATTGGAGAAAAAATCTGATGTGATATTTGGCTTTTCTAGGGTCTTAAGCCTATAGTTTGTTCATTTTGTTAAATTGGGACAAAAAATGGGTTACGCGTTTTTGCGTTTAATTTTAAAAAAAATCGTAAAATAGCTTCCAATTGTTATAACTTGATTATTTGACCAGATAATGACATAGGGTTTTCAGTTTTTACATCTTCTTGTTAGTATCTTCAAAATGAGGTCAAGGTCAATTGTAAAGGTCATGTTCTAATTTTGTTTACCTCTGATTATATTTATTATTTGGAAAACCATAAACTTTTTGTGTAAAGGCATGTATATTAGAGTTGTAGGTATTGATACAACGATCATTTTGATGTATAGAAAAAGGTCATGGGTTCAAAGGTCAAGGTAACAAATGCAAAACAATACCAAAATGGTTAATTATCTCGAAAACTATAAACTTTATGTATTGACATATATATTAGAATGCTGTAGGTATCAATACAACAATCATTTTGATGTATAGAAAAAGGTCATGGGTTCAAAGGTAAAGGTCACAGACGCGAAACAATACCGAAATGGTTAATTATCTCGAAAACTATAAACTTTTTGTAAAGGCATGTATATTAGAATGTTGTAGGTATCAATACAACAATCATTTTGATGTATAGAAAAAGGTCATGGGTTCAAAGGTCAAGGTCACAGATGCGAAACAATACCAAAATGTTTAATTATCTCGAAAACTATAAACTTTTTGTATAGGCGTGTATATTAGAATGTTGTAGGTATTGATACAATGATCATTTTGATGTATAGAAAAAGGTCATGGGTTCAAAGGTCAAGGTCACAGATGCGAAACAATACCGAAATGGTTAATTATCTCGAAAACTATAAACTTTTTGTATAGTCATGTATATTAGAATGTTATAGGTATTGATACAATGGTCATTTTGATGTATAGAAAAAGGTTATTGGTTCAAAGGTCAAGGTCACAGATGCGAAACAATACCAAAATGTTTAATTATCTCTAAAACTATAAACTTTTGTATAGGCATGTATATTAGAATGTTGTAGGTATTGATACATCAATCATTTTGATGTATAGAAAAAAGTTATGGGTTCAAAGGTCAAGGTCACAGATGCGAAACAATACCAAAATGTTTAATTATCTCTAAAACTATAAACTTTTTGTATAGTCATATAAATTAGAATGTTGTAGGTATTGATACATCAATCATTTTGATGTATAGAAAAAGGTCATTAGTTCAAAGGTCAAGGTCACAGATGCAAAACAATAAGGAAATGGTTAATTATTTTGAAAACTTTAAACTTTTTATATAGGCATGTATATAAGAATGTTGTATGTATTAATACAACGATCATTTTGCTGTATAGAAAAAGGCCATGGGTTTAAAGGTCAAGGTCACAGATGCAAAACAATACCGAAATAGTTAATTATCTCGAAAACTATAAACTTTTTGTTTATGCATGTATATTAGAATGTTGTAGGTATTGATACAACGATCATTTTGATGTATAGAAAAAGGTCATTGGTTTAAAGGTCAAGGTCACAGATGCAAAACAATACCGAAATAGTTAACTATCTCGAAAACTATAAACTTTTTGTTTATGCATGTATATTAGAATGTTTTAGGTATTGATACAACGATCATTTTGATTTATAGAAAAAGGTCATTGGTTCAAAGGTAAAGGTCACAGATGCGAAACAATACCGAAATAGTTAATTATCTCGAAAACTATAAACTTTTTGTATAGGCATGTATATTAGAATGTTGTAGGTATTGATACATCAATCATTTTGATGTATAGAAAAAGGTCATTAGTTCAAAGGTCAAGGTCACAGATGCAAAACAATAAGGAAATGGTTAATTATTTTGAAAACTTTAAACTTTTTATATAGGCATGTATATTAGAATGTTGTATGTATTAATACAACGATCATTTTGCTGTATAGAAAAAGGCCATGGGTTTAAAGGTCAAGGTCACAGATGCAAACAATACCGAAATAGTTAATTATCTCGAAAACTATAAACTTTTTGTTTATGCATGTATATTAGAATGTTGTAGGTATTGATACAACGATCATTTTGATGTATAGAAAAAGGTCATTGGTTTAAAGGTCAAGGTCACAGATGCAAAACAATACCGAAATAGTTAATTATCTCGAAAACTATAAACTTTTTGTTTATGCATGTATATTAGAATGTTTTAGGTATTGATACAACGATCATTTTGATTTATAGAAAAAGGTCATTGGTTCAAAGGTAAAGGTCACAGATGCGAAACAATACCGAAATAGTTAATTATCTCGAAAACTATAAACTTTTTGTATAGGCATGTATATTAGAATGTTGTAGGTATTGATACAACGATTATTTTGATGTATTGAAAAAGGTTATTGGTTCAAAGGTCAAGGTCACAGATGCGAAACAATACCAAAATGTTTAATTATCTCTAAAACTATAAACTTTTTGTATAGTCATGTATAACAAAATGTTGTAGATATTAATACAACGATCATTTTGCTGTATAGAAAAAGGCCATGGGTTTAAAGGTCAAGGTCACAGATGCAAAACAGTACCGAAATAGTTAATTATCTCGAAAACTATAAACTTTTTGTTTATGCATGTATATTAGAATGTTGTAGGTATTGATACAACGATCATTTTGATGTATAGAAAAAGGTCATTGGTTTAAAGGTCAAGGTCACAGATGCAAAACAATACCGAAATAGTTAATTATCTCGAAAACTATAAACTTTTTGTTTATGCATGTATATAAGAATGTTTTAGGTATTGATACAACGATCATTTTGATTTATAGAAAAAGGTCATTGGTTCAAAGGTAAAGGTCACAGATGCGAAACAATACCGAAATAGTTAATTATCTCGAAAACTATAAACTTTTTGTATAGGCATGTATATTAGAATGTTGTAGGTATTGATACAATGATCATTTTGATGTATAGAAAAAGGTCATGGGTTCAAAGTCAAGGTCACAGATGCGAAACAATACCAAAATGTTTAATTATCTCTAAAACTATAAACTTTTTGTATAGTCATGTATAACAAAATGTTGTAGATATTAATACAACAATCATTTTGATGTATAGAAAAAGGTCATGGGTTCAAAGTCAAGGTCACAGATGCGAAACAGTACCAAAATAGTTAAATATCTCGAAAACTATAAACTTTTTGTATAGGCATGTATATTAGAATGTTGTAGGTATTGATACAATGATCATTTTGATGTATATGGAAAAAGGTCATGGGTTCAAAGGTCAAGGTCACAGATGAGAAACAATACTGAAATAGTTAATTATCTCGAAAACTATAAACTTTTTGTATAGGCTTGTATATTAGAATGTTGTAGGTATTGATACAACGATCATTTAGATGTATTGAAAAAGGTTATTGGTTCAAAGGTCAAGGTCACAGATGCGAAACAATACCAAAATGTTTAATTATCTCTAAAACTATAAACTTTTTGTATAGTCATGTATAACAAAATGTTGTAGATATTAATACAACAATCATTTTGATGTATAGAAAAAGGTCATGGGTTCAAAGGTCAAGGTCACAGATGCGAAACAGTACCAAAATAGTTAATTATCTCTAAAACTATAAACTTTTTGTATAGGCATGTATATTAGAATGTTGTAGGTATTGATACAATGATCATTTTGATGTATATGGAAAAAGGTCATGGGTTCAAAGGTCAAGGTCACAGATGAGAAACAATACTGAAATGGTTAATTATCTCGAAAACTATTAACTTTTTGTATAGGCATGTATATTAGAATGTTGTAGGTATTGATACAAGGGTCATTATGATGTATAGAAAAAAGTCATTGGGGTATCAGTATTTATGTTTTCTTGAAATATATCAGCTAGCCATTAGTTATCAGGTGAGCG
The DNA here is from genome assembly GCA_021292105.1 of Anadara kagoshimensis. Lineage (NCBI taxonomy): Eukaryota > Metazoa > Mollusca > Bivalvia > Arcoida > Arcidae > Anadara > Anadara kagoshimensis. The sequence continues at coordinate 33,383,612 of CM037868.1, forward strand.
TATCAGGCCCATGGGCCTCTTGTTTTTGTTTGACAGAATTCTTGGCAGGAAACTAACACAGGGGCACTTCAAGGGGGTACGCCCGTACAGATGAGGGTAGACGCTCCCCAGGTAAGATCTCTCTCTCTCTCTCTCTCTCTCTCTCTCTCTCTCTCTCTCTCTCTCTCTCTCTCTCTCTCTCTCTCTCTCTCTCTCTTGTCATCGTCAATTGCATGTGTTGGAGAAATTACACTCTTTGGTAACAATAGAGCAAAGGTGATCAAGCAAGATTTTGTAAGATATACAGTTGAAGTTCGGTAAATACGAATTTCGATTTTTTGAAAACGTTAGGTAATTCGAAAATCACGACAGGTGCGGTAAATATATTGCAGGTGATTATGACGAAACGAATTAAGAAAATACAATGTATATGAAACATGTGTTTGTTATTGAAATTACCGTTTCAAATTATTTTGTTACTCGGAATATCTGGAGATTACGTGGACCAATACCGACAACAATGGCTTTAATATTAAATTCAATTTCAGTTTTCACACACTCAAGAATGACTAGTCGCTAATTTATCACCTGGAGTCGACTTCAATTCAAGGTTACAATTTTCAAGGTCGGATTTAGTACAATTGCTGGCTAAATTTCGAACCCTTACCACTGTATAAATCATATCACTTCTATGCCACCGTAGAATTTTTTTTATTTTTGGTGATATTACAGGCGGTATATTGTTATTTTTGGTGATATTACAGGCAGGCTGGAGTTATGAGTATAACGTATACAACTTTGTAAAAAATCAACCAAATTTACTCAATTTCGATATAAGTCATTGTTACCTGAACAGAAACAGAAGGAAATTTCAGATTAATTTCCCAGGTGAGACTGCGTTGATTGATTGATTGATTGATTGATTGATTGATCGATCGATTGATTGATTGATTGATTGATTGATTGATTGGGTGGTTGATTGATTGATTGATTGATTGATCGATTGATTGATTGATTGATTGATTGATTGATTGATTGATTGATTGATTGGTTGATTGTTTGTTTGTTCGATTGTTTGTGTTATTGATTGATTGATTGATTGATTTTTATGTCCCAGTCAAGAATATCCCACTTATATCGATACGTCACTAGATATATTGGTTACGTTTGTAGTTCTCTCAGGGCAATGTGCCGGGAGAGTTCTTCAATGTGCCATGCCTGCCCAAACACAGGGCATCGGTTTTTAAGGTATATTCCGAATCCGAAGGACCCTGTGACTGGGCTTATCAGAGCCTTCAAAACGTTTTATGGCCGTCATCACAGTATTGTTGATAAGTTTGATGTCTCTGTGTCCAAGATTGTCCTGGATATATCTGATGTCCCATAGGTCCTTGTTCCTTTCACTTGTTTAGATTACACACATGGTGGATGTAGCTAGCTAAACAGGAAGTACTTGTCCTTCTGGAGCACCCAGCCTCACTTCCTTGGCTGAAGTTCACGTTTTAAACCTAATTTCTAATTTTTGAAATTATGTTTTTTGTTGATTAATTTAATTATGTAATATACATGTCATTGCAAATTCTCATACGGATATATTTCTGTCTAACGGTGTTGTTCCATAGTGTTTTGCTTGCATAGGTACCCTTTTGCATCAAGTGCGACATTTTGCGTTGTGACGTCATCATTACGACATTATACGTTGCATGACGTAATATTATATATTCCAAATCGACAATTACCTTTTTAATTAACTACATATTTTGTATATTTGTCTAATTTCAGGTGATTACAAGCCAAACATTGCTAACAATATAGAAGAATTTAAATATTTTCTACTTTTATCGTTAACCAACCAGTTGAAGATATCGGCTCTACGTATAGCAAATTTAGGGGTATGTTGCTGTTTGCTTATTGAGAAAAAAAATTAGCGTATAAGCAAACATCATTGACCTGTCCGTTTGACCTTTCATTTGGAATATGCATATAGAAGAGTGAGTAATGATAGGGTTCGCAGTTAATGCGTGGACAACGTGTGTTTTGGTGTTTCTCATTCTGTAGACGAAATAAACATGAGTGTCCGCTAAATATAAGTGCGTTTGTCTACAAAAAAAAATAAATAAATTTAAAGATCAAGTCGACAGGTCAATGTTGTTTTGCCTATACTACGTGATCAACCCCGCCCCCCCCCCCCCCCCAACGTTGGTATAGGTAAACAACATTGACCTGTCCGTTTGACCTTTCATTAGGATATTCATTTAGTAGTGTCCACCCATAATGGGTAGTGTTAGATCCAAGTTATTACATACACAGTGCACAAGTTTACTCTATGAGGTGAGTATATCTCATGATGTATACAGAATAAACACCTGTGTTCCCTATACACAGATGTACTTGGTCCGTGATGAATATTTAAATGAAAGGTCAAACGGACAGGTCAAAGTTGTTTGCCTATACTGGGCAATATGAACAAGGTTTACTGTCGTTTTGTGGACATCGTCAACTTGATCACAAAATAATGAAGATATACAGTAATTGACCTGTCTAAAGTTTAACACCGAGCTTACAAGAATGGGTGAAAACTCGGTTATCGAACGGTCGACATATGGACAGGCCCCGGTTTCACAATCATTCCTTAGCTAAGATTTTCCTTAACTTTAATCTTGCAAAATTCAGAATCTTCATAATTTTGTTATTTTTCAAGAGATTCGGGAATTTAAGGTTTCAATTTTAAGATATTTTCTAGATTAAAACATTTGCATTTAGTTTGGACAAACATATTCCTCAGTAATTTCTAAAATAGATTACCAAAATTTGCTAAATTAAAGTTAAGGAAAATATTAGCTAGGGAATGATTCTGAAACCGGGGCCAGGTCGTGGCCAGCTGTCGAGAGATACAAAGCAACTGCTGATAATCTGCCGAGATATACACATGTACCAGGCGCGGATCCAGACGGGGCACTCCCGGCCTGTGCCGCCCCCCCCCCCCCCCCCCTTAAAATTTTCGGGTATTCATAATAAAAAATATTTTACCAGTCCATCATAAATGCATTTTTGTTTCTAAAATATATAATAAACCAGCACCAATTATATAAATAAGAATGGATCTGCGTGCCGTCACAACTTTTTCACAATACATCTCGCGTGAACGTTTGATTCATCCTATTGGCAAACTTATGTTAGAATGTGTCTCGAGTGAGCGTTTGTTTAGATGAATTGATCATACGTCAGTGTACCCCTCCTCCCCTTACATAGAATTCTGGATCCGCCACTGTGTACCAAAACATGGGGTCGAGATGAACTGCGATTTCGGCACAAATTCGTTAACGTGGTGTTAAATTTTAGACAGGTCTGTACTGAATATGTTCGCAAAGGCGTCATGGAGAACCCTTTAGCACTGAGCAATCTGGTAAACTATCGGCAAAAATTGAAACACAGCAAAATCATCCAGTACTTGCATGTATGTAATACTAAATATATACCAATCCATGTCCAAACCACAATCTGAAAGCAAAGTAAAAACTTTGAAGCTGGCAAATTAGGATAAACACGGGAACTTCCACCAGAGAAGCGAGACCGGGTGCTTCGGAAGGGTTAGAACCTCCTGTTTTCTATGTTTCCATTCCTAGTAGCCAAAATCGCCGTTGGCTACTAAATTCTGAGGAATTCTTTCAAAAAGTAACCTATTTTAGCAAATTTGTGGAAAAATACTTTAAAAAGGACTATATTTTGACAAATTCTGGAAATTTGGCTACTAATTATTTAAAATTTGTGGAAACCTAGGTTTTACTGTAGATTTTCATCTATATGCTTTTATATAAATCTTCAAGAGACATAACTCCTACTTGTTTGTCACGGTTTGAGTTGTTGGACATTTTTTGGTTTGAAGAGAAATTGAAAATTTACGGAGTGTACAGACTTTTTAAAACAAGATTTTGAGCAGATACAGGCATTGTGCATTAGGCCACTTCCTAATAAAATGATGTAAATTGTAAATTTTTGTAAGGTGTGGGTGGCTACAATCACTGGAAAACGAGATTTCAGTAATAATGAATATGGTTTTAATAAATAATTGTGAAACCGAATGACATAAGCCCTATTTTAATCTTATAATTTCTGTTTCTGTTTTGTAGGTTTACCTAGAAACAGATATAATATGTACGTTTGAAATCTTAGATGTCGCGCCATTACGAGGAGACGTCCAGAATCCCGTCAAAGAAGTACCACTGAGTGTCGCCGCTAATACTTTTATGAATTTGATACAAACCAACAAATTTATTGTGGCGACGATGGGAAGTTCATTTCAAAACGTAAGTAGATCTATACAGTACAGACCTGTCGAAAGTTTAACACTGAGGTAATCGAAAAGGAATCAAATGTAAAGTATATATGGATAGCTTAGTGGCCCAAAATCACAGAGATATACAGTACAGACCTGTCGAAAGTTTAACACTGAGCTAACGAAAAGGAATCGCCCGTAAAGTGGCCGAGATATGGATAGCTAAGTGGCCTAAAGTCGCAGAGATATACAGTACAGACCTGTCGAAAGTTTAACACTGAGTTATCGAAATGGATTCAAATGTAAAGTGGCCGAGATATGGATAGCTTAGTGGCCTAAAGTCGCAGAGATATACAGTACAGACCTGTCGAAAGTTTAACACTGAGCTAACGAAAAGGAATCGCCCGTAAAGTGTCCGAGATATGGATAGCTTAGTGGCCTAAAGCCGCAGAGATACAGTCAGACCTGTCGAAAGTTTAACACTGAGCTAACGAAAAGGAATCGCCCGTAAAGTGTCCGAGATATGGATAGCTAGTAGCCAAAAGCTGCAGAGATATAGCTAATATCTGTCGATTCGGCACTAATTCGATAGCTTAGTGTTAAACTTTCGACAGGCCTGTCATGTGTACTGTATTCTAAATATAAGTTTAATACCTACAATCGTTTAAAAAGTTGTCCGGAAAACTTATGAACATGTGTCAGTTCACTTGTCAAATATCAGTGATTTCTTCAGGTAATTCCGGGTTTCTCCACCATTCTCAAAATCAACCGCCTCGATATAAATAATTCCACTACACCACTCAACTCAACGTAGCAGGGTTGGGCTTAATTGACATTCTCTCTCTCTCTCTCTCTCTCTCTCTCTCTCTCTCTCTCTCTCTCCCTCTCTCTCTCTCTCTCTCTCATCATTTTTATTTTGTGCAGTTGGTAGGACTGGTGCCTATACGGAAGTCGTTAATAGAAACAACATATCTAAAACAGACCGGAAGTCAAAGTGGATCCATTACACCAGGTAAGACAATCTGACACACACCGGAAGTCAAAATGGATCCATTACACCAGGTAAGGCAATATGACATATACCGGAAGTCCAAGTGGATCCATTACACCAGGTAAGGCAATCTGACACACACCGGAAGTCAAAGTAGATCCATTACAACAAGTAAGGCAATCTGACACACCGGAAGTCCAAGTAGATCCATTACACCAGGTAAGGCAATCTGACACACCGGAAGTCCAAGTAGATCCATTACACCAGGTAAGGCAATCTGACACACCGGAAGTCAAAGTGGATCCATTACACCAGGTAAGGCAATCTGACACACCGGAAGTCAAAGTAGATCCATTACACCAGGTAAGGCAATCTGACACACCGGAAGTCAAAGTAGATCCATTACACCAGGTAAGGCAATCTGACACACCGGAAGTCAAAGTAGATCCATTACACCAGGTAAGGCAATCTGACACACACCGGAAGTCAAAGTAGATCCATTACACCAGGTAAGGCAATCTGACACACTGGAAGTCAAAGTAGATCCATTACACCAGGTAAGGCAATCTGACACACCGGAAGTCAAAGTAGATCCATTACACCAGGTAAGGCAATCTGACATACACTGGAAGTCCAAGCGAATCCATTACACCAGGTAAGGCAATCTGACACACCGGAAGTCCAAGTAGATCCATTACACCAGGTAAGGCAATCTGACACACTGGAAGTCAAAGTAGATCCATTACACCAGGTAAGGCAATCTGATACACACCCGAAGTCAAAATGGGTCCATTACAGCCGGTAAGACAATCTGACATACACCGGAAGTCAAAGTGTATCCATTACACCAGGTAAGGCAATCTGACACACACCGGAAATCCAAGCGAATCCATTACACCAGGTAAGGCAGTCTGACACACACCGGAAATCCAAGCGAATCCATTACACCAGGTAAGGCAGTCTGACACACACCGGAAATCCAAGCGAATCCATTACACCAGGTAAGGCAATCTGACATACACCGGAAATCCAAGCGAATCCATTACACCAGGTAAGGCAGTCTGACACACACCGGAAATCCAAGCGAATCCATTACACCAGGTAAGGCAATCTGACACACACCGGAAGTCCAAGCGAATCCATTACACCAGGTAAGGCAATCTGACATACACCGGAAATCCAAGCGAATCCATTACACCAGGTAAGGCAATCTGACACACACCGGAAGTCCAAGCGAATCCATTACACCAGGTAAGCTAATCTGACACACATCGGAAATCTAAGCAATTCATTACACCCAAGACAGGCCGAAAAATTAAATGATCATTGCACCCTGTGCAACAACAAAATATTTTTTTAACAATCATTGCACCCTGTTGGTGACAACTTTCGAAACATAATCACAAATCAATCATAAATGACAAGTGACAATGAAACGGAGGACAAAACATTCTAATTTTTGCTAAGAAGCCACAAAAATAATTTGGAGCATAGCGGTTCACCCGCATACCACAAGATACCTAATAAAATGTTCCGTTGAACTATTATTTTCATTGGATTTGGAATCGAGTTGTCGCCTTGGTGATATATTTTACTTTTTAACGCCCAATACTGTAAACCAACTTTTATTCGCATGCGATTAAATTTTGCGTGTTCGGCGAGGACAAAATAATCGCCAAAGTTATTCGCAGAATCTAATTATTATGATTTGATTATGTTTTTTAGGTGCTATGGCGGCAGTTGGAGTTGTTATGCCAGTTGTAGGAGGCGCTTTGGGTGGTGTCTTTGCCTTCTTCTTCTTCAAAAACTAAAGTAAGTGCACCTGTACTTGTACATGAATTGTGTTACTTACATGTACGCATATTTTCAACCCAACCCAACCCCCCCCCCCCCCCCCCCCCCCCCCCCCACCGTGCACGCTTTTCGAGGAAAGAGAGGAACATGGAATTAGAAGTTCCGTCCTTCCAGTAAGTTCTTGACGTGAGTAATTCTCCAAAACTATGAAGCACTTCTCCAAGAAACTTAATTCAAACCATCCTACAAGAAACAAAAAACTCCGGAGTTATAAAATTAATGGCCTCAATATATGTATTGGTTTGGAGAGAGGGGGGCTGAATATCGTCTTGCTCTGAGAGATAGGGGGTCTGAATATATCTTGTTCTGAGATAGAGAGAGAGGGGGTCTGCATTTGTCTTGTTCTCTGAGAGAGAGAGAGGGGGGGGTCTATATATATCTTGTTCTGAGATAGAGAGAGAGGGGGTCTGAATTTGTCTTGTTCTCTGAGAGAGAGAGAGGGGGGTCTGAATATATCTTGTTCTGAGATAGAGAGAGAGGGTCTAAATTTGTCTTCTTCTGAGAGAGAGAGAGAGGGGGGATTAAATTATCTTGTTCTGAGAGAGAGGGGTCTGAATTTGTCTTGTTCTGAGAGAGAGAGAGAGAGAGAGAGAGAGAGAGAGAGAGAGAGAGAGAGAGAGAGAGAGAAAGGGGTCTGAATATATCTTGTTCTGGGATAGAGAGAGAGGGGGGGTGTCTGAATTTGTCTTGTTCTGAGAGAGAGGGGGTCTGGATTTGTCTTGTTCTGAGAGAGGGGGTCTGAATATGTCTTGTTCTGAGAGAGAGAGAGAGAGAGAGAGAGAGAGGGGTCTGAATATGTCTTGTTCTGAGAAAGAGGGGGGTCTGAATATGTCTTGTTCTGAGAGTCTGAATATGTCTTGTTCTGAGGGAGAGGGGGGTCTGAATATGTCCTGTTCTGAGAAAGAGGGGGGTCTGAATATGTCTTGTTCTGAGAGTCTGAATATGTACTGTTTTGAGAGAGAGAGAGAGATGGACAGAAAGAGAGATGGAGAGAGAGAGATAGAGAGAGATGTCTGATTGTTGCAATGCGCTGTTTTAAATAATATGTTTTGTTGTATGATTATAAGATATAATTTTATTGAAAAAACGAAGGTCTTACAAAAGAGTTCATAATCAAATCGAAGAGCACAAGTACAGACCTGTTAACAGTTTAACACTAAACCATCGAAGTGGTTGTCGAGTCGGCAGCTTTTCTCCTTTTCGCAAGCTTTTTGTTAAATTTTTGACGGGTCTATACTGTATGTATCTTTATTTGTCAACACTGCAGTAGCTCAGTTGGTAAAGTGCTCGCTTCGTAAGTGGGAGGTCATGGGTTCGAATCCCGACCCGGTCTGACCCAAGACTTGAAAGTACGTAGTGACTTTCTTCGCCAAACATTCGGCATTACCAAATAAAAGTTCTTTCGGGTGGAAATGAACGAGGTCCCATGTCACGGTGGGCTTGGCGCATAAAAAACCTGCTGTATATATATAATGTCATCAGCGCAAAGCACAGATAAAATATCTTCACCTTCGTCTATAGCTGGCGACGTCTCAATATAAAGTGAAATATTCTTGACTGGGACATTCAACACCATTATTTATCTCAACCCTATATATGACAGTCTTATAAATTGTAACTCTTGTTTTCCTTCATTTCAGGTTACTGGTAAAATACAGAGAAAGAGAAGCAGGACTTCATTAAATTGTTTTAAAATGACATTTTATATAGCAATGACCGTTATCCATTTATAAATGAACATTTGTGAACAATAAAAAAAACTTTTACTCACAAGATCCAAATTTTAAAGAAAATAAAGAATAGTAATATGGGAAAGAACAAACTGTTTCTTAAAGAGCTGTACGATACAGGTCTGTCTAAAGATTAACACTTTGCTAACGAATGTTATGTAACCGTAAAGTTCTGTTATAACACAGTTTGGAGTTTCCCGGCACTGTTTGGGTACATGCCAACTTTTCGTAGCTGATAGCAGTTGACCTTCTACTCCTTGTCGTTAGCTCAGTGTTAAACTTTCAACAGGTCTGCACTGTATATCTCCTTATCGTTAGCTCAGTGTTAAACTTTCGACAGGTCTGTACTGTATATCTCCTTATCGTTAGCTCAGTGTTAAACTTTTGACAGGTCTGTACTGTATATCTCCTTATCGTTAGCTCAGTGTTAAACTTTCGACAGGTCTGTACTGTATATCTCCTTATCGTTAGCTCAGTGTTAAACTTTGGACAGGTCTGTACTGTATATCTCCTTATCGTTAGCTCAGTGTTAAACTTTCGACAGGTCTGTACTGTATATCTCCTTATCGTTAGCTCAGTGTTAAACTTTCGACAGGTCTGTACTGTATATCTCCTTATCGTTAGCCCAGTGTTAAACTTTCGACAGGTCTGTACTGTATATCTCCTTATCGTTAGCTCAGTGTTAAACTTTCGACAGGTCTGTACTGTATATCTCCTTATCGTTAGCTCAGTGTTAAACTTTCGACAGGTCTGTACTGTATATCTCCTTATCGTTAGCTCAGTGTTAAACTTTTGACAGGTCTGTACTGTATATCTCCTTATCGTTAGCTCAGTGTTAAACTTTTGACAGGTCTGTGCTGATCCTTGCCAAATAAACATTGAATTTTCTTGTGTGTTTAGACATTCTAAACACGTGTATAGCTAATTTTACATGTGTCGTCTGTGATACATTTGCCGTCAAAACATGTGTAAATAAATTCTGAACACATTCTAGTTTGTTTTGTAACATGTTCACTCTCAAAACATGTGTGACACGTGTTTTCAAGATTTTTCTTTCATGTTCAATATCAAAACATATGGGCTGTCGTGTGCTGTGCAATATGTTTCTATAATTTTTAAAATTTGTATTTTTAACTATTTGAGATAGGGGAGTTGTGGAGAGGTGAAATAATTTTTAAGAACCAGTCAAAATTCTAGCGAAAAGTTCTAGGATGGCAGAGAAAACAGAAGTTCCTGGAGAAAACGGCCAACGTCGACATGCAAGTGACAAACAGCTTATTAGAAAACCAGACAATAATTAAACATGAACACTCCCTAGAATCACTGCGGTAGCTCAGTTGGTAGAGTGCTCGCTCCGTAAATGGGAGGTCGTGGGTTCGAACCACGGCCGCGTCTGACCAAAGACTTAAAAGTGGGTAGTGAATGTTCATTACAAAATAAAAGTCACGGTTCTTTCGGATAGGAACTTAAAATAAACAAGGTCCCGTGTCACGGTGGGCTTGGCACGATAAAGAACCCTGCTGTATAATGTCATAAGCGCAACGCACAGGCAAAATTTCCGCACCTTCGCCTATAGCTGTCGACGTCTCGATATAAGTGAAATATTCTTGACTGGGACTTTAAACACCATAACTCACTCGCTCTAGAAATAGTTTTAGTCCTATAACTTTCATCGACGTGCAAGCAACGCCGGCGCGTTATGTTTAGTTTGCTTTGCACGTTATTTGATTTTAAATCCCGAAATCAAGTTAAAACACAGCCATATATATGACATGCATTTCCAATCTCTGGAACAGCTAATCAATGACGTTACGCTCATTCATTTACTTTTTTATTGATTTATTTATTTATTTATTTTTTATTTATTTATTTATTTATTTATTGTGCGATGATTTTTTTACTTGTTCTTCTTAATGATGAAGAGTCATAGAGATAGATATTGTCATATACCATTTAAATTTGATCATAAAATACATTAAAAAATGGTATATGACGATATTAATACTTTTCCCCACTTGTTTGAAACCATTTTATAATAATTTCATGTATATTAGCATTTCATGATCGTAAATAATTAAGTGCATGACACTTCGTCAACAGGTCACTGTGTTGACAAATAATTTTAAAAATCAATTACATGTCCCAACCACAATTCCTAAGCAAAGTAAAGACTTTAAAACTGTCATATTAATTAAGTTTTAAAAACATTCGAACCTTCCATCAGCACCAGAAAAGGGGGTGGGGCGTCTGATAAATTATAATTACTTTAGCACTTTGGAGGAAAACCGTATATCATTTATTTTTTTATGTTATAGTGCTACAAATTTGAATATTCGTTCCGAAAATTTAAACAAAAAATATTATGACAGTCTGTTAAATTCACAAAACTTAGACATTCTAACTACATGTAACTAAAAATGGTTATAGTAAGTAAGTAAGTAAGTAAGTATTTTATTAGAGTGACATGTGTATAATATATACCAATAAAATTAAATTACATTACATAAAAACCAATGTATGATACACCCGGCCCAATGGACCTATAAGTCACTTTAAATATACATATTTCAATATTACATGCGTGGCTTGGAAATAGTTTCTTTGCGGAAATTAAATGCTGATAGAATGAATTTAGCTGATTGTCTCGGAAAGTTTGTAATTATGTAAGTAAGAATGTCATTATCATCCAGTGTCGTTGTACTTAAGTTCAGGTTAGCATTGGTAAACAAAACATTTCTTAAAGGAGTATAAAGAGAACAGTGAAGCAGAAAGTGAATTTCGTTTTCAATTTGACCGGAGTTGCACAAGATACAAAGTCTGTCACAAACTGAAAGTTTGTTATAAAAGTGCGTATAGTTGAAAAAAAATCGTAATCTTATCACTTTTATTGAGGAAGAAAAACTTGGTAATTTTTAACTGACACAAAAGTTCAGGATTTACAATCATTTCTTGACTTCTATTTTTTAATATATTTTAAAATATTTAATTTAAATGTAGCAGATTTTTTTGGTCTTATTCCGAATTAAAAATCAAAATGTTTTATATTAATATGATAAGCTTGAAGTGATCTTTAAAATATGATTTAACTTAATTTTGTCAATCTCTGTTGGAATATGGTAGTAGTTAAGAAACTATGCGAAGATTTTCCATAGTTTTCCCAAACACTGAATTATTCATAAGTTTGAAGAAATCTTTTTCAAACTCGCTCCTGGCCTCCTTCCTTTTTGCGTAGTTTCTTAACTACTTATGGTTGTACATTTTTTAAAAGAAAAATCAATGATCAATGTTATGATCATGAGCTTGAAGTGATTTTTAAAATATGTTTTAACTAAATTCGCGAATTTTGCCATTCTCTGCTGGAATATGGTTGTACATTTTTGAAGAAAAAAATTAATGATCAATGTTATGAGCTTGAAGTAATATTTTCAAAATGACACCATAAACTCCCAAATATTCTCACATTTTACAAAATAATTTTTTTTAATTTGCCAGATTTAAGTGAAGGAATGATTTTGAAACTGAAGCCCTGAAATTCCTGAATATCTTAATAATTAATAACAAAGTCATTAATATTTCAAATTCTTAAGTTTTACATGTAATTTAAAGATTATCTTATTTAAAAACAAACTGAGAAACTGGCTTGAAAATTGATGGACTTCTGCTGACAGTTAATTTAAGAGACACATACGGTACAATTTAAAGTGTTGAAATGTTAATGAAATCAAGTAATGGAGTTGTGGGGCAATGCTTCGGGGAGAAAAATGTCTACGGTCATTCTTGTAGTTCTTTCGGCTTGAGGTCAGTTTACATTTCCTTCAAATTATCCAAAAATCATCACTCCTAATTAACCCCTCTCCTGTCCTTAAGATTGATAAAGATGTCGATGACGTCGATAAAATCGGGAAATCCGCCTCATTAAGATTCCTATCTGATGTCGTATTTCAACAGACCTTGCCGCAGGGATGTATTGCTTTTTACGTCCGTGTAGTGATGACACGTTAAGGTATTTTTATCCCCAAGACAAGGTCGTATAATATTATAAATGGAGGCGAGATGACTCCACTTAATAGATTTATATTATTGCATGGTGCATCTGTTTAGATTTGGCTGAATATGGTAAGTAAGATTTTTTTTTTTTTTAATTTATTCGATTGAAATACGTCATACTATTATAGTAATACGAAATACCTGGGCAGGTTTAGGTTAACAACTTTGACCTGTCCGCTTAACCTTTCATTAGAAATATCCGTACATTATTGTATACGATGCTCCACCCAATACATTTTAGTTTCCAACTAGCAATCAATGTGAAGTGTTACGATTCGCAGTCAATGGATTAACAATGAATATACTCCGTGACCATCGTAAACGAAATAAGTAGCCGCGTCTCCAAGACATAAATGTAGTTGTTCATAATTAAAGGTCAAGCGGACAGGTTAATGGTGTTTGCCTATACGTTCAAGTTCAAGTTCTTTATTTCTCATAAATTGTACATTTACAATAAGAACATATACTACATTATAATAAGCATATATACGTGAGTTATACATAATCAAACGTATAATTTAACCAGGAGGACTGACTCTCTCATTGATAATACTAATAAATTTACATAAATTGTTTAAAACAGACGAGGACAGGTAATTAACGCAGAGACAGGTAAACTACAAAATACATGCAAGCCGGAAACTAGCATAAATAAGTAGGCCGAGCTAGCTACATGTATGTTACTTTCGTTTGTATCACTAGTTCGTACAATCACGATTTTGACCACCCAACCACGGCATACATGAGGCCCAAATGAGACCACACTCCGGGGATTCAACGTCCCCCAGCCATAGATTAGGATATCTTAAATTTTAAACGGCAGTTAACTACATATTTCTCAGTAGTGTTTTTGTCATTAGCTAACCATACCCCTGCCAATCAACAGTCGTTCTTTGAGTTGAGTTGAGTAATGGTGTTTAACGTCCCAGTCAAGAATATTTCACTTATATCGAGACGTCGCCAGCTATAGAGGAAGGTGTAGAAATTTTGCCTGTGCGTTGCGCTGATGGCATTATATAGTTCTTAGCGTGCCAAGCCCACCGTGATACGGGATCTCGTTTATTTCAAGTTCCCATCCGTAATGCCGAGTGCTTGGCAAAAGAACAGTCACTACCCACTTTCAAGTCTTGGGTCAGACCTGGCCGGGGATCGAACCCACAACCTCCCACTTACGGAGCGAGCACTCCACTAACTGAGCTACCGCAGTGGTCTCAGTCGAGCTTTGACTCTTTTTCGTTAGCTCAGTGATAAATCTTCGACAGTTCGACCTGTCTTGACTTACATGACTTATGTCCATCTCTCCTTGTGGAGAATTGGGCCAGATATCTTTCTCCTCCAAGAATCTCTCTTGGCAGCTATTTTAGCAGCTTCACTCCATGTCCCAAGTCCAAAATCCGATCTTTCCCTTTCGACAGTCCTGCGCCAGGTCTCCTTCGGCCGCCCTCTTCTCTTTCCTTCTGCTGGTGTCCATTGCAGAGCAATCCTTGAATGTTCATCTGGCTTCTGTCTTAATATATGTCCAATCCATTTCCACCTCCGATGTTTAACAAGCTCGCTTATCTTTTTTGTTTGTGTTCTTTCTCTGATTTGCTCGTTTGTAATTTTTACAGGCCAGTATATTTTGAGGATTCTTCTGAGACATTTGTGGTGAAAAGTGTCCAATAAGTTTTCATCCCTGGTGGTCATTCTCCATGTCTCGCAACCATCTGTACTGTACATAAACTTGCAATGAAAGCTCGGATTTTTTAATGCTTCGTTGGTTGGTTAAATGTTTCTTAACGTCGCATCAGCAATTTTTCAGCTATTCGCGACGAGAACTATTTTATTAACCTCTATAGATTAATCTATGAACAAGTTTTGTATGCATGTGAAGTGCGAGTGTGTTTTATGGTCTGCCTTGTACTAGCGCGCACTCAGCGCGACTTTAACGTGCTAGCTCACAGAGTCAGTACGCCACAGACAAGCGTACCACTCCCCCAGTCCTTTATACTGATACCAGGTGAACCAGTAAAGGCCAACGGCAAGGAAAATTCACTTTCCCAAATATGGTCCGAGCGGGAGTCGAACTCAAAGCGGCGAGAGACCCTGGATTTGAAGACTGACGTCTTATCCATTTGACTACCGCGGCCCCTATTTAAATGCTTCGTAACCACGCCTGTCAAGATATTGATATACTATGGCGAGTTGATCGAAAGAACCACTACGGAAACTCAGTTGGTTTTTTCGTATGTGGGAGGTCGTTGGTTCTAACCCTGACCGGTCTGACCAAGACTTGAATATAGTGACTGTTCTTCCGCCAAGCACTCAGCACTTAGAAAAAAAAGACATGGGATCCTTCGGCAGAGACCTTAAAACCGCCCCCCCCCCTTGTCACGGCAGGTATGACAGGTTAAAGAACCCTCCCTACACATTACAAAAATAATATGTATATACTTGCCATCAGATTGTGGACGACCTATATATAGGTAAACAACATTGACCTGTCCGTTTGACCTTTAATTTAAATATTCAGTATGGACAGGTAAGTGTAAGTAATAGGGATCATGCGTGTATATTTCGTCTGCCTGATGTGAACACTAATCATGGGCAATGTGTATATGTATTAACTGTGAATCCTAACACTACCCATGTATTTAGTGGACCCTCCTATATGACTATTCCTAATGAAAGGTCAAACGGACAGGTCAATGTTGTTTACATATATATATATATATATATATATATATATATATATATATATTATATATATATATATATATATATTGTATATATATATTTATATAATATATATATTGTATATATATATTTTACAAATTGAAAGTACAGAGCACAAAAAGATGATAGTTGCAGTTTATGTCATCAGTAGGCCTATTGACGGTCAATTTGCCGACCGGAGAAAAAGTCGTGTATGTGCGAGTGTTTTATGGTCTGACTTGTACTGGCGCGCGGTCAAGGCGAATTTAACATACTATCTCACACGGACAGTAAGCCGTAGGCAAGCGTACCAATCCCCCAGTCACAATATCCTGTCAACGCATGAACCAGTCGATGGTAGGTCCTCTTTATTCCGAGCACAAGGTGAGGAAACAGTATCTCAAATCTTAAAATCTTAAGTATGGTCCAGCCGGGGTTCGAACCCTCGACCTCCAGCTCCCGAGGCGAACGCTTTACCACCGAGCCAACGAGGCAGTTGACATAACAGATCGACCATATAAACAATGCATGTGATTTTATATTTTTAGAACATGTGTGAAAGATGAAGGAAATTGCCAGAAAGAAGATTTCAAGCGCAGCAGATGATCCGATACCGTTCACACCTGACTGTCAAATTGTTTCAACCCCAGTGGTACGGATTCCGGAAAAGAAAGTCGAATATATTCACGATGAAGAAATCTACGACTTTTGTAAAGAGATTTCAGTAGACACCAAGCCATCAGTACAGCAGTCTGTTTTATCACAAGAGAAAAGAAACAGTAGGGGAAAAATATTGGCTTATGAGAGAAAACCATACAGTTTGCTTGTAAGAAAACAGGACAGTAGCCGAAATCAACAAAACGCTCAGATTAATGAGGGAAAAAATTTGAAATGCGATATATGTTCCAAAGAATTCATTTGTACGAGATCTCTTACAAGGCATTTAATTTGCCATCAAGAGAAGCTACCCTACAAATGTCCTCATTGTGATAAGTGGTTTGCTTCAACAGCTAACATTTCCCGCCATATTAATTACAAGCACAAAAAGACCAAGAAATTTGCATGCGATCAGTGTGATTATGCATGCTTTGAATCAACGAAGCTCAAACGCCATAATATGTTAAAACATTCAAAAAATAAAGATCCTTTACAGAAACGGAAACCGAAAAAAGCAGATGATGTTTCTGAACCGGAAAAGAAGCATAAATGTAAATATTTTTCCGAATGTTTTGCACAAATTACTCAATTACCCAGACACGTCAACAAGTGTCACGTTGGCTTATTAGAGAAATTGGACAGGTGCCCATTCAACGAAAACTACTGGGCCATGTTACTTTACACAGTAACGGAAATGCCGATTACTGTAAATTATAATGTCGTTTTTAAAACTGAATATCAACTAACACACATTAAAAAATTAATCTAACAATTTCATCTGACATAACTCACAAAAATAGACTATGCTGTTCTTGAAAATTCCCATATTCTCATTTCATATAGCAAATAATGAATTAACCAAGGTACTAATATCCCAGTCCAGGTGGTGGGGTGGAATTTAAAAAAAAAGCTAGCATGGTAAGCGTATGCCGTCGTCCCCAACGAAACGACGATGTTGAAAAAGTCTATACCACGGACACGAAAAATGAACTGATTTTGTCATGAAACTGACAAATTTATTTCTCAATTCTAAATTTTACAGACTAACTACAAATTTATTTGGCATGGCCTTATGGCAATTTTGAAGATTACCTTACTTTTTGTTATATTATATTTTTTTTGGGGGGGGGGGGGGGGGGTTACGATGGCTTTTACCAAGTAGAATACAGGCCTGTCGAAAGTTTAACACTAATCCAATGGCTAAATGCCGAATCGGTAATCCAGCTCTCTTTAGATATATCTCGAAATAGCGATCTATCTCTCAACAGTTTTTCGGTCACTAAAGTATTATCAGAAATGGATAAAGTTATCTGTCTATTAAAATTTAATCCTGTTATCTGTCCCGAATTAAGGTCAAACCAATTTATGCTCTGTTTAATGATCTTCTAACACAAGGCTTTCTGAATGCATGTGCTTTAGAATTCATAATGGGTAAAATTATAACAGAGTTAAGAATGTATTTGTGTAATCCATTTCTGATTATATCTTAGCTATCCATAATATCTAACTGTTGTCTATAACCCTGTGCTACTCGGTTACCGAGGCCTTGATTTCAAAATTAAATCAGTATAATTCTTTTTCAGTAACAAATTCCTCAGAGTCCGGAAGAAGTTCGAGTCAGAATGATGCGTGCGCAGCTATAATCCAGCTTGGAAAACAAAGCGGTTTACATGAAGAGAATAAACAAAATGAGGAATGCCCAGTCAATACCAGGGCTACACCTAGAATTTTTCAATTTTCGACCTCTACAATTAATGATAATCAAAAAGAACAATTTGTTCCCGAGGTGTCCAATGATAAAAAAAGTTGTGGAAGTATGTCTACAGTGCCGGAAGAAGAATTCACCGGAAGCGACGACATGGATGGTGAAAATAACGGAACAAGATATGGCTTTAACATTTATTCAAATGAGAGCGAGATGAATAGTGACACTGATGAAATTGATGGTGAATTTATGAACGGAAAATTTATTGACGAAGAAGTGAATGACCTTGACCCTAATTCGTTAATGGAAGTAAATAGAGTGTGTTCCAGAAGCAATGGTGAATTGCCAAACAACGTTTTACTAACTGAAGATAGTTCTAAATATAAAACTGTTGCCGATTCAAATAGCTATATGACAAGAAAAATTGACGGGTTTACCGGCATATCCAACATTGGAGTTGAAGAAAATGGGGTCAAACTTTGTACAAACTCTTCGAAAAATAGTTTCTTATACCAAGAAAACGAAGGTTTAATTAACCGAAAAACGCGTCTTTTCACACTCAATATAAAAAATTATAAGGCAGACGCAATCCGGATTGCTAGAGAAATCGAAAATATGGATAATGACTATGGCTTTATCATACATGTAACCGGAACTTCCGTCGGCGACCAAAGAGGAAGTGATGTCATTGAAATGAACGACAACAGGGAGTTGCCATTTTTCATTTTCAGGGAATTTGAAGCTGAAGTCCCAGATGTTACGAGTGTTTGCTGATATAAAATTTCCAATCCTAATTGCATTCCTGTGATCCGAAAATTAACTAGTATCCAAACATGGAATTATACAAGCGGTATAACCATAGCAGTACAACTCTTCAAAGATAGACCACTATGGTAGCTCAGTTGGCAGAGAGCTCGCTTTGTATTTTGAAAGTCATGGATTCGAACCCCTGCCGGGTCTGACTTTAAAAAGGTTTGACTGTTCTTTTTCCAAGCATTCGGTATTTAGAAACGAAAATAGCAGGATCCTTTGAATGAGACCTTAAAAAACGATGTCCCTATTCACCGCAAGCGTGGAATTACGGTTTGAGAGAAAAAGAGCGAGACACCACCCCATTGCTTGGACGCGTATATCAATACATGATGATATGGTCGGTAATTGGTTGTGCGTATCTGTTTGATTTTTTATTTGATTAACTTAATTTATTTAATTTGTTTATTTATTTATTTATTTATTTATTTATTTATTTATTTATTTGCAAATCATTGAGGAAGTATTAAACAACCATGCATTATATTTATTATTATTCTTTCCTTGCAGTAGCTTAGTTAATAGAGTGCTTGCTCCGTAAGTGGGAGGTCGTGGGCTCGAACTGACCCAAGATTTAAAGTGAGTTGTGACTGTTCTTTCGCCAAGGACTTGGCATTACTAAATGAAAATACCGGTTCTTTCGGATGGGAACTTGATTTTGTAACCTCGGAATAGTTATTAACGGTTGGAAATCTAGTTAACAAAAAAAAAAAAAAAAAAAGGTCGAATTTTAGCTGTCGAATGACCGATATATATAGATAGTTAGTGACCGAAAGCTGCCTAGTTAGCCACTGCTGAATGGAAGTCAATAAATATTATGTAACATGGGGGCGAGTGGGGCTGTCGATTTGGGTACTAATTCGTGAGCTGTTCGGCAAACTTTTGACAAATCTCGGTTGGGTAATTCTTAGCTATCTAGGCCACCCCTACATACGAGCCACCTGTTTTTACAGGCCAGTAACATTACTAGCATTCGAACCTGGATATGAGGACCGCCTGCCCATAAATGTCGGTTTAATTGACTCCTTTTGATGGCATTTATAGACGGGATTGACTGTATATAGACGTAAAATGGCGGTTACTGTTAAGACCCAGCCCTGTACTCTTCCCAAATACACTAGCTTTGACCTAATGGATAAGAAGTTAGTCTATAAATCCAGGGCCTTCCATCGCTGTGAGTTCGAGTCCCGTTCGGACCACACCATATGTGGGAACGTGAATTTTCCTTGCGGTTAGCTTTTACTGGTTCCCCCGGTGTCAGTATAATGAGACTGAGGGAGTAGTACGCTTATCTGCGAGCCAGCACATTAAAGTCGCCCTGAGTGCGCGCTGGTACAAGGCAGACCATACAAAGCACTCGCATTTCACGTGTATACACGAACTTGTTCATAGATTAATTCATAAGGATTAATAAAATAGTTCTAATCGCGAATAGCTGAAAAATTGCTGATGCGACGTTAAACAACATTCAACCAACCAACCAACCAAATACACTAGCATGTTGAAAACTAAAAATAACCCTATTTTAAATTTTCCATGTTTGTTACCGGTATGAGTGGGATGAAGTGGTGAGTAATGAAGTTTTACGCCCCGGTCAAGAATCTTTTACTTATATCGAGGCAGTCAATTTGAAGATATCGGAAGAAACTGGAGTGACCAAAGAAAAACCTCCGACCTTCGGCAAGCGAATTGAAAAAACGTTCCAACACTAAGATCGACTAGGGGTGGGGTTTGGACTTATAGGAGACGTGAGGCGCTGTGATACTGTGTGGACTTTAGATCATTCGGCCACCAAGGAACATTCTGAGTTAGTATATACGGTACAGACCTGTCAGAAGTTTAACACTGAGCTAACAAGTAAGAAGTTGAAACTGGGGTGTCGAGCCAGTGGCCGAGTTATGAACTAGCAGCGAAAAGCTGTACAGTCCAACCTGTCTATAAAGGCCACCCCAGGGAACCAGTAAACATGGCATTTACGGGCAGGTGGCCTTTATATACAGGTTCAAATAACATGAATAAAGAACAATTGGGATACAATTCTACTGGCCTTTATAAGCAGGTGTCCCTTACATAGAGGTGGCCTTTCAGGCAGGTTGGACAGTATAGGAGAAGAGAGGCACACAGAGAGGAGCTAGCCCCATGTTCACAATCATTCCATTAGCTAAGGTTTCCTTTACTTAAATTTAGCAAAATTTCAAATCTTAATAACTTTGTTAATTTTCATGATATTCAGGAATTTAAGACATCATTCTGAAGACAGCTTCTAGATTTATCCATTTGCATTTAGTTTTGACAAAAATATTCACCAATAGTTGCAAAAAAAAAAGATTAACAAAATTAGCAATATTTAAGTTAAGGAAAATCTTAGCCAAGGAATGATTGTGAAACTGGAGCCTGTGGTATACTGTGTGTACTTTAGACCACTCAGTCGCCGAGACATCTTAAAGTTAGGAACATTCTGAGTTCATAGATACAGTACAGACCTGTCAGAAAGTTTAACACTGAGCTAACAAGTAAGAAGTTGAAACTTGGGTGTCGAGCCAGTGGCCGAGTTATGAACTAGTGGCGAACATCTGTACAGTCCAACCTGTCTATAAAGGCCGCCCCAGGGAACCAGTAAACATAGCCTTTACGGGCAAGTGGCCTTTATATACAGGTTCAAATAACATGAATAAAGAACAATTGGGATACAATTTTACTGGCTTTTATAACCAGGTGGACCTTATATATAGAGGTGGGCTTTAAGGCAGGTTGGACTGTATAGGCATAGATAACAGCTGCCGAAAAGCCGATAGAGACCTATCGAAGGGCAATGATGAGCTGTCGGAATTGGCATTGATTCGTAAGGTTAGTGGTTAACTTTCGACAAGTCTGTACTGTAATTGTGAAAATGCATCCTGATGCAATCTATCAACCCAAATGAATTTAAACAAATACACACCGTATCACAGGTCAATAACCTTTATCTTTGAATGATATCAAGAGTATTGACTCGCTGAACAGTCGATAAGATCTTTATAATGCACCCAATAGAATGAAAGGGTGAAAATTTAGAATATACCCACGTTAAGTGTTTATGTCTCATTCTCACATTTTGTGAAATTTAGAGAAAGGATGAAAAATTAGAACATACTCATATTTAGTGTTATAAGACTTAATCACATCTCACAGAGCTTGCTCCGCGTGAGTTTGAACCGCGGCCCGGTCTTATCCAAGACTTGAAAGTGGGTAGTGACTGTTCTTTCGCCAAACACTCGGCATTGCGGTTCTTTCGGATGGAAACTTAAAATGAACGAGGTCCCGTGTCACGGTTGGCTTGGCACGCTCAAGAACCCTGCTGTATAATACATCTTTTATAAACGAGTAGTTTTAGAGACAGAGTGAAAAAAAAATAGAATATAGCCACAGTTAGTTTTATAAGAAATATAAGGTCTCAAAACTCGATGAAATCATTTATGTGTACTTTCAGAGAAACGGGTGAAAATTAGAATATACCTCATGTTTAGTGTTATAAGAAATATGACGTCTCAAAACTCAGTGAAATCATGATCGTTTATGTACTTTTATAGAAAGAAAAATACAGTATCCACATTTAGTGTTATAAAAAATGTCACGTCTCAAAATTCGGTGAAATCAACATGCTGGATCTAAATCACACAAATGTAACCTACGATTGACTAATTTTTCCGCTTGCGATTTATTTGATGAAAATCGGATTACTCGTGTAAGCTCGTATTGACTCCTATTAACTCGTAATTATTTGTATTAACTAGGAGTTACTCGTTATAACTCGTATTACATAATACTAACTCGTAGTTTCTCGTACTTACTCGTACTGACTCGTATAAACTCGTACTTACTCGTAAAACTCGAAGTTACTGGAATTAACTTATACTAACCTGTAGTTACTAATACTAAACAATAAATACTCGTACTAACTCGTAATTACTCGTAAAAATCGTAGTTACTCGTAAAAATCGTAGTTACTTGTAAAAATCGTAATTACTCGTAAAAATCGTAGTTACTCGTAAAAAATCGTAATTACTCGTAAAAAATCGTAGTTACTCGTAAAAATCGTAATTACTCGTAACAATCGTAGTTAATCGTATTAACCCAGAGTTTCTCGTATTAACTCGTACTTACTCGACTTAACTCGTAGTTACTCGTATTAACTCGCAGTTAGTCGATTTAACTCGTATTAACTCATACTAAATCGTAGTTATTCGTACTGACTCGTATAACTTTGAAGTTACGCTTACTAACTCGTGATACCTCGTAGTTAATCGTACTAACTCGTACTGACTCGAATTAACTCAAAGTTACTCGTATAAATTCGTATTAACTCGTACTGACTCGTATTTACATGTACATGTACTAATATGTAATTACTCAATTAGCTCGTAGTTACTTCCTAGTTACTCGTATTAACTTGTAATAACTGACAGTTACTCGTATTAACGCGTACTGACTCGTAGTTACTCGTACGGATTTATAGTTATTAGTTTTAGCTCGTATTAACTCGTAGTCACTCGTATTGACTTTTTTCACTCGTATTAACTCGTAGTCACTCGTACTAACTCAAAGTTACTCGTATAAATTCGTACTGACCCGTATTTACATGTACTAACATGTAGTTACTCAATTAGCTCGTATTTACTTGTACCACTTCGTAGTTACACGTAGGTACTCGTATTAACTCGATTTTACTCGTACGAACTTGCAATTATTCGTATTTACTCGTAATAACTGACAGTTACTCGTATTAACGCGTACTGACTCGTAGTTACTTGTACGGATTCGTAGTTACTAGTTTTTACTCGTATCAACTCGTAGTTACTCGCATTAGCTCGTTCCAACTCGTTATTACTCGTCTTAACTCGTAATAACTCATACTAACGCGTAGTAACTCCTGCCAAAATTCGTCTGAGTCGTAGCAAAATAATGGACAAGCTCATCTACGAGTTGCTACGAGTTAATACGAGTTCTACCTAGTTCTTTTTACGCCCGGGGCGCATAGGGCAAGGACAGAGTTTTCCACTGGTCCCTGTCTTGTGCCATCTTCTCTAGTTCTCCCCAAGTTAAATGATGCTCCTTCATTTCTTTCTCCACAGTCCTCCTCCAGGTGTTTTTGGATCTGCCTTGCTTCCCTTTTTCCTTCAGGCGTCCATCTGAGAGCAACTCTAGTTATGTTATTAGCTGGCTTTCTTAGCACATGGCCTATCCATCGCCATCTTGATCTTGTCATAACTGTTCTCATATCGTCTGTGTTTGCTTTTTTATGGAGCTCCGCATTAGTGATCTTAGCTGGCCAGTAAATCCTCATGATATACAACAGTTGTTTTGTCAGTTCTATTATATGGGGCCGAATGCTGGAGAATGACCGAAAAAGCCACCAACAACAACAGACTTTCCAGTTTTCACAATGGATGCCTTAGAAATGGATTGGAGTAATAGTGATATATTATTTCACTTATATCGAGGCAGCCAGTTCTGGAATGGTGCAGTTGAGTGAAGTAATGGTGTTGTAAGGCCATGCCAATATTCTTTCACTTATATCGAGACAGTCAGTTCTAGGATGGTGCTATGGAGTAGAGCAATGGTATTTTGAGCCAAGTAAAGTTTTTTTCACTTATATCGAGGCGGTCATTTCTAGAATTTTATGATTGGGTTAAGTAATGGTGTTTTACGTCCAGCTAAAAATTCATTAACGTCAGGCTTCCAGTTTTGGAATATTGGAGAGGAGTAATAGTGTTTTAAACCCAAGTCAATTTTTCTCACTTATATCGAGCCATTTGTTCTGGCGTAGTGGTAAGGAAAATGGTGTTTTAACCCCGGTCAAGTTACTATCACTTAAACTGAGGCGGCCTGATACAGTGAAATGCTTCCAATAAAGTTACAGAACGCATTTTTTTAAAATTCAAAATGTAATAACAGCACTAGATACGTATACAATCTTTAATTAGCGTGTTAGAGTTGTTTTAAAACTATTAGTGGCTTACTTTTACCTTTGGTACCTGGGAGGTACATAGGCCAATAACAATAATCCTCGATCTAGTTCTGTTGTGTGCTAATCTGACCAGATCTTGCGTTTGTAGTTCTCTCTGTCCATTTTTAATAATTCATATATTGACATTAAAATGTGTTTGATGCACGAGTTCTGGGCATCGGATTTTAAAGGTCTTCCTTGATGACTCCGTGGCTTTCATTTGTAAATGCCAAATGCTAGTCCAAAGGTCAGTCTCTACCCTACCATTTTTAGGTTGGTTGGTTGGTTGAATGTTGCTAAACGTCGCATCAGCAATTTTTCAGCTATTCGAGACGAGAACTATTTTATTAATCTCTATGGATTAATCTATGAACAATTTTGTGTATGCATGTGAAGTGCGATTGTGTTGTATGGTCTGCCTTGTACTAGCGCGCACTCAGGGCGACTTTACCGTGCTAGCTCACAGTGTCAGTACCACTCCCCCAGTCCATTATGCCGATACCAGGTGAATCAGTAAAGGCCAACGGCAAGGAAAATTCACTTTCCCACATGTTGTCCGAGCGGGACTCGATCTCACAGCGGTGAGAGACCCTGTATTTGTAGACTGATGTCTTATCCATTAGGCCACCGCGGCCTCCTTTTTTAGGTCTTGATCAGACCATGACATATAACCTCCCACATACGGAGCGAAAACATATAGTAGTGGTAGTTTTGCTGCTATGGAATAAGGGAGACAAATCTAACTAGAAATTGGAATCGGATGAGCGGAAGAGTTATCGGACTTACATAACCACCCGAACCCGATAAGCAGTATTTGAACAGATAAAGGGTCGTATGTAGCGAGATAACCCGATATTGAATTAAACGGATGATAATCTTCCGAGGTAAACTTTGATCATTACGAGGGTGTAATCAAGATGGCCGCTATAATAAGGTAAATTATAAATAATATAATTCTTTTAAAATTAATAAATATTAACTATTTAAATACAATTTAGCATTGTACAAACTCTAACCCGTCATGGGAATTTATATAAACGATATATTAAGAATTAACTACCTGCTTTAAGCGAAAACAATTCAAGAAAATATTTTTCGCTCAAGAAATATAACGGGCCATTTAGAAACTTTATTTCTGTATTGAAATATACTTGATCTATTGAGTCGACAAAATTTGAACTAATAAATTATCAATTTTCAAAATTGATTTTCAAGATAGATTTTTTATACCTAAACCACATCGTTTTTAACATACAAGTTAAGCCATGGTTAACTTCTCCGAGTTTGTAAAATCGTTTGTTACTTCCTTTGCTGGGGGTGGGGGTGGGGGTGGGGTGGGAGGTTGGTGGTTTTACCCCAGGATCTCGGACTGTTTCCATTATATCAAAATTGACTACTTTGTTATAAAAAAATGCAACTATCATATCATCTCCATATATATTCACATCGATACGCGTGAAAGATTTCATGAAATCCAGTCCAACATGGAACTTTTGAAACATGGGGATTACGATTTGCATATCCGGCGAATCCTGGAGGATATATGGTCCTTTGATACAGAGGCTCTCAAGCACATCTCTCTCTCTCTCTCTCTCTCTCTCTCTCTCTCTCTCAGTGTCAACAAATCAACCAATAAATATTCCCATATGGTTTCGCATATGTATATAAAAACCCCATAAGGATAATGCTCTCTCTCTCTCTCTCTCTCTCTCTCTATCAACAAATCAACCAATATACATTCCAATATGGTTTCATCTGTATAAAACCCCCATAAGGATAATTCTTTCTCTTTCTCTCTTCTCTCTCTCTCTCTCTCTTTCTCTCTCTCTCTCTCTCTCTCATTTTGCACATGAAATTTAAATAATTCGACATTTTTCTTTTACAGATCTGTTCTTGTGTGTATCGTCGCCATTTCAATACGTCACGTGACCTCTCAGACCGCCAAACATGGAGTCGACACAAATGTTTGTAATCCAACACAAATCCAAGCGTCAAGTATGAAATTAAAAAAAAATACGGTCCGTCAAAAACAAACGTACCAATCTACACCAAACCGCAATCCCAAATAAAGTAAAAACCAAAACAAACCGACTAATCCACGTTCGAACCACAATCACAATCCAAAAGCAAAGTAAAAAAAAAAAAAAAAAAAAAAAAAAACAAATATAGCAATGCAGGTGTAAACCCCAATCACAAATCAAAGCAATAACTTTGAAACTGGCAAATTATGTTAAACACTTGAACTTTCAACATGGGAGTTAGACTGGGTGCTCCGGAGAGGCAAGTTACCCCGTCTAGCAGCAACACTTGCCATGTGTGTGTGCAATCGAATTGTTGGAGAAGGAACATGGATTTATGAGACGTCATCTATAGGGTAATTTTGAACACATCGACGTCACGTGAAGTTTTATACCCGCCTCCAAACGAAGGTGGGGATATCTATATATATATATATATATATATATATATATATATATATATATATATATATAAGAATCACCCTGTCTGTCCGTCAGAATGTCCGTTCGAATACCGTGTCCGCTTCATATCATGTCTATAACTGGAGTTTGAACAAAAGAAATTTTGAAAAACTCACTTCTTTACAAAATGGTTAATTTCTAAATTAAATCTGCTAGATGTAACATGTTTTAACAAGTTTTTATTTATTTATTTATTTATTTATTTATTTATAGCAATATGTTTTAATGTTGCGTTTTTTTTTATTTTTCTTCTAGCTAAAGTTAAACCTACCCTACCAAATGCGTACTCAGTAAAAATCGAGTGTAATTTCAAAGATAAAAACATGACAACTGATTTTAGTGAGTATTACGACCAGCTTGGAAACAGAGCAGCAGTTAGCCAATGGGATACCGGCTACCATCTAGACGGATATTTCAGCTTCAACACGGATCAGTTATTCATGGTGCTTCCGGATTTCAGTAAGTCGATTTCAAGCGTATCACGTGGTCAATACCAAGCTCCGAAACAGCTTCTTCATTCTAACTCCGTATGTCATGAAAGATAAACGAATGTTGGCCGATTTCGGAGTTTGGAACTTTACTTTCTTGACTTAATCCTCTGCATCCCTGAAGGGGCATAGGGCCTCGACAATAGTTCTCCATCAGTCCCGGTCATGAGCAGCTCGTTTAGCCTCTCCCATGACATCTGGATCAACCTCAGATCGCTGTCTAGCGTTGTTTGCCACGTTGTTACTGTGCGCCCTCTCTTCCTCTTTCCCTGTTTGTTCCAGTCCAGAGCATGCTTCGTGATGTTTCCCTCTTCTCGTCTTAGGATGTGGCCAATCCATCGTCATGTTTGTCCGGAACGTTTTCAAAAGCGTTTACGTCGACGCATTCCCGGAATAACGTCGTTTTTACGGGGAAAAAAACGACGGCTGATGTTATTCTGTATCCAATGGGAATAACTTTACGGGGTATCACGTGGTACACTGGTATAACTTGTTAATCATGTTTAGGATTCATTCTAGAAGGGTCCATTGGGCAAGTGAGTTGAGCCGAGAAATGGTGTTTAACTTATATCGAGATGTTGCCAGCTATATATAGGAGAAGGCGCAGAACTTTTTTCTGTACGTTGCGCTGATGGCATTATATAGAAGGGTTCGTTATCGTTCCCAAGCCTACCGTTATACGGGATCTCGTTTATTATATGTTCCTACCCGACAGAACCGTAACTTTCATTTTGTAATGCCAAGTACTTGGCGAAAGAACAGTCATTACCCACTCTCAAGTCTTAGGTCAGACCTCTTACTTACGGAGGAAGCACTGTATCAAATGAGCTTAAATCGGACAGAAATTAGCGAGATCAGGGCACGATTTTTGTTTTAACATCGAAAATATCTGTACAGTGTCGAGACGAATTGACCGATTTTGGCAGTCCAAGGGTGATAAAGACAGAGCGTCTAATCTTGCACAACTAAGTTTTGTTCACGTGATTTACATGTATTTCAAATACAAATTGCACTTGAGGTTAAATTCACTTGAAATTAAGTTCATTTGAAATTAAATCCACATGAAGTTAAATGCACATGAAATTCATACGAAAATGGGATTATGAAATGTCAAATTCATTGGAGCAAAATTTGGCTTTGTAACCGATAGGATTTATCTTGCAAAGATAATCCTTTCCGGTTCTTTAATCGTATCTACTTGCTCAATCTATTCTATTCGCATCTCGTTGTAAGCGTCCTCTGTAGCTGATAAAAGCGGCCTACTCTTTTTCGATATCTACAGAGGTGTACTGGGATACGGGACCTCGATTTGAGTCTCACCCGAAAGACTAATCTTGTAATGAGCTTTTTACAACTCTAGTATGGACAGGAGATGAAACTCATCTCAGAACAGAAAGTTTCCAAGTCCTGAGTGAGGTTCGAACCCACAACCTTTGACTTCAAAATCCAGTGACAGTACCACTTGGCCGTGTCTACCCATAAAATACCTTAAAAATACATTTTTTAAAAATTTTGTTTACAGATAAATGTTACACTCAGTCAATATCAGGATCATCCAACACTATATTGTTCGGCTACCAACCAAATACCGGAAGTGTAAACTCTGGTAGGATTTTCAGCGCAAATGGCGCTCTGCGGTTTGGTAACGGAACAAAAGAACAGTACATGGGGACCGCTGTGGTCCGGGGGATTAACGTCGACCACTGGCATTCGTGTCAGTACTGGAGTGACCTGGACGCTACTATGACTGTAGATTGGTATTTTAGTGGTAAGTAAAATGTATAAAATGATGTAGATCAGAGTTATCCCCCTTTAATTGTGTATCATACAGATCCATGATTGTTTGATATAATCAAAAACAAACATTCTAATCCATTTCCGAATCACAATCCAGAAGCAAAGTAAAAACTTTGGAACTGACAAGTTAGGTTAGACACGTGCACTTCCACCAGGGAAGTGAGACCGGGTGCTCCGGAAGGGTAAGCACCTCCTGTTTAGCTAGCTACACCCGTCACGTGTGTAATCAAAATTGTGTGAAAGGAACATGGAACTATGAGAAGTCAAATATATCCAAGGCAATCCTGGACACAGAGACATCAAACTTATCAACAATACTGTGATGACGGCCATAAAACTTTTTGAGGGCCTTGATAAGCCTAGGCTTGCAATATCCCTGAGTCAACAATTTATTTGCAAGCAGCCTACTTCGTTGTACAAAGTCCCCGTAGTGGGAACAAGCTCTACCATAGCGTATTAATTGGGAAACAATTATATATAAATTATTTTCATTATACAATGTAACGTTATACGTATTATACTTGTATTATTTTACAGCACTTGACGGTCGTTTCGAAATACAATTCCCTCATCAGTAGTCAGTGTTTGTGTCATATACCATTTTTTGAATTTAATCATAAAATACATTAAAAAAATGGTATATGACATTTGTACCAAAATTGTAAAAGAATATTTCACTTATATCGAGACGTCGCAAACTATAGGCGAAGGTGTAGAAATTTTGCTTGTGCGTTGCGCTGATGGCATTATACAGCAGGGTCTTTATCGTACCACGCCTACCGTGACACGGAATTTAGTGTAATTTAGATGCGGTCGGGGTTCGAGCACAATCTACCACTTACGAAGCGAGAACTCTACCAGCTGAGCTACCACATAGGTAACCTCCTGAAAAACTGAAAAAAAAGTCACAAACATTCGACTATACTCAACCCAGAAGGTAATTGATTGAGCGAAAAAAAAAAAAAACCAAAAGAATGAAACGAATTAATTAGGATTTTGTGGAATTTTTCAGTACTGTCTTGAGAAACCGCTTTAGATTAAAAAAATTAGAAAATCAATCAATCCATCCATCAATCCATCCATCCATCCATCCATCAATCAATCAATCAATACATTTTGATATGTAACAGCCTAACTCTCTTTTTTAGTGCCATCTTGGGACACTGCCGTTGGAAAACAGTCGATTCCAATTCGATGCGTCGTTTCTGGCAACATATGGGAAAATGGACAACCAAGAGCATTTTCCCATACCTATGATTTAGCAGAATTCCGAAGTCAAGTTCCACCAGATGATAAGTTTGAGGTAAAAGTCCAACAAAAAAGTTTGAAGTAACTTCCAGTTCTCTCGAAGTTCGAAATAATTTTAACCGGTCTCTAAGTTTGATGTCCCCAAGTTTAAGGTAATTTCCACCGGTTCCCAGGTTTGAAGTAGTTTCCACCGGTCTCCAAGTTTAAGGTAATTTCCACCGGTTCCCAGGTTTGATGTAGTTTCCACCGGTCTCCAAGTTTAAGGTAATTTCCACCGGTTCCCAGGTTTGAAGTAGTTTCCACCGGTCTCCAAGTTTAAGGTAATTTCCACCGGTTCCCAGGTTTGAAGTAGTTTCCACCGGTCTCCAAATTTTACTTCCGTCGGCTCCGACGTTTGAAGTACGATTTCAACAAACAAGTTTGAAGTAATTTCAACCGGTATCAAAATTTGAGGTTATATCCACCGGTCTTTAAGTTTGAAGTAATTTCGCGGTAGTTTCCACCAGTCCTCAAGTAAGATTTCAACAAAAAAAGTTTGAGATAACTTACACTTGTCCCCAAGTTTGAGCAAATTTCCACCGGTCTTCAAGATTGAGGTTATATCAACCGGTCTCCAAGTCTGAGGTAAGTTCAAGTAGTCTCCAAGTTTGAGGTTCGTTTCATCGGTCCCCAAGTTTGAGGTAAGATTCCAACATTAAAAATGAGGTAGCTTGCAGTTGTCTCCAAGTTTAAAGAAATTTCCATTTGTCTCCAAATTTGAAGTAATTTCCAGTGGTCTCCAAGTTTGAAGTAATTTCAACCGATCTCCAAGTTTGAAGTAATTTCAACCGATCTCCAAGATTGAGGTAATTTCAACAGGTCTCCAGTTTTGAGGTAATTGTATAATATCAACCGGTCTCTAAGTTTGAGATATTTTCAACCGGTCTACAAGATTGAGGAAGGATTTCAACATTAAAAAAATTAGATAACTTCCAGTTGTCTCAAAGTCTAAAGTAGTTTCAACCGGTCTTTAAGATTGAGGTAAATTCAACTGGTTTCCAAGTATGAGGAAAGTTCGAGTTGTCCACAAGTTTGAGGTAGGATTTCAAAAAAAGTTTGAATCTCTAGTTGTTTAAAAGTTTTAAGTAATTTCAACCGGTCTTTAACTTTGAGATACTTTCAACCGGTCCCCAAGTTTGAGGTAATTTCAACTGATGCCCAAGATTGAGGTATTTTCCAGCAGTCCCCAAGTTTGAGGTAAGATTCCAACATAAAATAAATTGAGGTAACTTCTAGTTCTCTCCAAGTTTGAAGTAATTTCAACCGGTCTCTAAGTTTGATGTAATTTCCACTTGTCTCCAAGTTTGAAGTAATTTCCACCGGTATCAAAGTTTGATGTAATTTCCACTTGTCTCCAAGTTTGAAGTAATTTCCACCGGTCTCCAAGTTTAATTAATTTTAACCGGTCTCTAAGTTTGATGTAACTTCAGCCGGTCTCCAAGTTTGAAGTAATTTCCACTTGTCTCCAAGTTTAAAGTAATTTCCACCGGTCTCCAAGTATGGGGTGAATTCAACCGGTCTCCAAGCTAAGGTTTGAAGTAAATTCCACCAGTTAACAGGTTAAGGCATTTTTCACCGAGCTCCGAGTTTTGGGCAAACTCAAGTTAAAATTTTGAAATAATATTTTGGTCAGAGACTTATATTGTTCATTAGGTCACTTGCAAATAAAATGATGCCACAAGAGCAAATTGTATTTTTTGTAAAATTTGACGACAATCTTTAGTCAACTAGGTTTTAGTAATGTAATATTGAATATGGTTTAAAAATATTATTTGCGTGTTTTCTTCTAAGGATTTTTTTTTATTTTTACAGGTAAATTTCAATTGAGTTTATATTTTACGTTGTTCTTTCAGACACCCTCTGGAATTGTATGTCCACACAAAAAGCTATCAAAAGCACTTCCAATACCAGGGCCACATTTTACGTTCACAGCAGAAACTCTTACCATAAGCAGCAAGAAAATCGGCTTCATTAAGGTAAGCAATTACTGTCAATATCACTGTATTTATGGCAATGTATTTTGAGATTTGAGTATAGTTATGGGGTTTTAGAAAAGAATATTTCACTTATATCGAGATAGGCGAAGGTGCAAAATTTTGCCTGTGCGTTAAACAGCAAGGTTCTTTATCGTACTGAAGGAATCGTGACTTTCATTTCGTAATGCCGAGTGCTGGGCGAAAGAACAGTCACTACCCACTTTCAAGTCTCGAGTCAGACCCAGTCAGGGTTCGAACGCAATACTTCCCACTTACGGAGCGAGCACTCTACCATTTGACCTGCAGTGGTTCGGCACTTTATCTTGGAAACAACAAGACAATCATTTTTTAAGTCATCGGATACAAACGTATTATTGCAGTTTTATTTTTAAAGCACTAGACTGAAGTTTTAGGATACAATTCCCCATCAGTAGTGCTTGGACCAAAAATAGGAAACCAAATTTTTTCAAGGGGTTAAAACATATCCAAAGGACCAAAATGTATCTGTTTTTATGACAATGTGTTTTTAGAATTGTCATAGATAATCATTATCTATAATGGCACCCGGACTTCATTTAGAATTGCCTCTTTGGATGCCTAATGAAGTCCACTTATTAAGGCCTGAGATAAAAACTCTTCTTGGCATTATTATTATTAAATATTCTCCAAAAGTTTAATGACGGTCTTCCAAAAGTGCTGTATAACCACACCATCGACTTAACTGAGTTTATAATCAGTGGTCCAATTGTAATGTCTATTGTCCCGGTGTTTATATTTTAGATATCAAAATCATGTAAAAGCTAAGTGTAGTCTAAAAGCTAAATATATGAAACGGTCTCAACGGCGATTTAACATTGAAACCGGACCCCCCCCCCCCCCCCCCTTTCACCAATATTCAAGTATTTGACTAGATGCACTTATCCGGCATTATATTTTCACATTAGTCATCTTTTTCCATTTGCACGACATGAAGGTACATAATAAGCTTACCGTAGTTTTATGGTCATCATCACAGTTTTGTTGATAGGTTTGATGTCTCTGTGTCCCAGCTCTGGATATATTTGACGTCCCTTAGTTTCATGTTTCTTTCTCTCAATTTTGCTTACACACGTGACGGGTGTAACTAGCTAAACAGGAAGCGCTTACTCTTCCGG
>CM037868.1:33422522-33462522 GCA_021292105.1 Anadara kagoshimensis
TGTATGCGTTATGTAGTATAGACATGACTTACAGACGGTCCAGATGAGATATGGATTCGGCACTAATTCGTTAGTTTAATGTTAAACTTCCATAGGACCTTACTGTAACTGTCAATAATGGACTCCCATATTAAATACTGTATGCGTTATGTAGTATAGACATGGCTAACAGACGGTCCAGATGAGATATGGATTCGGCATTAATTCGTTAGTTTAATGTTAAACTTCCATAGGACCTTACTGTAACTGTCAATAATGGGCTCCCATATTAGATACTGTATGCGTTATGTAGTATAGACATGACTTACAGACGGTCCAGATGAGATATGGATTCGGCACTAATTCGTTAGTTTAATGTTAAACTTCCATAGGACCTTACTGTAACTGTCAATAATGGACTCCCATATTAAATACTGTATGCGTTATGTAGTATAGACATGGCTAACAGACGGTCCAGATGAGATATGGATTCGGCATTAATTCGTCAGTTTAATGTTAAACTTCCATAGGACTTTAATGTTAAACTTCCATAGGACCTTACTGTAACTGCTAATAATGGGCCCCCATATTAAATACTGTATGCGTTATGTAGTATAGACATGGCTAACAGACGGTCCAGATGAGATATGGATTCGACACTAATTCGTCAGTTTGCTGTTAAACTTCCATAGGACCTTACTGTAACTGTCAATAATGGGCTCCCATATTAAATACTGTATGCGTTATGTAGTATAGACATGGCTAACAGACGGTCCAGATGAGATATGGATTCGACACTAATTCGTTAGTTTAATGTTAAACTTCCATAGGACCTTACTGTAACTGTCAATAATGGACTCCCATATTAAATATTGTATGCGTTATGTAGTATAGACATGGCTAACAGACGGTCCAGATGAGATATGGATTCGACACTAATTCGTCAGT
This sequence comes from Anadara kagoshimensis, assembly GCA_021292105.1. Taxonomy (NCBI): domain Eukaryota; kingdom Metazoa; phylum Mollusca; class Bivalvia; order Arcoida; family Arcidae; genus Anadara; species Anadara kagoshimensis. Next base: position 33,423,450 of record CM037868.1, read on the forward strand.
TTGCTGTTAAACTTCCATAGGACCTTACTGTAACTGTCAATAATGGGCTCCCATATTAAATACTGTATGCGTTATGTAGTATAGACATGGCTAACAGACGGTCCAGATGAGATATGGATTCGACACTAATTCGTTAGTTTAATGTTAAACTTCCATAGGACTGTACTGTAACTGTCAATAATGGACTCCCATATTAAATACTGTATGCGTTATGTAGTATAGACATGGCTAACAGACGGTCCAGATGAGATATGGATTCGACACTAATTCGTCAGTTTGCTGTTAAACTTCCATAGGACCTTACTGTAACTGTCAATAATGGGCTCCCTTATTAAATACTGTATGCGTTATGTAGTATAGACATGGCTAACAGACGGTCCAGATGAGATATGGATTCGACACTAATTCGTTAGTTTAATGTTAAACTTCCATAGGACTGTACTGTAACTGTCAATAATGGACTCCCATATTAAATACTGTATGCGTTATGTAGTATAGACATGGCTAACAGACGGTCCAGATGAGATATGGATTCGACACTAATTCTTCAGTTTGCTGTTAAACTTCCATAGGACCTTACTGTAACTGTCAATAATGGGCTCCCATATTAAATACTGTATGCGTTATGTAGTATAGACATGGCTAACAGACGGTCCAGATGAGATATGGATTCGGCATTAATTCGTCAGTTTGCTGTTAAACTTCCATAGGACCTTACTGTAACTGTCAATAATGGGCTCCCATATTAAATACTGTATGCGTTATGTAGTATAGACATGGCTAACAGACGGTCCAGATGAGATATGGATTCGGCATTAATTCGTCAGTTTGATGTTAAACTTCCATAGGACCTTACTGTAACTGTCAATAATGGACTCCCATATTAAATACTGTATGCGTTATGTAGTATAGACATGACTAACAGACGGTCCAGATGAGATATGGATTCGGCATTAATTCGTCAGTTTGATGTTAAACTTCCATAGGACCTTACTGTAACTGTCAATAATGGACTCCCATATTAAATACTGTATGCGTTATGTAGTATAGACATGGCTAACAGACGGTCCAGATGAGATATGGATTCGGCACTAATTCGTTAGTTTGATGTTAAACTTCCATAGGACCTTACTGTAACTGTCAATGATGGGCTCCCATAGTACACATGTAATTGATAAAAAAAACCTGATGTTTCTATTTCAGAAAACAGTACGAGGAATACAGTGTGACGTTTGGATTACACAGAGAAATGATTGGCCAATTGGTAATCCCCAGAATTCAACATGGGAATGGTGGTTCGCGTTACCAGTAAGTCAAATATATAAAATTGCTTTTCTATCATGTGCGCATTTGCAATCGTTACTGGCTTTATTTCACTTTGCTGACACCTTTAAACCTAAGACATCTATGGGTTATGCAAGCCTTAAGCCTGTCTCACACAGAACACACGGCTTATACGGTTGGCCACCCGTGTAAACCGTACGTACAACCGAACCAACCGTGGCCTTATCCGACTTACACTCGGGCCATTTGAGTGTATCTGTGAAAGCCGTGTATGATTTTTAAAACTTTTAAAAAACTGGCACGGGTGCCATGTCCGTGTATAATCGTATTAGCGATCGTACAAGACCGTGTGAGACCGTACGAGACCGTATATACATAAATGCACTGCTTATTAAATATTTTATTATACTTACTTTGCAAAAATAAAATTAAAGGTTCCCATAGAAAAAAAATGTACCTTTATAAGCGAGCAGTGGTTATTTTTCTTAGATATTTTCTTTGAAATAACATTTGTTCCCTTAAAGGAACATCTTATTATTCATTTTTCCCTTTGAAGAAATAACTACTTTGTCCCTTGGTCCAAAAATGAAGTCACCAGTAAGAAGCTGTACTCTTATCAAAACCACTTTGAGCTCAAAAAGTGCTATTACACTTTCCAAACACGATATCTAGCAAATGTAAATGTGTATAAAGAAGCAAAGAACATCAAAACATATACGAATGTGTAATAATTCGGGCATAACTCGAACAAAAGTCGTTGGGACCGTATGTAAACCCTGTAAATGTCCAGTTAATCGAGTAAAAGTCGTGTTTAATCGTACTAGGCCGTAACAGACCGTACTAGACCGTACTTGAAACCGTACAACAATCGTATGAAAATCGTTTGCAAATCGTGTTCAACCCGTGACAAACCTTGCTTGTCCGAGTATATCCGTGCTTTGTTCGTACATACTCGTGCTACATTCGAGTCTAAATCGTACCAACTCATCCCCAGGCACGATTGGAGCTCAATACTCGTACCAGTCAACCCGTGTATAACCGAGTGTACCGTATTGGAACCGTGTGCCCAACTGTGTTCTGTGTAAGACAGGCTTTACCTAAAGCCTGTCTCACACAGAACACACGGCTTATACGGTTGGCCACCCGTGAAAACTGTACATACAACCGAACCAACCGTGGCCTTATCCGACTTACATTCGGGCCATTCGAGTGTATCCGTGAAAGCCGTGTATGATTTTTAAAACTTTTTAAAAACTGGCACGGGTGCCATGTCCGTGTATGATCGTATTAGACCGTGTGAGAACGTATGCCCGTGTGCCCAACCGTGTTCTGTGTGAGACAGGCTTAATGTAACTAAAATAGCAGTTTGTAGTATGCAAGTGTCTGCCGTGTACTAGACGACTTTTAGGTGCTAGCTTACCGAGACATCAATTGCAGAGGTTGCTGTTCAACTGGTCCGTTATCCTTCCATCGAATAAGTTAGCAGCAATGTGAAATTCAGTGACTTGCCCGAGATAAAAAAAAATGTCTCCTTTCGAGTTCGAACACACGACCCATGGATCTTAAGTCCGACACTGTACCAACTGAGTTTCATGTTTCCACTTAAATTCGTACTAGACGACCTCTTTGGAATAAAATTTCTCATCGATAGTTCTCGAACCAATATTGTAGAAAACAAATGTTTTGAAGATTTTGAAATCGGAAAGATAGAAAGACCAAAAACCTTTTTACCAAATCAACCTAAAAAGCAATATCTTTTTTGAGGAATTTAGAATTTACAAAGCCGATAATTTTGATTAACAATGTTTTTTTGATATTCGTCGTGCGTCGTGCGTAAACTTTACATTACAATCTTCTCCTCCAAAACTACTGAGCCAAATTTGATGAAACTTGGTGATTATTATGCCTAAGTAACAGGCTTTCAAAATTGTGTTCGGGGTTTAATATCAATTAAGGTCATGGGTTCAAAGGTCAAGGTCACAGATGTACAAGTTTACCAAAAAAGTTCATTATCTGCAAAACTATGAACTTTTTGTATAGACATGTATATTAGAATATTGTAGATAATGGCCAAATGGTCATTTTGATATATGAATAAAGGTCATAGGTTCAAAGGTCAAGGTCATAGATGTAAACAAGTACTGAAATGATTAATTATCTCAAAAACTATAGACTTTTTGTATAGGCATATATATTGGAATATTGTAGGTATTGGCCTAACGATCATTTTGATATATGAATGAGGGTCATAGGTTCAAAGGTCAAGGTCATACACATGAACGAATATTTAAAGGGTTAATTATCTCAAAAACTATAAACTTTTTGTATAGGCATGTATATTGGAATATTGTAGGCATTTGCACAACGATCATTTTGATATATGAATGAAGGTCATAGATTTAAAGGTCAAGGTCATAGATGCAAATGAATACTTAAATGGTTAATTATCTCAAAAACTATAAACTTTTTGTATAGGCATGTATATTGGAATATTGTAGGTATTGGCCTAACGATCATTTTGATATATGAATGAAGGTCATAGGTTCAAAGGTCAAAGTCATAGACACGAACAAATATTTAAATGGTTAATTATCTATAAAACTATAAACTTTTTGTATAGGCATGTATTTTGGAATATTGTAGGTATTGGCTTAACGATCATTTTGATATATGAATGAAGGTCATAGGTTCAAAGGTCAAGGTCATAGCTGCAAACGAATATTTAAATGGTTAATTATCTAAAAAACTATAAACTTTTTGTATTGGCATGTTTATTGGAATATTGTAGGCATTTGCACAACGATCATTTTGATAAATGAATGAAGGTCATAGGTTCAAAGGTCAAGGTCATAGATGCAAACAAATACTTAAATGGTTCATTGTCTCAAAAACTATCAATTTTTTGTATAGGCATGTATATTGGAATATTGTAGGAATTTGCACAACAATCATTTTGATATATGAATGAAGGTCATAGGTTCAAAGGTCAAGGTCATAGATGCTTACGAATACTAAAATGGTTAATTATCTCAAAAACTATAAACTATTTGAATAGGCATGTATATTGGAATATTGTAGGTATTGGCCTAATGCACATTTTAATATACAGATGTTTTAGCTGTTTATAAATAATTTATTGTAGCTAGACTTTAGATATGTTATATATAGCATACTTATATAATAATTATTATAATTAATTTGCAAAAATACTTTCATATTATTGGCCCTTACTGCTGAAAATTTTGATATACTCTTTTATTAATGTCATTGACCATTGAACCTCTGCGTAAGATATGTACTCTGCCTCAGGTGAGCGGTAAGGCCCATGGGCCTCTTGTTGTTAATTTTGAAGATATTCAGGATATTTAGGTGTCAATCTGAAGATATTTTCTAGATTAAAACATTTGCATTTAGTTTTGACAAAAATATTCATCAGTAGTTCCAAAAAATGATTACCAAAATTTGCTAAATTCAAGTTAAAAAAAATCTTAGCTAAGGAATGGTGGTGAAACCGGGGCCAGCGGTTGTAATCATTACTAATGTAAAACATATCTTAATTTTGCAGCACTAGACGACCGCTTTGGAATACAATTCCTCAAAAAAAAAATAATGTGCCAGATTAATTTAGACACCTACCTACTTTTTTATTTTTGTTTTTCTATGAATTAAATCAAAAGAATTGAAAATATTTGTTTCTTTTTGTTTTAGAAAAATGAATAATTGGACATTTAATACCCGTTACATAGTTAACTTCACTGAATTTGTTTGTTATTATTATTCTTTATCTATCTTCCTATTCAGTTCACCTTCAACATACTGAAGATTTTGCCAGTTAAAGGATTTGTACTTTAAAACACTATGTACACACTTGGTTAAATCAGGGTAAAAACTAGTAGTTTTGAGATGCTATGCTGCTTTTGAGTTTATTTATTTATTTATCTGTTTATTTATTTATTCATTTATTTTTTTATTTGTTGGTATTTTACATATTTCAATTTCTTTAAAATTTGTTTCAGAATTCTTGGACTCAAAGCGTTGGTCATTCATACGTCTTTGGAATGCCGATACAATTAAAAATGTCATCCCCGGTATGTTATTTATTCTTATTATTATTGAATTTAATATGTTTTTGGGTAAACAAGTTTACTTGGAACATCTAACAAATAATAAAGATTTGGCAAAATGTCAATTTCGGTTGATTGGACTGAAAAAAAAGTTCTGATTATTTCTCTATTACCCGAACACCAATTAACTGCACCGATTCATATTCCGAAATTACACAAGCTTATTCAAGTGCCTCCGGTCTCAGCTTCACTATAATTTCTTAACTAAAATGTTCTAAAAAATTTCCTCTCAACACCATAGCATCAATATTATTGCATTCATTTAATGTTTTTGACCAACAATAGGGTTATTTGGCAAAGCAAAAACAAACATAATAATCCATGTCCGAATCACAATCCAGAAGCAAAGTAAAAACTTGAAAAATAGGTTAACATGTGAACTTTCATCAGGGAAGTGAGGTTGGTTGCTCCGGAAGGGTAAATACCTCCTGTCTATACACTGCATGTACTAACTACACCCGCCTCGTGTGCAATCAAAATTAGGAGTGAAAGGAACATGGAACTATGATATTTCAAATATAGACAGGACAATACTGGACACAGGGCCTCAAATTTATCGAAAATACTGTGATGACGGCCATAATTTTTAGGGGCATTGATAGGCCTAGCCATGCAATATCCCTGGGTCAACAAATTATTTTTAAGCAATTTACTTCGTTGTATAAAATTCCCGTGGTGGGAACAAGCTCTACCATTGAGTCTTAATTGTGAAACACATACACGATACGCAGGAAATGCAAGTATATAGAAAAATTGTCATCACGTTTTTCATAGTTTCGAATGTAGCCTTTTGTTTGCGTCATAATCGAGTTATAAGTCTACATATGAAGCAGAATTTGAGAATCAGTCTTATCTTTTATTTTCAAGCTCATTAGGATAAATGATATTTATATTGTCTCCAAAATTAGGATTGTTAAGAGACGGAACGTCATCTATATATCATTACGTGGAGTTGAATGATTTTTTGACAGACAGAATAATGAAACAATGGCCTGATGACCCCTTCTGGAAGGAACACCTTACGCTAACAATAAGTATTGGAGCATCATGTTGTATAAGATCAAATCAAATGTACAAACTGACGGTTCGCAAAAAATAGAACAAATGATGAAATTGTCAACTTTAGTCCAACAACTTTGACCTCTCCGCTTGACCTTTATTTTCAAAATATTTGTGTCAATATATTAAGTACAGCGTTACGCACAGGGAACCCGTATATTTATTTCGTGTAATTTTAAGAAACACTTAATAACTACTGATCTTGTAGCTTGTTCCCACTACGATGACTTTGTTCCAACGAAACAGGCTGCTTGCAAATAAATTGTTGACCCATGGATATTGCAAGCCAATGCTTATTAAGGCCCTCAAATAGGCCGCCATCACAGTATTGTTGATACGTTTTGTCTCTGTGTCCAGGATTGCCATGGATATATTTGACGTCTTATAGTTCAATGTTCCTTTCACACAATTTCGATTATACACGTGGCCGGTGTAGGTAGCTAAACAGGAGATGATTACTTTTCCTGAGCACCCAGTTCACGTGTTTGACAAAACTTTCCAGTTTCAAGGTTTTTACTTTGCTTCTGGATAGTGATTTGGACATGGATCATTATGATCGTTACCAACGTATTCTGTGGATTACAGTATATGAGTACTAGTATTCCTAACTAAAGGTCAAGCTGACAAGGCAATGTTGTTTGCCTATACATGTGTGTAAAACACTATTTTATTTACAGATTTTAAGTGTAGTTTATAACATTTACGATTACAATGAAGAGGAACCCGCCATTTGGACATTTGACATCAGCAAGTGTTACAACTCGACAGAGAAACAGGACATACATTTCAAACTACCAGGTACAGTCAACCTGCCTATAAAGACCACCCTAGGGAAACAATAAAAGTGACCTTTATTGGCAGGTGGCTCGTATATTGAGGTTCAAAAACCTAACCTTTATAAGCAGTTGGCCCTTATAGAGATAGTTTTAATGCAGTTTCAACTGTATTTATGTAACCAATTTAGCCATGCGGGATAACTCTTGTCGAGTTGAGACGCTTCTCAAAGCCTAGATTAGAATCCCGCTTGGGTACCTCCTTTATGCAACTATTTCGGCAATGGGATTGATTAGATGGCAGAGTGATCGCACATTGTTTCTCATCTCCTAATGCAGGAACTTTTGCCAGTTCGTTTGGTAAAGGTTAACGGGTTTTTTTCTGGTATCCCGTTTCCACCACAATCCCAGATCTTACCAAGTTAATATAAGTCATAGCTTTCAATTGGGTGTAAAATATCATTACTCTACTTCTAGCCATGTCAACAGTTTGTCCTCAGTAAGTAGTGTAACTATATACACGTGTTTGTAAGCGAATGATAAGTTTGATATCTCTGTGTCCAGGATTGTCCTGGATATATTTGACGTCCCATAGTTCCATGTTCCTTTCACACAATTTTGATTACACACGTGGGGTGAAGCTAGCTAAACAAAAGGTGCTTACCCTTCCGGAGCACCCGGTCTCACATCACTGGTGGAAGTTCACGTGTTTAACCTAACTTGTCAGTTCCAAAGTTGTTTTTTTGTTTGTTTCTGGATTGTGATTTGGACATGGATTATTATGTTTGTTTTTTATTTGACTGTTTTCATGTCAAATTTGGACACGGATTAGTATGTTTGTTTTTTATTTGACTGTTTTTACGTCTAAATTTGGACATGGATTAGTATGTTTGTTTTTTATTTGACTGTTTTCACGTCTAAATTTGGACATGGATTAGTATGTTTGTTTTTTTATTTGACTGTTTTTACGTCTAAATTTGTACATGGATTAGTATGTTTGTTTTTTATTTGACTGTTTTCACGTCTAAATTTGGACATGGATTAGTATGTTTGTTTTTTATTTGACTGTTTTCACGTCTAAATTTGGACATGGATTAGTATATCGTTTTTGATTTGACTGTTTCACGTCTAAATTTGTACATGGATTAATTAGTATGTTTGTTTTTTATTGATTACACGTTTCCATATATTAAACAAATGGATCGTGAAAAATATATTTTTTTGTTAACGTATGTTGATTTTTATGTATGTTTTGAATTCTGATTTTGGTTCTTGTGTTTGTAGGTAAATATCAGGATACAGCAGCAAAGAATTTAGAACTATTTAAATATTTTGTACTTTTGGAAGTTCATAAATGGACTGATATATCACCGCTAAGGATCTCCAATATGCAGGTACTCTCTCTCTCTCTCTCTCTCTCTCTCTCTCTCTCTCTCTCTCTCTATCAAGTACGCGATCACTCTTTTTCTTAATAAGCTCTAAATTTCTCTCTCTCTATATTATATGAAATGCACTCTGTCTCTATCATAAGAAATACACTCTCTTATCTCTCTCCTCTCTCATAAGAAAATACACACAGTCTTTCTCTGTATGATAATACGCTCTTTCTCTCTCTCTCTCTCTCTCTCTCTCTCTCATATACACACTGTCAGTCTCTTATAAGAAATACACTCCCTCTTTCTCTCACATAAGAAATTAAGAAATACGATCTCTCTCTCTCTCTCTCTCTCTCTCTCTCTCTCATAAAAACTACTCTCTCTCAGTCATAAAAAATACTAAGTTCTATTACTTTCTTAAAATATGAGGACATTTTCAGTATCTACATGTGGGGATTTTTTGTGTATACAATCAAATGTCCTTATCCAATCTGGCCCTAATCTTTTGTAAAAAGTGTTTAAGAGCATTTTCTCTAGTTTTGTCACCATATTGATGGCAATGTCCCGACTAAAAGGGTGATGTCGTTATTAATTGTCTTAAGATTAACGGCTTAAGCATGCATTTCTCTATTAATTCACTAGCTGAAAGTCGTTGGTTTTATCTGGGTACTTTGGTTTTCTCCAACATCCAACAACTGACTTTTTAATTTTTGATAACAGGTTGACTACGATGACAGTAATGTATTGGTGTCCTTCACCATGCTAGGACCAGCATTTATGAAAGGAAATGTAGTCCAACCGAAGCAACAGGTGGATTTACAAACTGCCGTAACTTTGCTCAATGATGCAATCAACAAAGGCGTGTTCAAAGTAGTAGTGGATGTGGATACATTTAGTGACGTAAGTACCTTATAGACCTGTCGAAAGTTCGACATTAAGTGGAAAATTAATAATGCAGAATACCCCCGTCCGACATTACTTATATCACGACAGCTTTTTGCAGTTGCTATATTCACATACTGTATACGCACTTATTTTCGCCGTGTACGGATTTTCGCTTATTTCGCGGTCGTTTGTTTTACGCGAAAATTAATACCAAGTGGAAATTAAATTATACTTATTATATTATAGTGCATATTTCAAAAAAAGCGAAAATTTAACTACGCAGATATGTCTCAATTTTCTATACCGCTAAAATGAATATACGCGAAATTAAATACGTTTACAGTATATCTCGTTAGTTTCTTAATCACTAAAAGTAGCTTGGTTGCCGTGCGATCGAGTTTAATTCAAAATGTTTACATTTATGAGTTTTCAATGTATTTAACTCTCTTTCAGACCAAATGACAATTATGGAAGTCTAATTGGCATTGCTACTGTTACGTCGCACATTTCTTGCTTATGTCAGTACGCGTGATGCATTGATTGGCCAGTCGAGGGATTAGAAATGCATGTCGTGCAGTCGAGGGATTAGAAATGCATGTCGTGCAGTCGAGGGATTAGAAATGCATGTCGTGCAGTCGAGGGATTGGAAATGAATGTCGTGCAGTCGAGCGATTGGAAATGCATGTCGTGCAGTCGAGCGATTGGAAATGCATGTCGTGCAGTCGAACGATTGAAAATGCATGTCGTGCAGTCGAGCGATTGGAAATGCATGTCGTGCAGTCGAGGGATTGGAAATGCATGTCGTACAGTCGAGCGATTGAAAATGCATGTCGTGCAGTCGAGAGATTGGAAATGCATGTCGTGCAGTCGAGGGATTGGAAATGCATGTCGTACAGTCGAACGATTGAAAATGCATGTCGTGCAGTCGAGGGATTGGAAATGCATGTCGTGCAGTCGAGGGATTGGAAATGCATGTCGTGCAGTCGAGCGATTGGAAATGCATGTCGTGCAGTCGAGCGATTGGAAATGCATGTCGTGCAGTCGAGGGATTGGAAATGCATGTCGTGCAGTCGAGCGATTGGAAATGCATGTCGTGCAGTCGAACATTTGAAAATGCATGTCGTGCAGTCGAGCGATTGGAAATGCATGTCGTGCAGTCGAGCGATTGGAAATGCATGTCGTGCAGTCGAAGGATTAGAAATGAATGTCGTGCAGTCGAGCGATTGGAAATGCATGTCGTGCAGTCGAGCGATTGGAAATGCATGTCGTGCAGTCGAACATTTGAAAATGCATGTAGTGCAGTCGAGGGATTGGAAATGCATGTCATGCAGTCGAGGGATTGGAAATGCATGTCGTGCAGTCGAGGGATTAGAAATGCATGTCGTGCAGTCGAGGGATTGGAAATGCATGTCGTGCAGTCGAGCGATTGGAAATGCATGTCGTGCAGTCAAACGATTGAAAATGCATGTCGTGCAGTCGAGCGATTGGAAATGCATGTCGTGCAGTCGAGCAATTGGAAATCATGTCGTGTATTCGAGCAATTGGAAATGCATGTCGTGCAGTCGAGCGATTGGAAATGCATGTCGTGCAGTCGAACGATTGAAAATGCATGTCGTGCAGTCGAGGGATTGGAAATGCATGTCATGCAGTCGAGCGATTGGAAATGCATGTCGTGCAGTCGAACGATTGAAAATGCATGTCGTGCAGTCGAGGGATTGGAAATGCATGTCGTGCAGTCGAGCGATCGGAAATGCATGTCGTGCAGTCGAAGGATTGGAAATGCATGTCATGCAGTCGAGCGATTGGAAATGCATGTCGTGCAGTCGAACGATTGAAAATGCATGTCGTTCAGTCGAGGGATTGGAAATGCATGTCTTGCAGTCGAGGGATTAGAAATGCATGTCGTGCAGTCGAGGGATTGGAAATCATGTCGTGCAGTCGAGCAATTGGAAATCATGTCGTGCAGTCGAGCGATTGGAAATGCATGTCGTGCAGTCGAGCGATTGGAAATGCATGTCGTGTAGTCGAGGGATTAGAAATGCATGTCGTGCAGTCGAGGGATTGGAAATGCATGTCGTGCAGTCGAGCGATTGAAAATGCATGTCGTGCAGTCGAGCGATTGAAAATGCATGTCGTGCAGTCGAGGGATTGGAAATGCATGTCGTGCAGTCGAGGGATTGGAAATGCATGTCGTGCAGTCGAGCAATTGGAAATCATGTCGTGCAGTCGAGGGGTTGGAAATGCATGTCGTGCAGTCGAGGGATTGGAAATGCATGTCGTGCAGTCGAGCGATCGGAAATGCATGTCGTGCAGTCGAGCGATTGAAAATGCATGTCGTACAGTCGAAGGATTGGAAATGCATGTCGTGCAGTCGAGCGATCGGAAATGCATGTCGTGCAGTCGAGCGATTGAAAATGCATGTCGTGCAGTCGAGGGATTGGAAATGCATGTCGTGCAGTCGAGCGATCGGAAATGCATGTCGTGCAGTCGAGCGATTGAAAATGCATGTCGTGCAGTCGAGGGATTGGAAATGCATGTCGTGCAGTCGAGGGATTAGAAATGCATGTCGTGCAGTCGAGCGATTGGAAATGCATGTTGTGCAGTCGAGCAATTGGAAATCATGTCGTGCAGTCGAGCGGTTGGAAATGCATGTCGTGCAGTCGATCGATTGGAAATGCATGTCGTGCAGTCGAGCGATCGGAAATGCATGTCGTGCAGTCGAGCGATTGAAAATGCATGTCGTGCAGTCGAAGGATTGGAAATGCATGTCGTGCAGTCGAGAGATTGGAAATGCATGTCGTGCAGTCGAGCGATCGGAAATGCATTGTTTTATTGTTCTGTCAGGATTTAAAACTAAAGATTTTCAAAAATGCGAAATGTAAATATAACCACCCGCCATCTATATAATCACAAATTGCGAACAAAATGAAATGTATGCCCGATATATCCAGGTTAATTTTGAAAAATTGATACATCATTTTTATCAGCAATATTGGTCCTTGATAAATAAAGTCTTGAAATATCCTTGAGGCAACAAATTATTTGCAAACAGCCTGCAACTTTGTTCAAAGCTCACATAGTGGGAACAAGGTCTACCATAGCGTATTAACTGTCAAACAAATACACCACAATCAGAAGAAGCGGGTATATTGCTGCATAGAAACGGAAAGTTGACACTAGGGAATTTGAATTCATCAATTTTGTCAATCCCCATTTTGTTTTTGTTTTTTTTTTCATGAAAACTTTATCGGTATTTATATTTTTTCATTGGAGTTGTTATATCTATATGGGATGGTCCTAAGTCACCCACTAGTTTATCTGCGAAAATGCTTAATCAAAAATGACAATTGCTAATATATTTATACCCCATGCAAACGAAGTTTAGGGGGTATATCTGTCCGTCTGTCTGTGTCTGTCCATCTCTGTATCGTGACCGCTCAATATTTTCCATGTCTATGGATGGATTTTGATCAAATTTGGCACAAATATAAACCAACATGAGACGCATATGTGTCGCATATCAAATTTATATGCATAAGTAAAAGGCCAAAGTCAGGAGGTCAAGGGGGGGGGGGGGTATTTGACTCTCAAGAGACGGTATCTAGGTCATTTTTAGTTTATACAGTAACAGTAATATGTGCTCTGCATTTACTTTGCTGGAAGTGTCTTTAAAGGCTAACAAAGGTCAGTTTTCCATTGCAAATTATATTTTTAGTTTTTTTCTATTTTTGTAAGTTTATTTTCTGTCATTGTATTTTTGTTTTTTCTTCTCAGACAATAAGTCTAACAGCAAAGCCGAGTTCACTCAAACAAACTCAGCATACCGTTGATGTTGGATATTATAAAGCTCCATCTGGTACAACTTATACGGGAGGTAAGAGCTGGTATATACATCATTTAGGACACCGGATATACCTGGAGTTTTAGCTCACTTGTTAGGAAATTTCAAATTAGCTAATATTAATTGTTTCCATCGACCAACGTCAGTTATGTGTTAACATTTTATATTTAAAATTTATATGTATATTTAATTTATGATTCTTAAGAAAATGTGATATTGATTTTCATATATCTTGGGCTCAAACTAGGGAAAATATTGGTGATCTCTGTAATTATTGTAATTGGTCATTTAACGTCTACAACCTGGTTTTTCTCTACATTAAAAGTTATCAAAAATAAATGAAATATAGTTTTACCATTCCATGTCCAATCTGTGATCAAATCGCTATCTCAAAAGCAAACTAAAAACTTCAAATCAATTTCTGAAACAAAAAATTTCGTCCTTGTGCCTAGAAAGGGTATGCACTTTCATCTTTACTACGTATAGCTACGTCCACCACGTATAAATTCAAAATTGAGAATAAAATGATTATAAAGCTATATAACGCCAATTAAATCAAGAAAAATCTAATATAGAATATCAATATTGTGATCGCGGTCATAATATACTTGAGAAATATCTTTCAATGTCTTGTAGTTTACGGTGTTGCTGTTGGTCTTGTTGTTGTTGTTGTTTTGTTGAATGTTGCTTAACGTCGCATCAGCAATTTTTCAGCTTTTCGCGACAAGAACTATTTTATTATTTTATGAATCTCTGTGGATTAATCTATGAACAATTTCGTGTATGCTTGTGAAGTGCGAGTGTGCTTTATGGTCTGTATTGTACTAGAGCGAAATCAGGGCGACTTTAACGTGGTAGCTCACAGCGTCAGTACGCCGTAGACAAGCGTACCACTCTCCCAGTCCATTATACTGATACCAGGTGAATCAGTAAAGGCCAACGTCAAGCGAAATTAACTTTCCTACATGTAGTCTGTGCGGTACTCGAACTCATAGCAGTGAGAGACCCTGGACGCGAATCAGTACGCCGTAGTAAACCCAACGGCAAGGAAAATTCACTTTCCCACATGTGGTCCGAGCGGAACTCTGGATTTGTAGACAGAGGTCTTATCTATTAGGCCAAAGCGGCCTCTGTTGTTGTGGTATACGGGGTATAAAAAAGATTTTGCAAGTGGCTATTCTCGATCGCAATGTATGATGTAATTGTCACTTTCAAAATAATCTTGTTTATACCTCGTAAACCACAACAAATGGGAAGATTCTTCTTATATTTACCATTTTTATATTTCTACTCAGAATATACGAAAGGGTAATTATTTTAGTATTTCAATACTGGTTTTCATTTCTCATCAACTGGTTCTTACAGTGAACGTAGCAGCGCCATTTATCCCCTCAGAGCGTTTATCTGTACTTTCCACAGTATTACGACAAAGGCCGCTATCACGGTACCAAAACAGTGTCACGACAACTAATGACGTACTAGTGTCAGTGACACCATTAAACGGCGCTATTCAAATGTAAACATGGTTCTTGTCAGATAGCTTCGCCTTCTACAAATGCTATGGATATCTATGGATGAATCTATGAAAAATTCTGTGAATGCTTGTGAAGTGCGACTGTGTTTATGGTCTGCAGACAAGCGTACCGCTCCCCCAGTCCATTATACTGAAACCAGATGAATTCACTTTTCCACCTGTGTTCTGAGCGGAACTCGATCTCACAACAGTAAAAGACCCTTGAATTGAAGACTGACGTCTTATCCATTAGGGCCACCGCGGCCTCGATCTCCTGTTTGAAAATTTCAAATGATTGATAGCGGTGATTCACTGTTCCTGTTTTGTCATGCATCGACCGACGTCAGTTATGTATTTACAATTCACATTTAAAATAATGTTATTGTCGTATCTGTAATTTATGATTTTTAAGAAAATGTGATAATTGATTTTCATATATCTTGTCATTTGGGCTCAAATTCGGGAAAATATTGGTGATCTTTGTAATCAATTTAATTGGCCATGTAACGTCTACAACCAGGATTATTATGCAGCCATACTATCAAAATCAATAAAATATAGTTTAACCATTCCATGTCCAATCTGTAATCAAATCGCTATCCCAAAAGCAAACCAAAAACTTCAAATCAATTTCTGAAACAGAAAATTTTGTCCTTGTGCCTAGAAAGGGCATGCACTTTCATCCTAACTACGTATAGCTACGTCCACCACGTATTAATTCAAAATTGAGAATAAAATGATTATAAAGCTATATAACGCCAATTAAATCAAGAAAAATGTAATATAGAATATCAATATTGTAACCACGTTCATAATATACTTGAGAAATATCTTTCAATTTCTTGTAGTTTGCGGTGTTGTTGGTATTCTTGTTGTTGTTGTTTTGTTGAATGTTGCTTAACGTCGCATCAGCAATTTTTCAGCTTTTCGCGACAAGAACTATTTTATTATTTTATGAATCTCTGTGGATTAATCTATGAATAATTTCGTGTATGCCTGTGAAGTGCGAGTGTGTTGTATGGTCTGTATTGTACTAGAGCGCAATCAGGGCGACTTTAACGTAATAGCTCACAGCGTCAGTACGCCGTAGACAAGCGTACCACTCTCCCAGTCCATTATACTGATACCAGGTGAATCAGTAAAGGCCAACGTCAAGGGAAATTCACTTTCCTACATGTAGTCTGTGCGGTACTCGAACTCATAGCAGTGAGAGACCCTGGACGCGAATCAGTACGCCGTAGTAAACCAAACGGCAAGGAAAATTCACTTTCCCACATGTGGTCCGAGCGGAACTCTGGATTTGTAGACAGAGTTCTTATCTATTAGGCCACCGCGGCCTCTGTTGTTGTGGTATACGGGGGTATAAAAAAGATTTTGCAAGTGGCTATTTTCATTCGCAATGTATGATTGAATTGTCACTTTCAAAATAATCTTGTTTATACCCCGTAAACCACAACAAATGGGAAGATTTTTCTTATATTTGCCATATAAATATTTTATATTTCTACTCAGAATTTGCGAAAGGGTAATGATATTAGTATTACAATACTGGTTTTCATTTCTCATCCACTGGTTCTTCCAGTGAACGTAGCAGCGCCATTTATCCCCTCAGGGCGTTTATCTGTATCTTCAATGTTACGACAAAGGCTGCTATCACGGTACCAAAGCAGTGCCACGGCAACTTATGATGTACTAGTGTCAGTGACATCATTCAACGGCGCTATTCAGGCCGAGTTTTCATTCTTTTTGTGTTTAATTCAAGCATGCCAGAACTTTGTCGGAACATTGAGGGTGTGGTCTTCTACAAATGCCCCAAACAATAACAAAACAAAAAGTGATGTAACTATATCATGCGACTTAACGAGTGGTTGACAGGTGATGCTAGTTTACCGAAATGTAAACATTGTTCTTGTCAAAAGGTGTATGTAGAAAGAATCAGCGATTGAAAATGTTTTAAAAGATCTTGATAGGCCTAAGATTGTGATATTCCTGCATCAACCAAAGCAATAATACATTCGCCGATTTCTCCATTTATATTTTCAGGTGCACTAGCAGCTCTGGGTGTTGTAATGACTGTTGCGTTTTTCGTCATCGGTTTTGTGGCAGTGTACATATTTTTCAGACGTAAGACAACTCCAAATGCACCTGGATTTGAACCAAAACAATTTCACAACGAGGCGGCATCTGATTCATAACATCTCTTTTTCTGTAATTTTGTGATATTTATGAACTTTTATTTAATCATTAAAAGAAAAAGAATTTGAACCGATCAGGACTTGAGCAAAGTTATATTTTTATCGAAATGTATAGTAGCTATTGCGAATTTTTAATGAATTAGTAGGTTTGGATTGAAACTTCATTAATCCATTCGCGGTCCAATTTTCTATTTTTACAATGTTCTCAAAATTTAAAACAATATATTAATTTCCAAATTTTGTTATTTGTTATATATATATATTCCTTTTACTCCGGTTTGATTACACACGTGGCAGATCGAGGTATCTAAACAGAAGGTGCTTAACCTTCCGGAGCACCCGGCCTCACTTCCCTTTTAAATTAATTTGTCACTTTGCTTCTGGATTTGATTCAGACATGGATTAGTATTTTTGTTTTTGATTAAGTAGGTAATTATACTCCCGCTTAAAAAGTAGGGGTATATAGTGATAGGGGTGTCCGTCCTTCCGTCATTTCGTTACAACTTAGGGTACCTATCACTTATCAGCAACTCCTCCTAAACCCTTCAATGAATTTTCATGAAACTTTCACACTCTGTGATATAATGTATATGTGCACCTCCTATTTAAAAAATTGATTTGATGGATTTTTGGGAGCGGGGTGTATTTTTGTGAGCTTGTGGCTAACAGTTTTTCTAGTTTTTCATTTACTGTACTTACCAACCTACTTATCTTTTTACAATAATTTAATGTGAATCATATATTTTCGTGGTTTTAAGAAACATTCAATATGTTTGATTGTAAATTCGCTGCTTGTAGCAGAGCTCCAGATAAGAGGAGTATTTGTGTAAAAACCCTTTAATTTTTTGAAAATACTCTTTAAATTGTAAATGTAAGGGTTTTAGAACCCTATATAAATTCTCATTACCCTTTACAATTCTTACAACAGTAGAGCCTGCTATGGCGGTTGAACTCCTGACCCAAGTGCTTGTGAAATGCCATTGTCACAATGAAGATAGTGTCACTGTATTATTGTTTGAAGTTATACTTATTTGAATAAATGGCTTTAAAAATTGAAAATACTCTTCACATTTTTATGGATCAGTGTCTATACTCTTTAGATTTTACAGGATACCCTTTAGAATAAAAAAGTAGGAGGTAAAATTACCCTTCATGTCAAATTGTTATCTGTAGCTCTGCTTTATGAATCCATTTTCTTTTGAGAAATAACTATGTTTGTTGCTTTTTTTATAAACTACCGTACAACAATGTAATCTTTTGGATGTTGAAAAAGTGATTTAAAACAAATTATTTACTTATTTTAAAATTGAAATGCTTTAAAAAAGTTCAGTGCACTAAAAGCTTCAACTGGAAATGATCACAGTCGGATTTTGTTGACGGCAATTTTGGTGGCTAAATTTGCGACTCATAGCAAAAAAGTTGTCAAAAATCACAGTTTTAGTTCCTGTGGCGCCTATTTTAGTCTCAACTTTGAGCCCTGGTCTGTTGTAGTATGTATTCTAGGTTATTTTGTAATAAACCGTTTTGTTAGCATTTGAATTCATAGCTCAAGGAATCCACGAAAATAACAAAAAATTGGATACCACGAAAATTATTGATTTCATATTATCTCTTGATTTTCTTTTAAACAAAATTCGATTTGTTCTTGATATTTCCCACGATACAAAACCATTAATACTTAATTGTCACTTGGCGTCTGTATGACTTGATGAGTTATATCAGCCATAAATTTTAATACCTTATATATTAAACATTTCCCATTTTCAAATAAAATGTATTCCCTTTCCGGAATAAAAAATGAATGCCCCCTATCAGATGAAGCGTATTTGAAGCAAACATAGAGTACAAGTCTCTCGAAAGTTTAACACTAATATCAAATCAGCATACCAATCCATATCCATATCACAATTCCAAAGCAAAGTAAAAACTTTAAAAGGGGCATATTAAGTTAAACGCGTGAATTACTACCAGGAAAGTACGGCCGAGTGTTCAAAAACTTTGAAACGGGCAAATTACAAAATTAAATTAAACACGTGGATTTCTACCAGGACAGTGCGACTGAGTGTTGGGGGGGGGGGGTTAAGTAGCACCACCTCCTCCAAAGTTAGATTCACCGGCCATGTAAATATTCAAAAGCTAATTGATTAGTGATCGACAGGTCATCTCGGCTCCCCATTACCTCTTTCTTCCCATCGTTTATATATATCCCCGATATCTTCGACTTTGTTATCTTATTGCAGTGTTAAAGTTTCGACATGTCTGAACTGAATAAACTTCTGTATTGTTTTCATATAATGTTGATAAATCAGCTACAGTGGAGACATGTCGAAAGTTTAACATTGACCTAACGAAAAGGAATCAAGCTCAGCTGTTGAGTGGCCGAGATATGGATTACTTTGATCAAAAAAATAGATAGACTTGTACCTTAATTATGACGCACAAGAGGGCTACATTTGAAACTTTATGACAAACGTGATGACTTCAATTTTTCTATTGTCAACTTTCCTTTTTTATGCAGCAATATACCTGCTTCTCCTGCTTATGGTGTATTTGTTTCCCAATTAATACGCTATGGTAGAGCTTGTTCCCACTACGGGGACTTTGTACAACGAAGTAGGCTGCTTGCAAATAAATTGTTGACTCAGGGATATTGCAAGCCTAGGCTTATCAAGGCCCTCAAAAAGTTTTATGGCCGTCATCACAGTATTGTTGATAAGTTTGTTGTCTCTGTGTCCAGGATTGCCTTGGATATATTTGACGTCTCATAGTTCCATGTTCCTTTCACACAATTTTGATTACACACGTGACGGGTGTAGCTAACTAAACAGGAGGTGTTTACCCTTCCGGAGCACCCGGCCTCACTTCCCTGGTGGAAGTTCACGTGTCTAACCTAACTTGTCAGTTCCAAAGTTTTTACTTTGCTTCTGGATTGTGATTCGGAAATAAATAAGTATGTTTGTTTTTGAATAGTAATAGTTAAAAGGCTTTCGAATGAAGTGACAAGATGAGCTATCGATTTGGTAATTATTCGTAAGCTTGTTATTTAAGAGACTTTAAGGTATTAGATTAATAGTAATATCTGTGCAAAATTTAAGCGCACAACGACATGCGTGCTAAAGGGTTGGAATTTTAAGCGTTTAGATTGATTGTTGTGTTATGCTTATTTCTAACCTCGAGTGTGTTTTGAAATTCGAGATTTAATTTAAACCATGCCAATAAATAAACAGGTTCCGTTGTTATATTGAAGCAAAAAAATACACAGCAACTCATCTACCTTAGTGTTAACACCAAGTTAACGAATTGCTTGTAAATCAACAGTAGCTTATCTCAACTAAATATCCATTTTTCGAGCAAAGTCAAAAATCAAAAACAAGCATACCAATCTATGTCCAAATTTCACATCGAAACATTAAGTGAAATACTTAACTGCCACCAGGGAAGTGGGTCCGAGTGCCCCAGAAGGGAAATCAACTTTGCTAAGCTTAACACGTCACTTATGTGAACTATATTAAAAATGTAAAATTCATGAATATATCCAGGATAATGTTGAATGCCGAGACATCATACTTAACAACAATATTAACAGGGGTTCAGAATTGTGTTTTGTTATGGAAGGTCAAGGACCTTTTGCCTTTATTTTTGGCAGGCCACACATAAAAAAGCAAGTCCAATATTATCATTGAAAGATGCATGTGCAATGCATATAGAAACATAAGCATTATCCTGGTACAAAATGACAGCTTCATCTGGTTTAACAGTTAAAATATAAAAGGCCCCATTGCAAGATCACCAGGTCCCGGACCTCAGACCCCAGGGAAATTTTGGATTCCATGAAAATTGTGATTCCGGTCATATGTTACACACGGAAGGATGGCCAAGCGAAATGCATTACTTTATCCCCATTGTCTATTTCTCGGCTGATATAAAAATTGTCAGTTGATAGTTAATTTTATTCCAGAACTAGGACGCCTTTTTGATGTAAGTAAAAAAATCATTAGGAAGTACCAATGCAGAGAACAGACATGTCGAAGTTTACAAACTTAGCTAACGAAATAGATTCGAAGCTTGGCTGGCAAATCTAAACCTTATATCGTCCCCTCATTAGGCTCTTCAGCATCAGATACTAGTTTTACCGTTTCAACTTTTTCATGACTGAAACATTTGCTTGAAGATTCTTGTACATTACACCGAGTGCAATAGCTGAGGGTCCCAAGGCGGTTAATCAAAACGAACATACTAATCAATGTCCGAATCACAATCCAGAAGCAAAGTAAAAACTTTGGAACTGACAAGTTAGGTTAGACACGCAAACTTCCACCAGGCAAGTGAGGCCGGGTGCTCCAGAAGGGTAAACACCTCCTGTTTAGCTAGCTACACCCGCCACGTGTTAAATCAAAATTGGGTGAAAGGAACATGGAACTATGAAACGTCAATTATATCCAGAGCAATCCTGGACACAGAAACATCAAACTTTTCAACAATACTGTGATGACGGCCATAAAACGTTTTGAGGGCCTTGACAAGCCTAGGCTTGCAATATCCCTGAGTCAACAATTTATTTGCAAGCAGCCTACTTCGTTATAGAAAGTACATAATATTATATTAATATTATAATAATAAAACTATCATTCCAGCAACAACAACAAACGCCCATGCATACATCGTCATCATTTTCAGGAGCTAGCGGATAACTAATGACCAAAAAGCTGCCGCCGAGAGATAGCAGATCCCAGTTTCACAAATTGTGACAATCATTCTTTACTAAGATTTTCCATCAGTAATTTTTTTATAATATCCAGATATTAAAAGTGTCATTTCAAAGATCAATCACAGGTTATAACATCTATATTTTAATTTTGTCGGAATTTTTTATTTGTAGTCACAGAAATTGTTGCAACATTTTCCATCAGTAATTTTTTTATAATATCCAGAAATTAAAAGTGTCATTTCAAAGATCAATCACAGCTTATAACATCTATATTTTAATTTTGTCGGAATTTTTTATTTGTAGTCACAGAAATTGTTGCAATATTTTCCATCAGTAATTTTTTTTATAATATCCAGAAATTAAAAGTGTCATTTCAAAGATCAATCACAGCTTATAACATCTATATTTTAATTTTGTCGGAACTTTTTATTTGTAGTCACAGAAATTGTTGCAATAATTTTCCAGATTTTAGTTAAGGAAACTAAGGTACGAAACTAATGCCTGATGCCAAAAAAAGCCCTAACAAGGGGACGAGATAGGCTTTTGATTTGGTGTTCATCTTTCGACAGGTATAGACTGTAAATACAAACAAGAAACTACATGCATTTCTTAATGCTCTACGTTTATTTAACAGCTGAAAGCGGCAATCGCTTCTTGAAAGAATGGCGTTACTGAAGACGCATTACGTCCTTGAAATAAGACTGCTTCGCCAATTTAAACAAATCGTGCAAATATGTAATTATGTGTTATTATAACATAATATACATCTAGATAGTTTCCATTTTAAGAAAACAGAATATTTTCAAAAATTCATAATATATGAACTGTTAACAGTTATGGGTTAGCTTGTTGTTACATACTGGTGAATGTTGGGGTTTCGTCTTCTAAGCCGACGGGTCCTGTCTCAAATTACATTGGTAAACTCGGATTCAGCTTTTCCATGGCTGCAGCATTTGCTCGAAGTTTCTTGTACATGATGCCGGCTGTAACAGCTGAGGTTCCCAAGGCGGTTAATAATGCGATTACTCCAGCAACAAACGCCATCTTGTCCATGCACACGTCGCCATCACCTTCAGGAGCTAGTAGATAAAGCAGCACAATATGATCATATTTGCAATCGGATTTAACAACATTGACCTGTCCGCTTGACCTTTGATTTATATATTTATATGAACGAGTAAATTCAAGTAATAGGGATCATGAGTGTATATTTCGTATACCTGATGTGAACATTTATCATGGACAATGTGTATATGTATTAACTGTGAATCCTAACACTACCTATGTATTGGGTAGACCCTCCTATATGAATATTCATAATGAAAGGTCAAACGGACAGGTCAATGTTGTTTGACTATACAGACCAACAAAATTTGATTACATCAGAAAAAAATCAATGTCTCCAATATTTACATAATATTATTAGATTTACAATATAGGATTCTATTCAAACTTACAAAATTGGATTACATTCGAAAACATCCAGTGGCCCCAATATTTACACAATTTTATTAGATTTACAATCGAATTCAATTCAGACTATCAAAATTGAATTACATCCGAAAAAAATCAGTGGCCCCAATATTTACACAATTTTATTAGATTTACAATCGGGTTCCATCAAAACTAACAAAATTTGATTACATCAGAAAAAAATCAGTGACCCAAATATTTACATAATGTCAATAGATTTACAATTGGGTTCCATTCAGACTAACACAATTGGATTACATCCGAACAAAATCAGTGGTCCGAATACTGTGAAATAATTATTTTTCGTGGTATTTGAATTTTGGTTGTTGTGAATGACCTGACATGAATTTATAAAATTGAATTACACAACATTTACACAATATTAGATCTATTAGATTTACAATCGAATTTCATTCTAACAAAATTTGATTACACCCGAAAAAAATTCAGTGGTCCGAATACTGTGAAATAAGTATTTTTCGTGGTATTTAAATTTTGGTTGTTCTTGTGAATGTCCTGACATGAATTAATGAAATTGAATTATTTTATGTTTTTTCTAAATTGTAAATTTTACAAGTGGGCTTTGTCTGACGATCTACCTTCTAGAACAGCGATTTTCATTGTGACGCCATAATTTATTTTAAAGTGCCCTTCGCATAAGGCAACTAGATGTCCCTAGCGCTGTAGTTAACGGATATTTGTTTAAATATTTACCTTCCAGAACAACTTTCTCTGTGGCGATTTTAATTGTGGCACCAACGTTGATTTCTTCAAAGGCGTTGGGGTCATCTTGAGCTTGTCGTTTTACCAGAGATCTTTTCTTCCTGCCGTATCCACTCTCAGCGTTGGCACAGGTAGTCTACAACAAAAATAGCAATGATATAGTACGTCAAGTTTGACCTGGCCGTTTGACCTTTACTTTTCAGACATATTCATTGTGTTATTCAGGGGCTATATATTGTCAGGCTCTGTTCTGATGGGGAACTGATTGATGGATTATGTGAATGGAGTTAACGTCCCAGTCAGTAATATTTCATTTATATCAAGACGTCGCCATTTATAGGCGAAGGTGCAGAAATTTTTACCTGTGCGTTGTGCTGATGGCATTATTCTGCAGGGTACGGGACCTTGTTTATTTTAAGTTTCCATCCGATAGAACCGTGGTTTGAATTTCGTAATGTCGTGTGATTGGCGAAAGAAATGTCACTACCTATTTTCAAGTCTTGGTCAGACCCGGCCGGGATTCGAAACCATATACGAAGCGAGCACTTTAACACTGAGCTACCGTAGTGGTCTGTTCTGCTGAAAGAGTTGTGTGGTTGTTATCGCGATTTGGTGTTCGAAAAAGGTTTTATGAGTCAAATTTTTTGTGTTGTTTTCATTTCTGATACATTTTCTAAAACGTTTTGATTTCACAAGACTCAATTTAGAGAATAGGAACATTAAACTCGCAACTTAATTTTTACGATTCATTCCGTGATTATTCAATCCGGCTTTGTTTCGAGCGTTTTGATTGGTTATATTATTTTATATGTTTGCATGAATGGATTGGCTCTCAGTGACGTAAGCTTATTATGGACGCAAAAACACATTGGAATTCCTACGCCATAGCGAAGCTATTTTTACTTGCTACGGATATTGTTACAAATTGTTGATTTGTTGTAAAATGTCTATAAAATGAATTATAAGAAACGATTTTTTTCTTTTGTTATGTAAGTATGAAAGAATTAGGCAATTTGCACATGTAAAATAATTCGCTACGCAAACATCGTTTGTATATTAAAATATTAGCGTCGACTAGTTGCATAGGGCCGCTAATACATACATATTATATACACAGTGTGTAGGTACAACACTCAGTATCAGGTCGAGTTCTTTTTTTCGTAGCCGTATCACTACGAGTCGCGCTTGCGCGACGAGTAGTGATAAAGCTACGAAAAAAGGACGAGACCTGATACGAAGGGTTGTACATACACACTATGTATATAATATTTTTATCTAACATTTCCAATTAGGTTATTTAAAATAATAGGAAAAAACAATACTTTATGTGAAAAAATTACATTTTACCACAGAAAACCACTGAACTATGTTATGACCGACAAATCCAAGACTCCCTGGTGACGTAACAATCAGAAAGTGCACGTGCGCTTTACCGCCAATGTGTGATTCATCAAATCAGATAGAAAAGCTAGTCTAATGTTAGATAAATAAACTGACCCAAGTTTACCATTTAATCACTAACTTTTAACAGCTGTTATAAAAAAATAAAATATTTTGACAAAAATCGAGATCAAAAATGTCATAAGCAAAACGTAAGAATAAAATGACATCTCCAATTTCTAAATATATCAAACGCTAGCAAAAGTTAAGGAAAATCTAAAAAATAAAATAAAATTATGTTAGAAAATAGCTTTATGATATCTTACCGCTGCACATGCGCCAAGACAGACAGTCAAAGTGCACGAGAATGTCATGGCAACTGATCCACCAGCGAGATCGGTTGTACGGAAAGCCCCGAATGTTGCCGACAGGGATCCTTGTGCAGGTTTCTGAAAGTTGGGGAAAAGTTCCACATCGGTTGCGCATCTAAAAATAAAAAACCGAAATAATAATAAAAGTTTCGTAATATAAGCACATACATGTATATTTATTTAACATTCTATTTGAAAGCTTTGTAACTGCAATATTTTCTGATATTCGCGTGCTACCGGGGTTTATTTCTCACTATAAATAACTTATCTTTTATTGCCTTGATTTATATGTTCAATTAAAGGGTTGTCATATTTTTTTAGAAATCTCAATAGGAAACACCTTTTTATTGTGCTATTTTTGTTGTTATGGCGGTCGCAACAGTAACTAACACAAGGTTTGCTTCAGTAAATAAAACAGTTTGGGGATTTTTAGTAAAGTAATGATGTTTTACATCTGAGTCAGGATTCATTCACTTATATCTAGAGTGTCAGTTCTGTGATTGGGGGGTAGGATTTATGGTGTATTATAACTGATTCAAGATTATTTTACTTTTACAGATGTTCAGACAATGGGGTTCGCCGCTGTATCACGTGATACCTTCTAACATGTCTGTGAAACGCTTGTATCCAATGGACTTGGAATCGCACAATATGACGCTTTCCCGTAAAAACGATGTTATTCCGGGAATTTGTAACGTTGACGTTTTCCAAAATGTTCCGCACAAACGTTAAGAGGTATTGATCACGTGGTACGGCGGTACAGAATGGTGTGTATTAACAGTAGTGTTGCTTTACTCCCAAATTGTAATTCTTTCACTTATATCTAGACGGTCAGTTTGGAATGGTAGATGGAGTAATGGTGAGTTACATTGCAGTCAAGATTCTTTCAGTTATGTTCTGGGATGGTGGAGGAATCGGATTACCAAGAGAAAACTACTTAAAACCAAAATTAATGTTATTCATGTGTACATGATAACATTAGTCAAGTACACGATTTGAGACTGCATGCACAGTGACCAACAGGACACGTGTACAGGTATGAAGCTTAAGTATTTTGAATTGGGGACCCAGCTGACTTTAGAAAAGAAGTTGTAATAGTAGTATATAGCTAAAATATGTAAGTATTAAGGGGCCCAGGCTGATATTAGTAACTATGGGCTACTGGGCCCCTGCTTTATCCCTGCGTGTAGATGCTATATTATACTTAAACAACCGTCGCCATTTTATTTATATTTTTTATTCGTTTTTTGTACTTACGATGCGTCAATAACAGGGATGGTAGCCGCGGTACAAGCTGCTGCCTTGATATCAAAATCACCTGTAAAGATAAAGAATGTTACCCAATGTAGCAACATAAATAAATAAATAACTAAATAAATAAATAAATTAATAAATAAATAATATTGATAAATAAATAATATACATGTAACAAAAAAGATAAATAGATAATATTGATAAATAAATAAATAAATAAATCATTAAATAATTTTGATAAATAAATAATATTTATAAGTAATAAATAATATTTATAGGTAATAAATAATATTTATCAAAAAATAAATAATATTTATCAAAAAATAAATAATATTTATCAAAAAATAAATAATATTTATCAAAAAATAAATAATATTTATCAATAAATAAATAAATAAATAAATAAATAAATAAATAAATAAATAAATTGATAAATAAATAATATGTAGAAAAATAAAGACATAAGTAATATTGAGAACTCTGTTCGATTCAAAACCAATGAAGTTAATGACGTCACAATCACGTGATGTATCCATACGCAAAGTTCGATGAATGCACAATAAACAAATTCAAAAGAATTTCATGGCTATTTAATTTGAACTTTATTTAATGATATTATAGCCATGTTTTTTATTTTATGACACAAACTGAGACTGTGTGTAATTCGTGGAGACGTCTTTTATAAATAAACAAATAAATAATAATTATATAAATAATATTCAAAACCAATAAATAAATATATAAATAATAAAGAAAATTGTCAAAAATTTTGTTATTGCAAATAATAATAATAATACAATAAAGAAAAATGTCAAAAATTTTGTCATTGCAAAAAATAAACAAATAAATAAACAAAATAAAATAAATAAATTTCTTTTGAAGATTCCGTCGTGGATTAATTTGAATATGGCGCAAAAACATACTTGTAAATTCTGCTCCGAGATCAATACCCATGGTGATGCTATCGGTCAGCTGGACAGCTCCTCCGGCCACATCATTGCCATTACTGTAAAGAGTCATGGTGGCTGTTGGCTTGACCGTCAAGTTTTGTCCAGCATCATCAGCTTTGTCTCTTTAAAGTAAAAATAGTGAGAAATACAGATGACTGAGGTACATAATTTAATGGGCGTCATCATTTAAGTGAACGTGTAAATGGGCAGTTGATATTCTTAACTTACATAACGTACATGATAATGAAATCTGGCATACGGAGCCATCACTCAATTACAATTGTGATGTTGGCATTATACAGAAGGGTTTTTAATCGTGCCATGATCGTCCGTGACAAGGTACTTCGTCCATTTAAGTTCCTATCCGAAAGAACCGTGTCTTTCATTTCGAAATGCCGAGTGCTAATTTAAAGAACAGTCACTATCCATTTTTTTAAGTCTTGCATCAGTACCGGGCGGGATTCGAACCCACGATATCCCACTTACGAAGCGAGCACGTGATTACAATTACAAAAATTAATACCAATTGAGATACAGCAGTTGTTGAAAAAAATCTTTGAAAAACCTTAAGTGGTCGTCATAGACAGGTATTTTTACTTTGAATCCGCGAGTATCATATTGCATATCATGTTGCATATCATGTTGCATGCCGACACACCCCTATGCGTAAGAATGATTCTCAAAACGCCGAGCTATCCGCCTATAGGAATATA
Organism: Anadara kagoshimensis; assembly: GCA_021292105.1. Taxonomy (NCBI): domain Eukaryota; kingdom Metazoa; phylum Mollusca; class Bivalvia; order Arcoida; family Arcidae; genus Anadara; species Anadara kagoshimensis. The sequence goes on from CM037868.1 coordinate 33,452,072, forward strand.
TACGCAAGAAACTAGGTTACACCCTATTTGAGCCTCTATAGGCGCAACTATGTGAGGCCAAATGTATAAAAAAAAGTCTGTGTAAATATTTTCGTTGCAAATGAATAACATTTTTCCTTTTTTATAATGACGTGTGTGGACACAGACTTTACTGGTTGATTGCCATTACTCTGCCGCATGCACAAACACAAAAACCCACGTGTCACAATGACTTGATTTGTTTTGCGCCGTAATGCTAATATACTGTGTCAGTATGATACTTCAGTTTAGGTCGATATGGAGTGATAGAAGACATTTAAGGAAGTCTTGTTAGAATTACCCGTGCTGCAGAGACAATTCTTGACACCTGTGAAGCATTTTTCAGACCACATAGTGTTAATAAGAATTTATGGGAAAGACCAATTTCGAAACTTTGTCAAGAGCAGTCTTAACGCAAAGTTTTAAGATCTTAGTGCTATGGACTTTAATTATATAACCTTTGTTGCAAGATTATCAAGTTGCGGAGTCAAGTCCAGTGAATCAATTAAAGTTATCGACAGAAAGGCCATTTGAATCATCGAAATAAGTTTTCTGCTGTTACTATCAAGAATTCTTTTTTTGGAGATTGTTTAATAAATCGGTGATTTCTGATGTATGTAGACTTGATGAAAGCATCAACAACTACTGAAGGCTTTATATTTTGTCCAGATAAATGATTACAGCATGTATCAGTTGTGTATGCGAATACCGGATGATACAAGGATGACTTATTTGACGAAAATGCCAATTCTTGCCTTAATTAGTACAAGTTTTATGGGGGAAACTTTTTCTTTGGAAATAAAGCAAATTCATTTGATTTGCTGCCACTCAAAATGGGTTGGTCTAAACATTCAAGTTTCAAGTCTATTCGAGGAACCGCTGGCTCATGATCTTCAGTCTTGTCCAGCTAGTGACATTTGTTACATATGAAAACTATCTTAAACAGTTTAATGTTTTGACATCTTGTTTACTAGCACGTGTTCATTGTACACGAAACACACGGGAAATTACAAGTGGCCTTAAACTGGACTGTAATGTCGCTGTATATATATTATATGTATAAAGCAAATGTGTGTGTATGTCTTTATTTCTATTATGTTATTTGTGGCAGAAAGAAATAATATTGCATTTAAATTCTAACACAAAGTAAGATAAAAAAGAAATAAAGCCGTAAAATATACATTTTATTAAAATGAATTAAGATAAGAATAAAATAGTAATTTGGGTATTCGAACCGACAACATAAGACATAATAGTCCCTGCATATATCCACTACACCACGCAGGCAATTGATGACAATGAGAGTTTATTAATATCAAGTACGAGTATAGTACAGTATAGTAAGAGGTTATATTGGGGTAACTCTCTAAACATTGATTTTTACAAAATTCACTATCAGCGCATATCTCTCCATTAACCATACTTTGCATATCTAACAATAAAATAAGATAGTTTTTGTATTCAAAATATCTTTAATGGAGAGGCATGCGCTCTATGTGTATTTATTAAACAAGAGGCCCATGGGCCTGATACGCTCACCTGATAACTAATGGCTAGCTGATAGATTTAAAGAAAACATAAATACTAAAAAACCAAAATGACTTTTTTTTACATCATGATAACCGTTGTATTAATACCTACAACATTCTAGTATACATGCCTATACAAAAAGTTAATAGTTTTCAAGATAATTAACCATTTCAGTATTGTTTCACATCTGTGACCTTGACCTTTGAACCCATGACCTTTTTCTATACATCAAAATGATTGTTGTATCAATATCTACAACATTCTAGTATACATGCCTATACAAAATGTTTATAGTTTTCGAGATAATTAAACATTTCGGTATTGTTTCGCATATGTGACCTTGACCTTTAAACCCATAACCTTTTCTATACATCAAAATGATGTTGTATCAATATCCACAACATTCTAATATACATGCCTATACAAAAAGTTTATAGTTTTCGAGATAATTAACCATTTCGGTATTGTTTTGCATCTGTGGCCTTGACCTTTGAACCCATGACCTTTTTCTATACATCAGAATGATCATTGTATCAATACCTACAACATTCTAATATAGAAGCCTATACAAAAAGTTTATAGATTGTGAGATAATTAACCATTTCGGTATTGTTTCACATCTGTGACCTTGACCTTTGAACCCCTGACCTTTTTCTATACATCAGAATGATCGTTGTATGAATACCTACAACATTCTAATATACATGCCTATACAAAAAGTTTATAGTTTTCGAGATAATTAACCATTTCAGTATTGTTTCGCATCTGTGACCTTGACCTTTGAACCCATGACCTTTTCTATACATCAAAATGATCGTTGTATCAATACCTACAACATTCTAATATACATGCCTATACAAAAAGTTTATAGTTTTCGAGATAATTAACCATTTCAGTATTGTTTCACATCTGTGACCTTGACCTTTAAACCCATGACCTTTTTCTATACATCAAAATGATCATTGTATCAATACCTACAACATTCTAATATACATGCCTATACAAAATGTTTATAATTTTCGAGATAATTAACCATTTCGGTATTGTTTCGAGTCTGTGACCTTGACCTTTGAACCCATGACCTTTTTCTATACATCAAAATGATCGTTGTATCAATACTTACAACATTCTAATATACATGCCTATACAAAAAGTTTATAGTTTTCGAGATAATTAACCATTTCAGTATTGTTTCACATCTGTGACCTTGACCTTTGAACCCATGACCTTTTTCTATACATCAAAATGATCGTTGTATCAATACCTACAACATTCTAATATACATGCCTATACAAAAAGTTTATAGTTTTCGAGATAATTAACCATTTCAGTATTGTTTCACATCTGTGACCTTGACCTTTGAACCCATGACCTTTTTCTATACATCAAAATGATCGTTGTATCAATACTTACAACATTCTAATATACATGCCTATACAAAAAGTTTATAGTTTTCAAGATAATTAACAATTTTGGTATTGTTTCACATCTGTGACCTTGACCTTTGAACCCATGACCTTTTTCAATACATCAAAATGATCGTTGTATCAATACCTACAACATTCTAATATACATGCCTATACAAAAAGTTTATAGTTTTCGAGATAATTAACAATTTCTGTATTATTTCACATCTGTGACCTTGACCTTTGAACCATGACCTTTTTCTATACATCAAAATGCTCGTTGTATCAATACCTACAACATTCTAATATACATGCCTATACAAAAAGTTTATAGTTTTCGAGATAATAATTATAATCAGAGGTAAAAAAAATTAGGTCACGACCTTCACAATTGACCTTGACCTCATTTTGAAGATACTAAGAAGAAGATGTCAAAACTGAAAACCCCATGTCATTATCTGGTCAAATAGTCAAGTTATAACAATTTGAAGCTATTTTACGATTTTTTCAAAATTAAACGCAAAAACGCGTAACCTATTTTTTATCCGATTTTTACAAAATGAACAAACTATAGGCTTAAGACCCTAGAGAAGCCAAATATCACATCAGATTTTTTCTCCAATCAGTACTTTCGGAGAAGAAGATTTTTTAAGATTTTTGCACCCCTAGGTCACCTTGACCTAGTTATGGTAGCCATGGCAACGCCACGAACAAATCTGAATTGCACCGGCCCATATATACTTCTGACAAAGTTTCATTAAAAACTGTCCAGTAGTTTCAGAGGAGAAGTCGAAAATAGGTGTTAACGACGCACACACGCACACACGCACACACGCACATACACACGCTGCGCTATGCCATAAGCTCACATGACCTTCGGTCAGGTGAGCTAAAAACGTGTTGATTTCACTGACTTGTTCCATGTTTGTATAGCGTTATACGGAGACAAACCTAATGAATTACATGTGTTAAACATTTAATGCAATATTTTACCGAGATTTTTACCATATAAACTTTTACAAAATGATTGTAGGTTTAGGTTTTTTCACTATAAATATGCATATAATATACTTTTAAATTTTGAATCCTATAGGCGGATAGCTAGGCGTTTTGAGAATCATCCTTTCGCTAATATGTAAATTCGCGACCACAATCATTTAAATATCAAAATTCGCGATCGATGGGCAATTATCCCATTTCTTAAGTCATTTTGTCTTGTTATATGTTACTTCCACGGTCAAATTCGATTACCGACATTTAATTTTTTCAATTTTGTTTTTTAATTTTCACGATTCTTAAAATATTCGCGTTATATATGAATTCGCGATCAAGAGTCCTTGCGATATCACGCGTCAATAAATCTCGCGATAAAAAAGAAATCTCCAGTACAGTCAAACCTATCTATTAAGACCACCAAAGGGAATAAGTAAAAGTTGCCTTAATAGGCAGGTGGTTTTTATATACAGGTTCAAATGAAATGAATAAAGCACAACTGGGATACAATTCTGCTGGTCTTTAAAAGCAGGCGATCATTATATAGAGGTGACCTTTAAGGCAGGTTGGACTATACTAATGAAGCTTATAAAACTTACAGAGCATTGACGTTACTGGATACCGAGAGGTCACTCAGGTCAGTGATGCACATGATTGGTATCTGTTTGTCTGCTCCTGTCTGGTACAACGACTTCTTCTGGATAATGATTTTAAACGACGATTCCTGAAACCAACAAAATAGAGATTTAGTGGTTACAAACGATGTAATATGTTGTTTAGTAGACAATACATTAAACTACCAATACCCTGCAGAAATTTTGACCAATGCCTCAGACTAACAAGCCCCCGAGATTTGCTGATGCTAGTCGAAATTCCAGATGCCTAGTTTTATCGGAAGTGGTCGAGAAGTCAGATGCCGAGCTTTGCCGAAACTAGTCGAGACGTCAGCTGTCGAGCTTAGCCGGATCTGGTCGACCAGTCAGATGCCGAGTTTTGCCTGAAAACTGACGTAGACGTAAGATGCCGAGCTTTGCCGAAAATAGTCGAGACGTCAGATGACCAGCTTATATAATTAACCGAGTCTGGTAGAGACTTCAGTCACTGATTTTTTCTATAACTGGTAGAGAGGTCAGATACCGAGCTTTGCCGGGTATGTATTGACCAGCTTCGATTGGAATGTGAATAAATGAAAAATGTAGAACTCCTTACCCATTGTATACCACAGGAAGCGAAATCAAATTCATGAGTTATGGTTCCTGTTTGTGTCGTCTGCTTACAGGCAGCGCCCTGACCTTGTATATATATGATACCATTGTCTGCAGCATCCGTCACGGACACGATAAGTTTACTCTGGGTACAACTGTCAACCGATACTGAAATTAGAACAGATGCAGTGTTACATAGGTCGCGTGTTTACCTACAAGATGCCGACTTTGTATGGTAGAATCATCTGTCTCTTTGAAAATTTCAAATCTTGAAAACAAAACATTTTCTATGACGTCACGACAATGGTGCGTCACCAAGTGCGAAATGTCCCATAAGTCATTTAAACATCATGTTTTCAAAAGGCCAAATTGAAAACATTTATTTCTAAGGGCCAGGTTGTTCAATGGATTTCGCCAGTATACCACGTGATCTTACCGGCTGTTCCTGATGGAAACATTCGTTTCGTTTCACACAAATGCAGAGAGAGAGAGAGAGAGAGAGAGAGAGAGAGAGGTTCAGTACTTACGTGTTGGATTAAATGTCAATTGACCATTTATGCCGACTATGAAGACTGTTACTAATATAAACAATGACGTCATTTTGATTTACTGAAAAAGAGAGAGAAAAAAATCCGACATAAATGATTACTGTTCGAATCACTATGTTTGTGACAGTGATTTCCTTTTTATTTCTAGACTGGACTAAAGATTGATATTTTCACTTACTTGTACCTAGTCGTAACACGAAATCTATATATATGCGCATCCTCGATTGTCATAAAGTATATAATTTTGTAGAAAGGAAATTGTTGGCGTTATATAGGGATTTTATATGGCGAAAATGGCGAAGTTTACATCGGAAATGATATCCTTGGTGACGTTTCCTTACGTCATATGCGCAACTGAATCCGCCATTTGCCTGGTTTTTCAACTTTTTAAATCCCCATAGCGTCAACGTTTTACCCTGTGCAGATATATTCTGGGCTAATCGCGGATGCGCATACAGATTTCCTGTTACGACTAGGTACAAGAAAGTAAAAAAAATCAATCTTTATTCAAATTTATTTGATTTTCTATGAATATGAAGAGGATTTCACTGTCACAAACAGAGTGGTTCCTACAGTACTTCGCATGCATGTGTGCACATGCTATTTTTTCAGCTTTACTAAAATGAATCGCAATCATGGCCGACAATTCTATATTTAGACAAATCTCAGAATCTTGATGACAAAAAAAAGTTGTAAGCGTATCCGCTAATTAGAAGCATTACAAATACCTTGCATAGATCTAACCAAAGTTTAGCACTGAGCAGATGAAAATAAATTAATGTTTTACTGTCGATTGTCCGAAATAAGGATAGCTAGTGACTGAGGGTGTCGAGAGATAGATGGCAGCTGCCGAAATGATAGCCAGATATTACTAAAGAGAGTCGAGATAAGCTGCCCGGGTTGCCATGAATTGACGTATCGCCGACCACGCCCACAATGTTCCGACACTGGCCGCCATCACGGTACCAAAGCAGCGTCACGGCAACTAATGACGTACTAGTGTCAGTGACGTCATTAAATGGCGCTATTCAGGCCGAGTTTTCATTCTTTTTTGCGTGTAAATCAAGCATCCGGCCATTTGACGGAACATTGTGGGCGTGGCTGGCGATACGTCAAATTGACGTTAGCTCAAAGTTAATCTTTTGACAGGTCTGCACTGTAAAACCGAAACAAAGGAAAGGTTTGGTTGAGTAATGGTGCTTAACGTCCCATTCAAGAATATTCCTCTTATATCAAGACCTTGCGAGCTATAGACGAGGGTGCAGACATTTTGTCTGTGCTTTGTGTTGATGGCATTATACAGTCGGTTTGTTTATCGTGCAACGCCTACCGTGACACGGGACCTCGTTTATTTTAAGTTCCCATTCAAAAGAACGCTGACTTTCATTCCGTAATGCCGAGTGTTTGGCGATAGAACAACCACTATCCACTTTCAAGTCTTGGTCAGACCCGGTCGCGGATTGAACCCACGACCTCCCACTTACCTTAAAATGCATAATACCAAGAATACCAAGTGATTTAATTCACTAATTTGAAATAACACCAATATAATGAAACTGCGTCTGGGTAAAATGAACTTTGTAAAAACCAGGGTCATCAAAAATACGATTGAATGAATGAATGAATTATTATTTATTGATTGAATGGGGTTTAACGTCCCAGTCAATAATATTTCACTTATATCGAGACGCCACCAGCTATAGGTGAATGGAAACAATTTTCACCTATGCAGTTCGCTCAGAGCCATGTGCATTGATGCTTCTTTAACGTGCAACGTTAAAGTCCCCGAGATACGTAGAAACAACAACAAAATATTCCTGGTTTTGTTAAAGTGGAAAAGAATAATATTGAGGACATAATTATTTTGTTTCAAATAATAAGTAAATAAATAAATAAATACGAGAACCTACCTTATTCTAGACAACCAGCAACTAGCTTCCTGCAGACCTTCTTGGTTATGGGGTTTTTGGTTAAATAAATAAATAAATATGAGTACCTACCTTATTCTAGGGACCACTAAGTAGCTTCCTGTAGACCTTCTTGGTTTTAGGATTTTTTATTGTTACCTGATGAACCAAGCAGCTTCCACTAATCTTCTTAGCAGTTGACTGGTCAGTTATGGTCAGTCCTCGATGGCCACTAGTACTGAGACAAATTCCATCCTAACCTCGGTTTTTATATTACGACAAAACATTAATAAAATATTAGATTTTCACTAAATAGATTTTGTCCAGAACACCTTACAAAATCACCCCAGAGTGTATAAAGATTAATCTAATTTTAAATAAAATCTAGCTAATTTTCTTTAAATAGATTTCGTCAAAAACACCTTATAAAATCGGCCAAAAAAATATACAAAAAATCTAATTTGAAAAAAATGAAATAAATTACCACAAAATTACAAAAGAAAATCAATTATTCAAAATTATGTTAAAGAATTGAGGTCATTTTGAGGTAAAAAGTTTGCTTATGAAATCAACTAAGTGTTAGGAAATTGACAACATAATTATGATTATAACATGTACAGAATCAACCATGATATACGAGTTCAACCAGTGTTACAAACTAGAGCAGCCCCTTGACAGACAAATGCACACCCCGATAATCAGCACTTCTTATTTGACTGTGTAGCTTTCTCTCAACCCAGGCAGAAATTATTTATGCTATTTATTCTATAACTGGCTTACCTTCTATAGACCTTCAAATTCTTCTCCATGGTTCTCCAGAATACTCATATGGTAAAATCACTCTATTATTTCAAGCAGTACATAACTTCATTAAGGATTCTCAACGGTTTAAATCTGAGTCACTCTTTTGTACATACACATGTATTACTTTCACGTTCTTAACCCTGATCACACAGATCTTTTGTTCTGTTATTTTTAACCTCTTTTTTGTTGTTAAACGTTGCTAGTTATTAGCTACTCTCTTTGTATATATATCTCTCTTTCACTCATTTTTTCTTCTTTTCTCATTGTTCTTTGTTTTCGTTCTGTTTTATTTTTTTCTCTTCTTCTTCTTCTTCTTTTTACATTTATTTTTCAACAAATATGATTTTTTCAATTTTTAGTAGTACAGTTACAATTCATCATAATTATGGGTGCATCACTAGTCATTATTATTATTAAAAATTTTTTTTTTGCGATACTTGTTTTTTTAAATTAAATTTATATTATATTATTATGTACTCTGACTAAGGAGAGGACTTATATAGGCAATGCCTGCTGTCCAATCCTTTTCAAGATTTTTGAATAAAAAATTGTTTAAATTTAAAATACCCATCCTGTCAATTCACGGCAAGTCCCAACATTATCAAGTTGTCACAACTTAATAATAATATTTTTTTAAAAAGAACGTCGGTATTGTAATTCCCTATATATTCTATGTAAATCATAACCATGACTTCAAAGCTAAAATTACTCAAGTGAACATAAACTTATTTTGTTTTTGAAAATAATTTCTGAAAGATATTTTTTTTATATTTAAAAAAATAACAGGAAAAATATTCTGTTATGAATAATAAAAAAGTTATGATCGTTTTTGTAATAATATGCAACATTTTGAACGTCAATCCTATATACAGCCAAAGGTACTGTGTAGACCAACATCAGCGCCCCTGGTGGCCACCCAAACATGTCGCCAGTAATGCATTTAGAACTACCATTGACCCAGTGACCTTGACTCTTGATCTATAACCTAAATTGGTCACGTAACACATTGTCTTATGTTGGTTTACAATTGTGTCAAGTTTGATCTAAATGTGTCCGTAGACATGAAAGATATGGAGCGGACACGATATTGGGACGGACAGACGGACGAATAGACGGACGAACAGACGAACGAACAGGGTAATTCCTATTAACACTTCGTTTGCGATAGATAAATATAAGAAATGTCGTTGGGAATATAACCATTGTGGTAGCTCAGTTGCTGGAGTGCTCGCTCCGTAAGTGGGAGGTCATGGGTGCGAACCCCGACCTGGTCTGACCGATGACTTTGATAGTGGGTACTGACCGTTATTTCGCGATGCACTTGGAATTACGAAATGAAAGTCACTTTCTTCTGGATGGGAACTTGAAATAAGTGAGTTACGTGTAACGGTAGGCTTGGCGCGATAAAGAACCGTGTTGTATAATGCCATCAGCACAACGCACAACGCACAGGCCAAATTTCTGCATCTTCGACTATATGACTGTTATAACTGAAATATTCTTGACTGGGACGTCAAACACCATTACCCAACTCAAATCGTAAGGGGCAGTCTTGTGGTTGGGTGGAGTATAGTGGGTAAAGCTCCGAAAAGCGACAAACATTTACTAATTGTAGCGGGGTGACATTAACATGTCCCTCAAACAAAAACCATTTAGGTCCAAATTTGGCCAAAATGGACCATAATACACCCGGAAAAAGAGAAAAGACGAACAGTATAACCTCGCCAAATTGGTATTGTTCTCATAACTTTTTTGAAAATGCCCGACAAGCCATTTATCATAAACGCTCAAGACAAGGTTCAAAAAGAAGAAGGAGACGCAATGTTCACAAGCAAATAACGAAAACCAAACATACCAATCCATGTCCAAACCAAAATTCCAAGCAAAGTAAAAAAAAATTAGAAGCTGGCAAATTAGGTAATACATATACATGTAAACTTCCACCAGGGACCGGAAGTGAGCTCGGGTGCTCCGGAAATGTAAACAACTCCTGTTTAGCTAGCTACACCCGACATGTGTCAAATTTGAGAATATAACCAT
>CM037868.1:33467522-33487522 GCA_021292105.1 Anadara kagoshimensis
GACATTTCTAACGGGTCTATGGATTGTGGATTAACCGTTATAGTCCGATCACATTTTCAGTGATGAAAAAACATGTTTTGAATGGGTGGTGTGATTCAAACTTAGATATCTCACTTGCTATAACTTCAATAGACGTGAAATTGCACATGTATTATTAGAACATATTTTTTCATATTTTGAATATTTTTTTCAAATATTTTCAGCTTTTTCAATTTTTTGCTTTTAATTTATATGAATAAATTTTAATAAACTTTTTCGATAAAATGTTGTTGAAAAATTATTACTTGTTCGTTTGCTGTCTTGTTTTAAAGATAAGTATTTAAAAATACTATTTTCCAATCTGCATGGTTAAATTTTTAATATTCACTGTAGTTTTTGAGTTTTTGGGCGTCAAAATTTAGCAATTAATTGAAAGGTAGCTGTTGTCCCTCTGATATTTTGATATGGCATATTCGACAGTTTCATTCATGTAAGTCATTCCTAATTGGGTTCTGATTGGCTAATACGCATTCACGCGATACGGGTTTATACAGGTGTTTCTATTCCTTACTAGTATACGTCACGGACTAACCCATTGCACTTGATTATGAATGGACAACAGGTAAAACAGCACAAACATCAAAATAATGAATAATATTTCATTTAATATACATGTTTGGCCTAGAACGACACAGTTTTTTAATTTAATGTTTTAAAACTACAAAACCTTCAAACTCATCTAACAAAGCCGAGATTTTTGTCTCAAAATATGTAGTTTTTGGCGATAATGCATTTTACTACGTGATACGCATCGTCTGAATTCAGATGCGCGTCTGATAAAAACGGGGTTTATTTGATTTTTAGACTTAATATGAAAAATTTAATCAAATTAGTTAAACACATGTTATAAAAATAACAGATCTACATATAGCATTAATGAAATTTTAGGTAAGTAATCCACGATCTTATTAAAACCACATCGGTTTTCATCACTGAATAAGTGATCGGACTATAGCTACTTTGTAATAATGTCCCGCTTAACAAGAAGTTAAGGAACATCAAGCTTGGTCTACACCTTGATGATTGACCGTAATTTCAACAGCTCGATCAACAAGTCCACTTTCTATCATTCTATTTTATTCTGTTCAGAATCATATAGTGCCTCGGATTAAAGTTTAATTTACCTAATTGGGAAACTGAAGTTGTTTATCTAAGCTGAAGATACCATAAATATTAATGGTTTAATGTTTTCATTTCTCATGTCTTCATAGCAGTAATTTGAGCTGGATCTGGGCTCACATGCATCCCAGGGAAATGTACACGGCTTATCATCTGAGTTAGACGAAAACTTCAATGGCTTATAACTACTAGACTAGGATCGAGACTAAATTTTTAAAATTTGAGATTTCGTCAATGTAAGAGAGAGAGAGATTAACATTCACGTATTTTGTTTTTAATTGGGCCTCCACTATCTGTTTAAATTAAATAACCAAATCAATAGTAAACAAAAAGTTGATTATGCCTTTACACACATGAAGGTAAACAGGTGACCTGTCCGTTTGACCTTTCATTAGGAATATTCATTTCCTAGGGTCCACCCAATATGTGTTAGGGTTCACAGTTAAAACATATACACATTGACTATGATTAGTGTTCACATCGGATATAGACCAATTATACACACATGGTCCCTATTACTTAAATTTACTTGTCCATAATGACTATTAAAATCAAAGGTCAAGGGGACAGGTCAATGTTGTTTGACTATAACTAGTATACGTGATGGACAGCAAGTCAAATCAACCGTTTATCATACCAGTGAGTTTACGAGTTATCTCCCATTTGTTTGGATCAGGTGATGCAGTGTAATTACTGGGCGCAACATGAGTATCGATGTTTTCCACAATTTCTCACGCAATGTAAGTAGCATTGCCTAAAAATGACACTTTACTATAGATAGCGGGTTTCATTATTTTTGTTAGAAATCTGACATTCATGAATATTGAACATTATCGACTCGCAAAGTCATGGCGATTTCGAAACAAATCATCTTGATTATAACAGTTAATACAGATCATCAGGCGTAATGGCGACATCAGAACCTTCAAAAGATATTGGTATAACTACGTGTCCTATTTGTCTGGAGGAATTTAACACACCAAAATGTCTTCCATGTCTTCATAATTTCTGTGAGACATGTCTAAACTCGTATATAATTTCCGCCCTCAAAAGCGAAAGTGAAAACAAAGTAGAAAAATCCCAGTTCAACTGTCCTGTTTGTAGACGTGCGGTAACGCCCCCAGATCAAACTGAAGAACATCAAGAATGGGCTAAACAATTTCCGTTAAACCATACGATAGTTTCGTTGATGGATCAAAATAAACTGAAAGCGAAAGTAAAGCTCTGTGATCCTTGTAAATCGATAGATGATGACGTCATGGCAGTCAGTTGGTGTCACGATTGCAATGAAGCCCTTTGTGAGATGTGCGTCAACGCACACAAGAAACTGAAGATATTGAAAGACCATGTTTTAAAACACATAAGCGATCTAGAGGCCGAACCGGTTATAACTTCATTGCAGCCATGTGAAAACCATAGAGGGAAGAGTGTTGAAGCGTTTTGCAATGATCATAACCAACCATGCTGTGCAACGTGCGTAGCCATTAACCACCGCAAGTGTGATCATGTGACTACACTTGAAGAGGCAGCCAATGGAATACTTGAATCTAAAGATCTTTCGGATCTATTAGAACGCCTAAAACGTACCAGTGCCATAAACCAGAATATTATCAGGGAGAAAAGGGAAAACACCAAGGCATTGGAAGATAAAAAATGCGATATTCAGAAGGAATTACAAGAAACAAGACAAAGGATCATAGATAGCTTCGATAAGTTGTACTCGACGTTTATGCAAAAGTTTACACAAAACCACAACCAAAAGGTGAAGGAACTAACCGACTCTATAAATGACCTAGAAAACAGAGACAAAGTGATACAGAACTGTTACAATTTGATGGAAACCTGTAGGACACGTTCAAGCCAGACGCATGTGTTCTTAGAAATGAAGAAAATACTAGAGAGAGAGAAAGAACAAGTGGAGGAATTAGAACAAATAGTGGCCAATCATAAGGTTATTGAGTACGAGTTTAGGTTGGATGACGATATCCAGAAACTGGTCACACGGTTACAGACGATTGGTCAAATAGAGGTCACCGAGAATGCAAGTTCACATGCCGAAAGTTATCCCAAGGCTCACAGTCTTGTGAGAATGAATTTGAAAGAATGTATGCCTGAACTTGTGTCTTCTTTTTCTATCAAAGACAAATGTGGAGTTGATACATGGGTTTATGGGGGATGTTTTATGCCAGATGACACATTACTATTACCTTTATGCAATGGAAGGAAACTTGCTTTATTTAAAAGTAATGGTGACATGGTCAAACAAAGGGGTGACTTATCAGGTTTGGTGTATGATGTCTGTATGATTGATCCCACTACTGCAGTAATAACACAATGTAATCAGAGTGTTATTGATTACATTAACATTCCAGCACTAACACTAAATAAAACAGTATATCTTGATGTCTGTTTTCATGGGATAACTAGTAGTGACAACAAACTTTATGTCGGATGTGAGGACAAACTTTTGATATTAGATAAAGATGGAAAGAAAGAGAAGGAAATCAACACAAACGGTACTATAGGAGGTGTAGCTATCGTTAATTACGGAGAGAAAAAGATTGTTTACACTAACCGCAACAGTCACTCTTGTCACTTTGTTAGATCCAGTGACCTACAAGAAGTTCACAAATTTACACATCCTGAGTTAAAGAATCCTCTTGGTGTAACATCAGACAGAGAGGGAAATGTTTATATTGCTGCACAATCATCAGGAAATGTGTTTCAGTTATCTTCAGAGGGAAATCTAGTACGTGTTTTAATTCAAGGTTTGGACCATCCTTGTGGAATTCAGTTTGATGGTGACACTGACCGATTCTTTGTGTCCTACTATAATCCTGCACACATTAACATTTACAATATGATAAAACCCTAAATAAAGAGTTGAAATAAGATTCCAATCAAAAAAGAAATTTCAAAACATGCCTTTAATTCAAGGTTTTGGGTTTCCAATCAAGCAGGAAGTCTAATATGTGTTTTAATTCACAGTTTAAATCAACTTATTGGACTTCAATGGTGACACTGACCAATTTTTTGTCTCCTATTCTTATCATGGGAAACTCAAAAGTGAACATATACAATATGATAAAACCCTAAATAAAGAGTTGAGATAAGATACCAATCAAAAGGGAAATATGTGTTTTAATTCAAGGTTTGGGGTTATCTTGTGGAATTCAGTTTGATGGTGATACTGAATGACTATTTCTCGCCTATTCTTAACATTGGAAACTCAAACTTGAACATATAGAATATAATAAAACCCTAACATTAAGAGTTAAAATAAGATTCAAATCAAGAAGAGAGTCTGATATGTGTTTTAATTCAATGTTTGAATGGAACATTTGGAATTCAGTTGCATACTGACATTGGCCGATTATGTGTCTCCTACTCTTGTCATACACTGATAAAAATTTACAATATGGTTAAATCTTTATTTAAGGGTTCAGCAGGGCCCACACTGTCAGTCGCAAACGTCGCAATTTGCGACATTTTATAGATTGCGACAAAAAATCATCTAGAAAAATATTCTAGAAGAAACTCTTAATTTAAACTTTGCGACAAAAAACTGTGTGTAGTGTGGGCCCTGATTAGACAACCAAGGGGAAGTCATTCCCACATTAAGCAAATGGATAATGGAGGCTAACAAAATAGTATCCAAAGGACCTAAACATTAGTCAAACCTGCCAATAAAGGCCATCCAAGGGAACCAGTAAAAATGGCCTTTATGGGTAGGTGGCCTTTATGTACAGGTTCAAATAATATAAATAAAAACGACTGGGATAAAATTCAACTGGTCTTTATTAGTAGGTGGTCCTTATGTAGATGACCTTTCAACCAGTTTTTAAAATCAAATTTAGCTAAGAAAATATTTTGCTAAAGTGAGTATACCTTAGTTTTTGAGGATTTTCATATTTTATCTTATCGGTTTTAAAGTGTCAATTTAAAGATTTGAACTTTCAAAATGTGATGGTGTTATCTATAATTGAGCGATTTTAAAAGTTTAAAGTTAATTTAAATGATAATTGAAATGATCTCTTCACATTTATCCAACATTATGATATGGGAAAAAGGTATTTTTATGCTGGATAAACGACATCAAAGGAAAATGAAATCAATAGGTGGGTTTGGGTATTGTGAACAAGGAACTTTTTTCCTTTTTGTTAAATACATGTATAACTTTAATAAATTTTCTTAGGGTAGGAAATCAAACTTTTTGAATTCTAAACATAATTATTTATTTTTGATTTATGGTTATTTTTAACCTACTTTAAAAATTTGACATCTTAATAAATACTTTTAAATTAAATAAATTTTCCTTCTGGTAGTGAAAACTAACTGATCACACTACAGGTAAATAATATCTTAAATCTATGGTGTATAACTCTATTGTTGGATAAGTGTAAATAGTGATTTTTCAAATTTTTGATTTATCTGAATGAATCCAACATACTAATCGATTTCTAAATCACAATCTAGAAACAAAGTAAAAACCTTGAAACTTACAAGTTAGGTTAGACACGTCCACTTCAACCAGGGAAGTGAGGTTGGGTGCTCCGGAAGGGTAAGCACCTCCTGTTTTTCTAGCTACACTTGACATGTGTGTTATCAAAACTTTGAGAAAGGAACACGGAACTATGGGACGTAAAATATATCCAGGACAACCCTGGACACAGAGACATCAAACTTATCAACGATACTGTGATAACGGCCATAAAATGTTATTTAGACCTTGAAATATATCTGAAAAGAAGTACAGGATATTACATGCATTAATTACAGAATTATCATATACTGATGCTTCTACTGTTTGTATATTTTTGTTTGCTTAGTTTTAGAACACAGATATATTTTTTCTTGTTTGCCAAGCTGATTAAAATTTTTCAAGAAATATTTTTGTCGCTGGCCAAATATTTATAAATTCATTTCAAAAATGCCTCAACTCAGATTAAAGATGCTAAATTTATTTTTATGCTACGTCAGAAAGAGATGTCACATTACAAAATCTTTAGTGTCTGTTCCTCTATCGAAGGATATAATTAATTTATAGCAATATTGTTTAATAAGTACATATTGCATTTGCAATAAGTTTTTGTAAACTTGACTCAATTGGATTTTGTAATTTAGATATTAATCATTGTAGATCTAAACTTGTGGGTAGATTAGTTGCTTACCTAGTCATACCCTGATTATTATTCTGTATTATTATTATTATTATTATTATTATTCTAAAATAATTGGTGTTTGTATTGGCAAACAACTTTGACCTGTTCGCTTGACCTTTAATTTAAATATTTATGATGGACGATTTTATTATGTGTAGGGATCACATGTATTAATAACTTATTTTTTCATTATTTTGAACACTTATCAAGTGGCTTGTGTATATATTTTGATTACTTTCGAATCCTAACATTACCTGTGTATTGAATGGAACCTTCTATATGAATATTCCCAATGAAGGGTCAAGCGAACAGGTCAATGTTGTTTACCTAAACACTTGCAGTATGCATATTTTCATATTTACTTAATTTGAATAATCAGCATTGTAGACTTGTAGGTAGGGACCATACCAAATCATGTGTCATACTAACCTGATAATTATACTATCATTATTATTCTTATTATTATTATTAAATGATGTTTGTATAGCCATAGCATGCATATTTTTTCTGTTGGCCTAATTTGAATAATTAGCACTGTAGACTTGTAGGTAGGGACCACACCTAATCATATTACCCCGATAATTATTATTATTATTATTATTATTATTATTATTATTATTATTATTATTATTATGTAATAAATGATGTTTGTATAGCCATAGCATGCATAATTTTCTGTTGGCCTAATTATAATAATAAGCATTGTAGACTTGTAGGTAGGGACCACACGTAATCATCTGATAAATAATCTATTTGTATTATTATGTAATAAATGATGTTTGTATAGCCATAGCATGCATAATTTTTCTGATGGCCTAATTATAATAATAAGCATTGTAGACTTGTAGGTAGGGACCACACGTAATCATCTGATAATTAATCTATTTTTATTATTATGTAATAAATGATGTTTGTATAGCCATAGCATGCATAATTTTTCTGATGGCCTTATTATAATAATCAGCATTGTAGGCTTGTAGGTAGGGACCACACCCAATCATGTGTCCTACTACCCTGATAACTATTCTATTCTATTATTCTATTCTGTAGAGCCCCTGGAAGGGGCTGGTGGGCTAAAAATCTACCTTAGTGCATGTCTATTGCTAAACGATAATTTTGATAAAAGTCGCCATCCAATTATTCTGCAAAATATATGACATGTAATTCAGGTTTGCAAGAGACTCAAAATCATTTTTGGAATTAGATTGATCAGTTATCCATTTCAGTGTTTTGGTTTTATATGATACTTTTTTAAAATTATCTTTATTGCTCAAACTCAAAGTGATTTTCCTTTCCCTTGACCTTTACTGGTTCACCCGGTGTCAGTATAATGGATTTGGGGAGTGCCACGCTTGTCTGCGACGTACTGACTCGATGAGCTTGCGCGTTAAAGTCGCCCTGAGTGCGCGCTGGTATAAGGCAGACCATAAAACACACTCGCACTTCACAGGCATACACGAAGTTGTTCATAGATTATTCCACAGAGATTAATAAAGTAGTTCTTGTCGCAAAAAGCTGAGAAATTGCTGATGCGACTTTAAGTAACATTCAACAACAACAAGTACAGATCTGTCGAAAGTTTAACACCCATCTAACGAATTGGTACTGAATCGACAGCTCCTGGTTACCAAAACCATGGCAGATTTACGACAGCTGCTAAATATCTCTTAGTAGATTTTTTCTTTGTCCACTACCTCTCCATTGGATTCCGAGGTTAGATCTCTTTTTAGTATGCTTAGTGTTAAACTTACGTCAAGACTGTACAGTATTTTGTTATCATATAATACCATTAATTACTATTATTAAAAATCAAATGTAGGAGAGAGAGAGAGAGAGAGAGAGAGAGAATTTACGTACATGCATCATTTTTTATCCACCATGATAACATTCGAGCATCATAATAACAAGAGGTCCATGGGCCTGATACGCTCACCTGATAACTAATGGCTAGCTGATAGATTTAAAGAAAACATAAATACTAAACCTCAAGGACTTTTTTCTTTACATCATGATAACCATTGTATCAATACCTACAACATTCTAATATACATGTCTATACAAAAAGTTAATAGTTTTCAAGATAATTAACCATTTCAGTATTGTTTCACATCTGTGACCTTGACCTTTGAACCCATGACCTTTTTCTATACATCAAAATGATTGTTGTATCAATACTTACAACATTCTAATATACATGCCTATACAAAAAGTTTATAGTTTTCGAGATAATTAACCATATCGGTATTGTTTTGCATCTGTGACCTTGACCTTTGAACCCATGACCTTTTGCTTTACATCAAAATGATCGTTGTATCAATACCTACAACATTCCAATATACAAGCCTATACAAAAAGTTTATAGTTTTCGAGATAATAATTAACCATTTAGTTATTGTTTCGCTTCTGTGACCTTGACCTTTGAACCCATGACCTTGTTCTATACATCAAAATGATTGCTGTATCAATACCTTCAACATTCTAATATACATACCTATACAAAAAGTTTATAGTTTTCAAGATAATTAACCATTTCAGTATTGTTTCACATCTGTGACCTTTGACCTTTAAACCAATGACCTTTTTCTATACATCAAAATGATTGCTGTATCAATACCTTTAACATTCTAATATACATGCCTATACAAAAAGTTTATAGTTTTCGAGATAATTAACCATTTCAGTATTGTTTCACACCTGTGACCTTGACCTTTGAACCCATGACCTTTTTCTATACATCAAAATGATTGTTGTATCAATACCTACAACATTCTAATATACATGCCTATACAAAAAGTTTATAGTTTTCGAGATAATTAACCATTTCAGTATTGTTTCACATCTGTGGCCTTGACCTTTGAACCCATGACCTTTTGCTTTACATCAAAATGATCGTTGTATCAATACCTACAACATTGTAATATACATGCCTATACAAAATGTTTATAGTTTTCGAGATAATTAACCATTTCGGTATTGTTTCGCATGTGTGACCTTGACCTTTGAACCCATGACCTTTTTCTATACATCAAAATGATTGTTGTATCGATACCTACTACATTCTAATATACATGCCTATACAAAAAAGTTTATAGTTTTCGAGATAATAATTATAATCAGAGGTAAAAAAAATTAGGTCACGACCTTCACAATTGACCTTGACCTCATTTTAAAGAAACTAACAAGAAGATGTCAAAACTGAAAACCCCATGTCATTATCTGGTCAAATAGTCAAGTTATAACAATTTAAAGCTATTTTACGATTTTTTCAAAATTAAACGCAAAAACGCATAACCTATTTTTTATCCGAATTTCACAAAATGAACAAGCTATAGGCTTAAGACCCTAGAGAAGCCAAATATCACATCAGATTTTTTCTCGAATCAGTACTTTCGGAGAAGAAGATTTTTTAAGATTTTTGCACCCCTAGGTCACCTTGACCTAGTTATAGTAGCCATAGCAACGCAACGAACAAATCTGAATTGCACCGGCCCATATATACTTCTGACAAAGTTTCATTAAAAACTGTCCAGTAGTTTCAGAGGAGAAGTCAAAAATAGGTGTTAACGACGCACACACGCACGCACGCACACACGCAGGCACGCACGCACATACACACGCTGCGCTATGCCATAAGCTCACATGACCTTCGGTCAGGTGAGCTAAAAATGGCACACGCAGGCAAAAAGTTGGTGTATGCATGTGAAGTGTGAGAGTGTTTTATGATGTGGTTTTATGCACTCACTAAGGGCGACTTTAACGTGCTAGCGCACAGAGTCAGTACGCCGCAGACAAGCGTT
The DNA here is from genome assembly GCA_021292105.1 of Anadara kagoshimensis. NCBI lineage: Eukaryota > Metazoa > Mollusca > Bivalvia > Arcoida > Arcidae > Anadara > Anadara kagoshimensis. Next base: position 33,477,640 of record CM037868.1, read on the forward strand.
CCACTCCCCCAGTCTATTATACTGATACTAGGTTCACCAGTAAAGACCATGCAACGGCAAGGAAAATTCACTTTCCCGCATGTGGTCTGAGCGGGACGCAAACTCACAGCGGTGAGAGACCCTGGATTTTGAAGGCTGTCGTCTTATCCATTAGGCCACCGCCGCATCGCGGTAAATCTTATGAATAAATCTATTACCTTGACACGTTATGGTCATATTTCATTTGGAAGTGGATTTAAATTACGGCTACTCTAACATCGCAAAAAAATAATACATAGTTGAACTTTTTTCGATCTTGAAGGCTAAATGTTTTAAGTGCGAACGTGCATTTTTTTCTGCATGGCTTTATTCAGCCACCGTATTATGTACCTTAATTATGACGCAAACGAAAGGCTACTTGTGAATTTTTATAACAAACGTGATGACTTCAATTTTTATCCTGTGAACTTTCCCTTTCTATGCAGCAATATATACCTGCTTGTTTGGCAAATGGTGTATTTGTTTTACAATTAGTAGGCTATAGTAGAGCTTGTTCCTACAAGAAGAATTTTATACAACGCAGCAAGATGTTTACAAATGCATTTTTGAACCAGGGATATTGCAAGCTTTGTCTTATCAGGTCCCTCAAAATGTTTTATGGGCGTCATCGCAGTACTATTAATAAGTATGTAGTCAGCTAAACAGGAGGTGTTTACCTGGTGTAAATTCGCGCTTAACCTAATTTATCAGTTTTAAAGTGTTTACTTTGCTTGGGGTTTGTGATTTGAAACTGAAAATATTACGAGGTACGATTTGATTTTAGCCCCTATATAAGGTCCATCTCTTTTAAAGTCCAGTAAAATGTTATTCAAATTGCTCTTTATTCATGTTATTAGAGCATGTCTATTTGAATATACCAAATTATATTGTAACCGCCTCACAACAGAAGTTTAGCGGTTATACTTGTACAAATATCACAATGCATCGATTTAAACTTTGAAAAAATATATACATGTATGCAGGGCTCTACGATTGCATTTTTTTCACTAGCCTCCTGGCTAGTAAACCTAAGATGTTTTCTAGCCAGAGCAAAAATCTTACTCGCCACATATTTCTTGTATAAATATCAATTTGATTTGGATTCAATTACACTGGAAACATTTCTAATTACTGCTTAATTTTAAAGATGCAGACAAAGCAGTTTGACCCAACAGTTTTTTATTCAATTTACTTTTATTGTGGTATCAAACACAAAAATTGCGGCGCATGTCTAAAAGCAAAGAAAAAACTTTAAAAACCGGCTAATTAAGTTCAAACACATGTACTTAAATCAGAGGTGCGAGGCGAGTTGCTCCAGAAATGTAAATATCTCCTGTGTAGCTAGATACACCTACTACATGTAAAATTTAAGATATATCTTTTTAAAGGCTTTTCCCCGGTTTAAAACTTTTTTTTCACGCAAACTTGGGAACCAGATTTCCTTCATCGTTATAAAAGGATTACGTTTGTTTTTTCCATCAAGGTATCACTGGAACTGAGTCAAATACGAGGCCGTTTCTTCCTAATTTTTAATTCGTACTCATGCCTTCAAAAACAAATAGATTTGCCGATTTTGTTTTCAACTCAGAGCGAGGAAATCGGCACTTGAGAACGTGATCACAGAAACGCTTAACAATTAACGGATTGCAGCTATATGAATTTAAGCGCTTTAAAGATGTTGCTTGATGAGAGTAATTTCATTTTCGAAAACGGAAAGGAAAAATCCGGATTTGACTTTCTACTCGCACATGGGCAAGTGAATTTGACATATCCACTCGCATTTACAAATAATTACTCGCATATGCGAGTGTTTTACTCGCATTGTAGAACCCTGGTATGCTGTTGTATTTTAATTAGGCCTCCGCTATCTGTTTAAAATTAAATAAAAAATAGACAAGTATAAATGATGTGTGTTCTTTTTAATTTAAGCAAATCATTTTATCATTTATATTTGAGATTGCGTCAAATCCAATGTAGGAGAGAGAGAGAGAGAGAGAGAGAGAGAGAGAGAGAGAGAGAGAGAGAGAGAGAGAGAGATATTTAATCTGTTAATATTTAAATTTAAATTAACTTGTAAATCAAAAGACAAGTATACATGATGTGTGTTAAATGGTTTTTTTTTTAATTTTAGCAAATCATTTTATACATTTATATTTGAGATTGCATCAAATCCAATAGAGAAGAGAGAGAGAGAGAGAGAGAGAGAGAGAGAGAGATTTAATCTGTTAAAATTTAAATAAACTTATAAATCAAAAGACAAGTATACATGATGTGTGTTAAATGTTTTTTTTAATTTAGCAAATCATTTTATACATTTATGTTTTAGATTGCGTCAAATCCAATGTAGGAGAGAGAGAGAGAGAGAGAGAGAGAGAGAGAGAGAGAGAGAGAGAGAGAGAGATTTAATCTCTTAAAAGTTAAATAAACTTGTAAATCGAAAGGCTTGTATACATGATGTGTGTTATTTTTAATTTTGGCAAATCATTTTAACATTTATATTTGAGATTGTGTCAAATCAAATGTCGGAAAGAGAGAGAGAGAGAGAGAGAGAGAGAGGAGAGAGAGAGAGAGAGAGAGAGAGAGAGAGAGAGATTTAATCTCTTAAAAGTTAAATAAACTTGTAAATCGAAAGGCTTGTATACATGATGTGTGGTTTTTTTTATTTTAGCAAATCATTTTATCATTTAAATTTGAGATTGTGTCAAATCAAATGTATGAGAGAGAGAAAGAAATAGAGAGAGAGAGAGAGAGAGAGAGAAAGAGAGAGAGAGAGAAGAGAGAGAGATTTACATTCACGTTTGTAATTACTATTGTTCTAGAGAACTTAGATAGTGGCTTTTTGTTTTAGCTTTATGTTTAATGATTTATATTTAATGTTATACATATTGAATCTAAAATAAAAAATACCAATTAAATGTAAAAAATAAGTGTTCTACAGCCGTCTGGTTTTGCTCTACACCTATCTGAGGTACATTAAGGTATGGTTTTTTGTTATGAAAAAAGATAAAAGTTTCGGTATATACCATATATATTCAGCAAACCTCATAGGTTTGGTAGGCGATATGATTTTATTTACAGGAATATTAAAATAAGTACTAATATTACAACACTTGGTAAATCAACTATCTAAGTTACTTGGTACAAAAGTAGGTCTCAACTATCTGTTTAAATTAAATAACTAAAACAAATAGTAAATAATAAGGTAAATGTGCCTTTTAACATAACGTAAATATATAAGGTAAACAAAATTGACCTGTCCGTTTGAACTTTCATTAGGAATATCCATTTCGGAGGGTCCACCCAACACAGGTGTAATGTTAGGGTTCACAGTTAATACACAGGCCTATACATATTGCCTATGATTATTGTTCACATCGGATAGACCAATTATACACACATGGTCCCTATTACTTAAATTTACTTGTCCATAATGACTATTAAAATCAAAGGTCAAGGGGACAGGTCAATGTTGTTTGACTATAACTAGTATACGTGATGGACAGCAAGTCATAACAACCGTTTATCATATCAGTGAGTTTACGAGTTATCTCCCATTTGTTTGGATCAAGTGATGCAGTGTAATTACTGGGTGCAACATGAGTATCGATGTTTTCCACAATTGCTCACACAATGTAAGTAGCATTGCCTGAAAATGACACTTTACTATTGATAGCGGGTTTTATTATTTTTGCTAGAAATCTGACATTCATGAAAATTCAACAATATCGACTCGCAAAGTCATGGGGATTTCCAAACAAAAAATCGTGACTATAACAGTTGATATATCTTCATAAGGCGTAATGGCGACATCAGAGCCTTCAAAGATATTGGTATAACTACGTGTCCTATTTGTCTTGAGGACTTTAAAACACCAAAATGTCTTCCATGTCTTCATAATTTCTGTGAGACATGTCTAAACTCGTATATAATTTCCGCCCTCAAAAGCGGAAAGTGAAAACAAGTGAAAAATCCCAGTTCAAACTGTCCTGTTTGTAGACGTGCGGTAACGCCCCCAGACCAAACTGAAGAACATCAAGAATGGGTTAAACAATTTCCGTTAAACCATACGATAGTTTCGTTGATGGATCAAAATAAACTGAAAGCGAAAGTAAAGCTCTGTGATCCTTGTAAATCGATAGATGATGACGTCATGGCAGTCAGTTGGTGTCACGATTGCAATGAAGCCCTTTGTGAGATGTGCGTCAACGCACACAAGAAACTGAAAATATTGAAAGACCATGTTTTAAAACACATAAGCGATCTAGAGGCCGAACCGGTTATAACTTCATTGCAGCCATGTGAAAACCATAGAGGGAAGAGTGTTGAAGCGTTTTGCAAAGATCATAACCAGCTATGCTGTGCAACGTGCGTAGCCATTCACCACCGTAAGTGTGATCATGTGACTACACTTGAAGAGGCAGCCAATGGAATACTTGAATCTAAAGATCTTTCGGATCTATTAGAACGCCTAAAACGTACCAGTGCCATAAACCAGAATATTATCAGGGAGAAAAGGGAAAACACCAAGGCATTGGAAGATAAAAAATGTGATATTCAGAAGGAATTACAAGAAACAAGACAAAGGATCATAGATAGCTTCGATAAGTTGTACTCGACGTTTATGCAAAAGTTTACACAAAACCACAACCAAAAGGTGAAGGAACTAACCGACTCTATAAATGACATAGAAAACAGAGACAAAGTGATTCAGAACTGTTACAATTTGATGGAAACCTTTAGGACACGTTCAAGCCAGACACATGTGTTCTTAGAAATGAAGAAAATACTAGAGAGAGAGAGAAAAAAACAAGTGGAGGAATTAGAACAAATACTGGCCAATCATAAGGTTATTGAGTACGAGTTTAGGTTGGATGACGATATCCAGAAACTGGTCACACGGTTACAGACGATTGGTCAAATAGAGGTCATTGAGAATGCGAGTTTACATTCCGAAAGTTATCCCAAGGCTCACAGTCCTGTAAGGATGTATTTGAAAGAATGCATACCTGAATTGGTATCTTCAATTTCTATCAAAGACAAATGTGGATATAATACATGGGTTTATGGAGGCTGTTTTATGTCAGATATCACATTACTATTACCCTTATACGGTGAAAGGAGACTTGCTATATTTAAAAGTAATGGTGACATGGTCAAACAAAGTGGTGACTTATCAGGTTACGTGAACAATGTCTGTATGCTTGATCCCACCACTGCGGTGGTAACGCGATGTGGTAACAACGTTTTTGATTACATTAACATTCCAACTCTAACAGTAAATAAAACAGTATCTCTTGATGTCTATTGTTATGGGATAACTAGTAGTGACGATAAACTTTATGTCGGATGTAAGGACAAACTTTTGATATTAGATAAAGATGGAAAGAAAGAGAAGGAAATCAACACAAACGGTTATATATACGGTGTAACTATCAGTAATCAGGGAGAGAAGAAGATTGTTTACACTAACTACTACAATCACTCTTGCCACTTTGTTAGATTCAGTGACCTACAAGAAGTTCACAAATTTACGCATCCAGAGTTAAAGCATCCCCGTGGGGTAACATCAGATAGGGAGGGAAATGTTTATATTGCTGGAGAATCATCAGGAAATGTGTTTCAGTTATCATCAGTGGGAAATCTAATACGTGTTTTAATTCAAGGTTTGTACAGACCTTTTGGAATTCAGTTTGATGGTGACACTGACCGATTCTTTGTGTCCTACTATAATCCTGCATACATTAACATTTACAATATGATAAAACCCTAAATAAAGAGTTGAAATAAGATTCCAATGAAAAAAGAAATTTCAATACATGCCTTAAATTCAAGGTTTGCGGTTTCCAATCAAGCAGGAAGTCTAATATGTTTTAATTTACAGATTAGATCAACTTAGTGGACTTCAATGGTGACACTGACCAATTCTTTGTCTTCTTATCATGGGAAACTCAAAAGTGAACATTTAGAGATAAGTTGACATAAGATACCAATCAAAAGAGAAATTTGTGTTTTAATTCAAGGTTTGGGGTTACCTTGTGGAATTGAGTTTGATGGTGACACTGACCTGTCTTTGCCTCCTACTCTGGTCATGCAGATAAACATTTACAACTTTATTTAAACGTATCCAATGGACAAAAACATTAGAACAGTCAAACCTGTCTATAAAGATCATTCAAGGGAACAAGTAAAAGTGGCCTTTATGCAAAGGTTCAAATAATATGAATAAAGAACAAATGGGATATATTTTAATGGTCCTTATTAGTAGGTATCCTTTATGTAAGATGGCCTTTTAGACAGTTTTTAAAATCAAATTTATCTAAGAAAATACTTTGCTAAAGTTAGTATACCTTAGTTTTTGAGGATTTTCATATTTTATCTTATCGGTTTTAAAGTGTCAATTTTAAGATTTGAACTTAAAACCATGTGATGGTGTTATCTCTAATTGAGCAATGTTTAAAGTTTAAAGTTAATTTAAATAATATTGAAATGATGTCTTCACATTTATCCAACATTTGATATTTTGATATGGGAAAAGGTACTTTTATGCTGGATAAATGACATCAAAGGAAATTAGAAACAATAGGTGGGTTGGGTACCGTGAACAAGGAAATTAATATTTTTTTACCTTTTTGTAAAATACATGTATAACTTTAATAAATTTTCTTCTTAGGGAAGGAAATCAAACTTTTTGATTTCTAAAAATAAAAATAAATATTTATTTTTGATTATTTATGGTTATTTTTAACCTACTTTAAAAATTTGACATCTTAATAAATACTTTTAAATTAAATAAATGTTCCTTCTGGTAGTGAAAACTGATCACACTACAGGTAAATAATATCTTAAATCTATGGTGTATAGCTCTATTGTCGGATAAGTGTAAATAGTGATTTTTCAAATGTTGGATTAACGTGAATTAATCCAACATACTAATCCAGTCTAAATCACAATCCAGAAGCAAAGTAAAAAATTTGAAACTTACAAGTTAGGTCAAACACGTCCACTTTAACCAGGGAAGTAGGTTGGGTGCTCCGGAAGGGTAAGCACCTCCTGTTTGGCTAGCTACATTTGCCATGTGTGTTATCAAAACTGAGAAAGGAACACGGAACTATGGGACGTAAAATATATCCAGGACAATCCTGGACACAGAGACATCAAACTTATCAACGATACTGTGATAACGGCCATAAAAGGTTATTTAGGCCTTGAAATATATCTGAAAAGAAGTACAGGATATTACATGCATTAATTACAGAATTATCATATACTGATGCTTGTACTGTTTGTATGTTTTTGTTTGCTTAGTTTTGGAACACAGATATAATTTTTTCTTGTTTGCCAAGCAGATTAAACATTTTTCAAGAAATATTTTTGTCACTGGCCAAATATTTATAAATTTATTCCAAAAATGGCTCAACTCGGAATAAAGATGCTAAATTTATTTTTATGCTACGTCACAAAAAGATGTCATATTAAAATGTTTTAGTGTTTGTTCCTCTATTGAAGGATGTAATTAATTTATAGCAATATTGTTTAATAAGTACATATTGCATTTGCAATAAGTTTTTTGTAAAGTTGACTCAATTAAATTTTGTAGTTTAGATATAATCATTGTAGATCTAAACTTGTGGGTAGATTAGGTGCTTATCTAGTCATACCCTGATTGTTATTCTGTATTATTATTATTATTATTATTATTATTATTCTAAAATAATTGGTGTTTGTATTGGCAAACAACTTTGACCTGTTCGCTTGACCTTTAATTTAAATATTTATGATGGACGATTTATTATGTGTAGGGATCACATGTGTTAATAACTTATTTTTTTATTATTTTGAACACTTATCAAGTGGCATGTGTATATATTTTGATTACTTTCGAATCCTAACATTACCTGTGTATTGAATGGAACCTTCTATATGAATATTTCCAATGAAAGGTAAAGCAGACAGGTCAATGTTGTTTACCTAAACACTTGCAGTATGCATATTTTCATATTTACTAAATTTGAATAATCAGCATTGTAGACTTGTAGGTAGGGACCACACATAATCATATTACCCCGATAATTATTTCATTATATTATTATTATTATTATTATATTATTATATTATTATTATATTATATTATTTATTATGTATAAATGATGTTTGTATAGCCATAGCATGTATATTTTTCCTGTTGGCCTAATTTGAATAATTAGCACTGTAGACTTGTAGGTAGGGACCACACCTAATCATCTGATAATTAATCTATTATTATTATAAAGTAATAAATGATGTTTGTATGCATATATTTTTCTGTTGGCCTAATTTGAATAATAAGTATTTAGACTTGTATGTGTCATACTACCTGATAACTATTCATATTATTATTATAATGTTGTATAGCCATAGCATGCATATTTTTTTGTTGGTCTAATTTGAATAATAAGCATTGTAGACTTGTAGATAGTGACCACACCTAATCATGTGTCTTACTACCCTAATAACTATTCTTTATTATTATTATTATTATTATTATTATTATTATTATTATATGTAATAAATGATGTTTATATAGCCATAGCATGCATAATTTTCTGTTGGCCTAATTAGAATAATCAGCATTGTAGACTTGTACATAGGGACCACACCTAATCATCAGTCTTACTACCCTAATAACTATTCTATTCTGTAGAGCCCCTGGAAGGGGTTGGTGGGCTAAAAATTTACCTTAGCGCATGGCTATTGCTTAACGATGATTTTGATAAAAGTCGTCATCCAATTATTCTGCAAAATATATGACATGTAATTCAGGTTTGCAAGAGACTCACAATCATTTTCGGAATTAGATGGATCCGTTATCCATTTCAGTGTTTTGGTTTGATATGATACTTTTTTAACATTATCTTTATTGCTCAAACTCAAAGTGATTTTTCTTTTCCCTTGACCTTTACTGGTTCACCCGGTGTCAGTATAATGGACTGGGGGAGTGCCACGCTTGTCTGCAACGTACTGATTCGGTGAGCTTGCACGTTAAAGTCGCCCTGAAGGCACGTTGGAAGAAGACAGGCCATAAAACACTCGCACTTCACGGGCATACACGAAGTTGTTCATAGATTATTCCACAGAGATTAATAATCAAACACAAACATACTAATCTATTTTCGAATCACAATTCGGAAGCAAAGTAAAAACTTTGGAACTGACAAGATTGGTTAGACACGTGAACTTCCACCAGGGAAGTGAGGCCGGGTGCTCCGGAAGGGTAAGCACCTCCTGTGTAAGCTAGCTACATCCGCCACGTGTGTCATCAAAATTGTGTGAAAGGAACATGGAAATGAGACGTCAAATATATCCAAGGAAACTGGGACACAGAGACATCAAAACTTATCAAAATACTGTGATGAACGACCATAAAACTTTTTGAAGGGCCTTGATAAGCCTAGGCTTGCAATATCTTTGAGCCAACAATTATTTGCAAGCAGGCTTCTTCGTTGTACAAAGTCCCACGTAGTGGGAACAGCTCTGACATAGTATTAGTTGGGAAACAAATACACCATAAGCAGGAGAAGAAGGTATATTGCTGCATAAAAAAGGAAAATTGACAATAGAAAAATAGAAGTCATCACGTTGTCATGAAATGTAGCCTTTTCTTGTGCGTCATAATTCAGGGATAAGTCTAAATATGAAGCAGAACTTGAGGAATCAGTCGTGTCCCTTTTATTTCAAGCTAACTAGAAGGATAGGTGCATTTATATACTCTCCCAATTAGGATGGTTAAGAGACAGAACGTCATCTATATATCTGTATGTTGAGTTGAATGATTTGGCGACAGTTTTCTCTCCAGATTTAACAAGGTTCTGCATAAATTCTGCTTCGT
>CM037868.1:33492522-33617522 GCA_021292105.1 Anadara kagoshimensis
ACCGCAAGTGTGATCATGTGACTACACTTGAAGAGGCAGCCAATGGAATACTTGAATCTAAAGATCTTTCGGATCTATTAGAACGCCTAAAACGTACCAGTGCCATAAACCAGAATATTATCAGGGAGAAAAGGGAAAACACCAAGGCATTGGAAGATAAAAAATGCGATATTCAGAAGGAATTACAAGAAACAAGACAAAGGATCATAGATAGCTTCGATAAGTTGTACTCGACGTTTATGCAAAAGTTTACACAAAACCACAACCACAAGGTGAAGGAACTAACCGACTCTATAAATGACCTAGAAAACAGAGACAAAGTGATACAGAACTGTTACAATTTGATGGAAACCTGTAGGACACGTTCAAGCCAGACGCATGTGTTCTTAGAAATGAAGAAAATACTAGAGAGAGAGAAAGAACAAGTGGAGGAATTAGAACAAATAGTGGCCAATCATAAGGTTATTGAGTACGAGTTTAGGTTGGATGACGATATCCAGAAACTAGTCACACGGTTACAGACGATTGGTCAAATAGAGGTCATCCACATGCCGAAAGTTATCCCAAGGCTCACAGTCTTGTGAGAATGAATTTGAAAGAATGTATGCCTGAACTTGTGTCTTCTTTTTCTATCAAAGACAAATGTGGAGTTGATACATGGGTTTATGGGGGATGTTTTATGCCAGATGACACATTACTATTACCTTTATGCAATGGAAGGAAACTTGCTTTATTTAAAAGTAATGGTGACCTGATCAAACAAAGTGGTGACTTATCGGGTTACGTGAACGATGTCTGTATGCTTGATCCCACCACTGCGGTGGTAACGCGATGTGGTAACAACGGTATTGATTACATTAACATTCCAACTCTAACAGTAAATAAAACAGTATCTCTTGATGTCTATTGTTATGGGATAACTAGTAGTGACAACAAACTTTATGTCGGATGTAGGGACAAACTTTTGATATTAGATAAAGATGGAAAGAAAGAGAAGGAAATGAAGACAAACGGTTATATATACGGTGTAACTATCATTAATCAGGGAGAAAAGAAGATTGTTTACACTAGCGACCACAACCACTCTTGTCACTTTGTTAGATCCAGTAACCTACAAGAAGTTCACAAATTTACACATCCAGAGCTAAAGTATCCACATGGTGTAACATCAGACAGAGAGGGAAATGTTTATATTGCTGCACAATCATCAGGGAATGTGTTTCAGTTATCATCAGAGGGAAATCTAATACGTGTTTTAATTCAAGGTTTGGACTATCCTAGTGGAATTCAGTTTAATGGTGACACTGACCGATTCTTTGTGTCCTGCTCTAATCCTGCACACATTAACATTTACAATATGATAAAACCATAAATAAAGAGTTGAAATAAGATTCCAATCAAAAAAGAAATTTCACTACATGCCTTAAATTCAAGGTTTTGGGTTTCCAATCAAGCAGGAAGTCTAATATGTGTTTTAATTCACAGTTTAGATCAACTTAGTGGACTTCAATGGTGACACTGACCAATTCTTTGTCTCCTATTCTTATCATGGGAAACTCAAAAGTGAACATATACAATATGATAAAACCCTAAATAAAGAGTTGAGATACGATACCAATCAAAAGGGAAATATGTGTTTTAATTCAAGGTTTGGGGTTACCTTGTGGAATTCAGTTTGATGGTGATACTGAATGACTATTTCTCGCCTATTCTTAACATTGGAAACTCAAACTTGAACATATACAATATAATAAAACCCTAACATTAAGAGTTAAAATAAGATTCAAATCAAGAAGAGCGTCTGATATGTGTTTTAATTCAATGTTTGAATGGAACATTTGGAATTTAGTTGCATACTGACATTGGCCGATTATGTGTCTCCTACTCTTGTCATACACTGAAAAAAATTTACAATATGGTTAAATCTTTATTTAAGGGTTCAGCAGGGCCCACACTGTCAGTCGCAAACGTCACAGTTTGCGATACTTTTTATAGATTGCGACAAAAAATCATCTAGAAAAAATATTCTAGAAGAAACTCTTAATTTAAACTTTGCGACAAAAAACTGTGTGTAGTGTGGGCCCTGATTAGACAACCAAGGGGAAGTCATTCCCACATTAAGCAAATGGATAATGGAGGCTAACAAAATAGTATCCAAAGGACCTAAACATTAGTCAAACCTGCCAATAAAGGCCATCCAAGGGAACCAGTAAAAATGGTCTTTATAGGTAGGTGGCCTTTATCGGTAGGTGGCCTTTATGTACAGGTTCAAATAATATAAATAAAGAACAATTGGGATAAAATTCAACTGGTCTTTATTAGTAGGTGGTCCTTATGTAGATGACCTTTCAACCAGTTTTTAAAATTAAATTTAGCTAAGAAAATTCTTTGCTAAAGTGAGTATACCTTAGTTTTGAGGATTTTCATATTTTATCTTATCGGTTTTAAAGTGTCAATTTAAAGATTTGAACTAAAACCATGTGATGGTGTTATCTATAATTGAGCGATTTTAAAAGTTTAAAGTTAATTTAAATGATAATTGAAATGATCTCTTCACATTTATCCAACATTTTGATATGGGAAAAAGGTATTTTTATGCTGGATAAATGACATCAAAGGAAAATGAAATCAATAGGTGGGTTTGGGTATTGTGAACAAGGATCTTTTTTCCTTTTTGTTAAATACATGTATAACTTTAATAAATTTTCTTAGGGTAGGAAATCAAACTTTTTGAATTCTAAACATAATTATTTATTTTTGATTTATGGTTATTTTTAACCTACTTTAAAAATTTGACATCTTAATAAATACTTTTAAATTAAATAAATTTTCCTTCTGGTAGTGAAAACTAACTGATCACACTACAGGTAAATAATATCTTAAATCTATGGTGTATAACTCTATTGTTGGATAAGTGTAAATAGTGATTTTTCAAATTTTTGATTTATCTGAATGAATCCAACATACTAATCGATTTCTAAATCACAATCTAGAAACAAAGTAAAAACCTTGAAACTTACAAGTTAGGTTAGACACGTCCACTTCAACCAGGGAAGTGAGGTTGGGTGCTCCGGAAGGGTAAGCACCTCCTGTTTTTCTAGCTACACTTGACATGTGTGTTATCAAAACTTTGAGAAAGGAACACGGAACTATGGGACGTAAAATATATCCAGGACAATCCTGGACACAGAGACATCAAACTTATTAACGATACTGTGATAACGGCCATAAAATGTTATTTAGGCCTTGAAATATATCTGAAAAGAAGTACAGGATATTACATGTATTAATTACAGAATTATCATATACTGATGCTTGTACTGTTTGTATATTTTTGTTTGCTTAGTTTTGGAACACAGATATATTTTTTTCTTGTTTGCCAAGCTGATTAAATTTTTTAAAGAAATATTTTTGTCGCTGGCCAAATATTTATAAATTCATTTCAAAAATGCCTCAACTCAGATTAAAGATGCTAAATTTATTTTTATGCTACGTCAGAAAGAGATGTCACATTACAAAATCTTTAGTGTCTGTTCCTCTATCGAAGGATGTAATTAATTTATAGCAATATTGTTTAATAAGTACATATTGCATTTGCAATAAGTTTTTGTAAACTTGACTCAATTGGATTTTGTAGTTTAGATATTAATCATTGTAGATCTAAACGTGTGGGTAAATTAGTTGCTTACCTAGTCATACCCCGGTTATTATTCTGTATTATTATTATTATTATTATTCTAAAATAATTGGTGTTTGTATTGGCAAACAACTTTGACCTGTCCGCTTGACCTTTAATTTAAATATTTATGATGGACGAGTCCATTTATGTATAGGGATGATGTGTATAAATAACTTATTTTTTTCCATTATTTTTAACACTTATCAAGTGGCATGTGTATATATTTTGATTACTTTCGAATCCTAACATTACCTGTGTATTGAATGGAATCTTCTATATGAATATTCCTAATGAAGGGTCAAGCGGACAGGTCAATGTTGTTTACCTAAACACTTGCAGTATGCATATTTTCATATTTACTTAATTTGAATAATCAGCATTGTAGACTTGTAGGTAGGGACCATACCAAATCATGTGTCATACTAACCTGATAATTATACTATTATTATTATTCTTATTATTAAATTATGTTTGTATAGCCATAGCATGCATATTTTTTCTGTTGGCCTAATTTGAATAATTAGCACTGTAGACTTGTAGGGAGGGACCACACCAAATCATATTACCCCGATAATTATTTTATTATTATTATTATTATTATTATGTAATAAATGTTTGTATAGCCATAGCATGCATATTTTTTTCTGTTGGCCTAATTGGAATAATTAGCACTGTAGACTTGTAGGTAGGGACCACACCTAATCATATTACCCCGATAAATGTTTTATTATTATTATTATCATTATTATTATTATGTAATAAATGATGTTTGTATAGCCATAGCATGCATAATTTTTCTGTTGGCCTAATTATAATAATAAGCATTGTAGACTTGTAGGTAGGGACCACACGTAATCATCTGATAATTAATCTATTTTTATTATTATGTAATAAATGATGTTTGTATAGCCATAGCATGCATAATTTTTCTGTTGGCCTAATTATAATAATAAGCATTGTAGACTTGTAGGTAGGGACCACGCCTAATCATATGTCCTACTACCCTGATAACTATTCTATTCTATTATTCTATTCTGTAGAGCCCCTGGAAGGGGTTGGTGGGCTAAAAATCTACCTTAGTGCATGTCTATTGCTAAACGATAAAAGTCGCCATCCAATTATTCTGCAAAATATATGACATGAAATTCAGGTTTGCAAGAGACTCAAAATCATTTTCGGAATTAGATGGATCCGTTATCCATTTCAGTGTTTTGGTTTGATATGATACTTTTTTAACATTATCTTTATTGCTCAAACTCAAAGTGATTTTTCCTTTCCCTTGACCTTTACTGGTTCACCCGGTGTCAGTATAATGGATTTGGGGAGTGCCACGCTTGTCTGCGACGTACTGACTCGATGAGCTTGCGCGTTAAAGTCGCCCTGAGTGCGCGCTGGTATAAGGCAGACCATAAAACACACTCGCACTTCACAGGCATACACAAAGTTGTTCATAGATTATTCCACAGAGATTAATAAAGTAGTTCTTATCGCAAATAGCTGAGAAATTGCTGATGCGACTTTAAGTAACATTCAACAACAACAAGTACAGATCTGTCGAAAGTTTAACACCCATCTAACGAATTGGTACTGAATCGACAGCTCCTGGTTACCAAAACCATGGCAGATTTACGACAGCTGCTAAATATCTCTTAGTAGAATTTTGCTTTGTCCACTACTTCTCCATTGGATTCCGAGGTTAGATCTCTTTTTAGTATGCTTAGTGTTAAACTTACGTCAAGACTGTACAGTATTTTGTTATCATATAATACCATTAATTACTTTATTAAAAATCAAATGAAGAAGAGAGAGAGAGAGACGAGAGAGAGAGAGAGAGAGAGATGAGAGAGAGAGAGAGAGAGAGAGAATTTACGTACATGCATCATTTTTTATCCACCATGATAACATTCGAGCATCATAATAACAAGAGGCCCATGGGCCTGATACGCTCACCTGATAACTAATGGCTAGCTGATAGATTTAAAGAAAACATAAATACTAAACCTCAATGACTTTTTTCTTTACATCATGATAACCATTGTATCAATACCTACAACATTCTAATATACATGCCTATACAAAAAGTTAATAGTTTTCAAGATAATTAACCATTTCAGTATTGTTTTACATCTGTGACCTTGACCTTTGAACCCATGACCTTTTTCTATACATCAAAATCAATACTTACAACATTCTAATATACATGCCTATACAAAAAGTTTATAGTTTTCGAGATAATTAACCATTTCGGTATTGTTTTGCATCTGTGACCTTGACCTTTGAACCCATGACCTTTTTCTATACATCAAAATGATCGTTGTATCAATACCTACAACATTCTAATATACAAGCCTTTACAAAAAGTTTATAGTTTTCGAGATAATTAACCATTTAGTTATTGTTTCGCTTCTGTGACCTTGACCTTTGAACCCATGACCTTGTTCTATACATCAAAATGATTGCTGTATCAATACCTTCAACATTCTAATATACATGCCTATACAAAAAGTTTATAGTTTTCGAGATAATTAACCATTTCGGTGTTGTTTCACATCTGTGACCTTTGACCTTTAAGCCAATGACCTTTTTTTATACATCAAAATGATTGTTGTATCAATACCTTTAACATTCTAATATACATGCCTATACAAAAAGTTTATAGTTTTCGAGATAATTAACCATTTCTGTATTGTTTCACACCTGTGACCTTGACCTTGAACCCATGACCTTTTACTATACATCAAAATCATCGTTGTATCGATACCTACAATATTCTAATATACATGCCTATACAAAAAGTTTATAGTTTTCGAGATAATTAAACATTTCCGTATTGTTTCGCATATGTGACCTTGACCTTTAAACCCATAACCCTTTTCTATACATAAAAATGATTGTTGTATCAATACCTTTAACATTCTAATATACATGCCTATACAAAAAATTTATAGTTTTCGAGATAATCACCATTTCAGTATTGTTTCTCATCCATGACATTGACTTTTGAACCCAGGACCTTTTTCTATACATCAAAATGATTGTTGTATCAATACCTACAACATTCTAATATACATGCCTATACAAAAAATTTATAGTTTTCGAGATAATTAACCATTTCAGTATTGTATCGCATCTGTGACCTTGACATTTGAACCCATGACCTTTTTCTATACATCAAAATGATTGTTGTATCAATACCTACAACATTCTAATATACATGCCTATACAAAAAGTTTATAGTTTTCGAGATAATTAACCATTTCATTATTGTTTCACATCTGTGGCCTTGACCTTTGAACCCATGTCCTTTTTCTTTACATCAAAATGATCGTTGTATCAATACCTACAACATTGTGATATACATGCCTATACAAAATGTTTATAGTTTTCGAGATAATTAACCATTTCGGTTTTGTTTCGCATCTGTGACCTTGATCTTTGAACCCATGACCTTTTTCTATACATCAAAATGATTGTTGTATCGATACCTACAACATTCTAATATACATGCCTTTACAAAAAGTTTATAGTTTTCGAGATAATAATTATAATCAGAGGTAAAAAAAATTAGGTCACGACCTTCACAATTGACCTTGACCTCATTTTAAAGATACTAACAAGAAGATGTCAAAACTGAAAACCCCATGTCATTATCTGGTCAAATAGTCAAGTTATAACAATTTAAAGCTATTTTACGATTTTTTCAAAATTAAACGCAAAAACGCACAACCTATTTTTTATCCGAATTTCACAAAATGAACAAACTATAGGCTTAAGACCCTAGAGAAGCCAAATATCACATCAGATTTTTTCTCGAATCAGTACTTTCGGAGAAGAAGATTTTTCAAGATTTTTGCACCCCTAGGTCACCTTGACCTAGTTATAGTAGCCATAGCAACGCAACGAACAAATCTGAATTGCACCGGCCCATATATACTTCTGACAAAGTTTCATTAAAAACTGTCCAGTAGTTTCAGAGGAGAAGTCAAAAATAGGTGTTAACGACGCACGCACGCACGCACGCACGCACACACGCACGCACATACACACGGTGCACTATGCCATAAGCTCACATGACCTTCGGTCAGGTGAGCTAAAAATGGCACACGCAGGCAAAAAGTTGGTGTATGCATGTAAAGTGTGAAAGTGTTTTATGATGTGGTTTTATGCACTCACTAAGGGCGACTTTAACGTGCTAGCGCACAGAGTCAGTACGCCGCAGACAAGCGTTCCACTCCCCCAGTCCATTATACTGATACTAGGTTCACCAGTAAAGACCATGCAACGGCAAGGAAAATTCACTTTTCCGCATGTGGTCTGAGCGGGACGCAAACTCACAGCGGTGAGAGACCCTGGATTTTGAAGACTGTCGTCTTATCCATTAGGCCACCGCCGCATCGCGGTAAATCTTATGAATAAATCTATTACCTTGACACGTTATGCTCATATTTCATTTGGAAGTGGATTTATTATACGGCTACTCTAACATCGTAAAAAAATAATAAATAGTTGAATTTTTTTCGATCTTGAAGGCTAAATGTTTTTAGTGCGAACGTGCATTTTTTTCTGCATGGCTTTATTCAGCCACCGTATTATGTACCTTAATTATGACGCAAACGAAAGGCTACTTGTGATTTTTTATAACAAACGTGATGACTTCAATTTTTATCCTGTCAACTTTCCCTTTCAATGCAGCAATATATACCTGCTTGTTTGGCAAATGGTGTATTTGTTTTACAATTAGTAGGCTATAGTAGAGCTTGTTCCTACAAGAAGAATTTTATACAACGCAGCAAGATGTTTACAAATACATTTTTGAACCAGGGATATTGCAAGCTTTGTCTTATCAGGTCCCTCAAAATGTTTTATGGGCGTCATCGCAGTACTATTAATAAGTATGTAGTCAGCTAAACAGGAGGTGTTTACCTGGTGTAAATTCGCGCTTAACCTAATTTATCAGTTTTAAAGTGTTTACTTTGCTTGGGGTTTGTGATTTGAAACTGATAAAATATTACGAGGTACGATTTAATTTTAGCCCCTATATAAGGTCCATCTCTTTTAAAGTCCAGTAAAATGTTATTCAAATTGCTCTTTATTCATGTTATTAGAACCTGTCTATTTGAATATACCAAATTATTCTGTAACCGCCTCACAACAGAAATTTAGCGGGTTATACTTGTACAAATATCACAACGCATCGATTTAAACTTTGCGAAAATATATACATGCATGCCGTTGTATTTTAATTAGGCCTCCGCTATCTGTTTAAAATTAAATAAAAAAATAGACAAGTATAAATGATGTGTGGTATCTTTTTAATTTTAGCAAATCATTTTATCATTTATATCCAATTTCAATATCAAATCCAATGTAGAGAGAGAGAGAGAGAAAGAGAGAGAGAGATTTAATCTGTTAAAATTTAAATAAACGTGTAAATCAAAAGACAAGTATACATGAAGTGTGTGTTTTTTTTTTTTTTGTTTTTTTTTTAATTTAATTTTAGCAAATCATTTTATACATTTATATGTTAGATTGCGTCAAATCCTATTGTAGTAGAGAGAGAGAGAGAGAGATATATATATATATAGAGAGAGAGATCGATCGATCGATCGATCGTCGAGAGAGAGAGAGAGAGAGAGAGAGAGAGAGAGAGAGAGAGAGAGAGAGAGATTTAATCTCTTAAAAGTTAAATAAACTTGTAAATAAAAAAACTTGTATGCATGATGTGTGTTATTTTTTAATTTTGGCAAATCATTTTATCATTTATATTTGAGATTGCGTCAAATCCAATGGAGAGAAGAGAGAGAGATCGAAAGAGAGAGAGAGAGAGAGAGAGAGAGAGAGAGAGAGAGAGAGAGAGAGATTTAATCTCTTAAAAGTTAAATAAACTTGTAAATCAAAAGGCTTGTATACATGATGTGTGTTATTTTTTTAATTTTGGCAAATCATTTTAACATTTCTATTTGAGATTGTGTCAAATCAAATGTCGGAAAGAGAAAGAGAGAGAGAGAGAGAGAGAGAGATTTAATCTGAATTTGAATAAACTTGTAAATCAATAGACAAGTATACATGATGTGTGTTTAATGTGGTTTTTTTTAATTTTAGCAAATCATTTTATCATTTATATTTGAGATTGTGTCAAATCAAATGTCGGAAAGAAGAGAGAGAGAGAGTTTAACATTCACGTTTTTAATTACTATTGTTCTAGACAACTTAGATAGTCGCATTTTTGTCAATTAAGCTTTTATGTTTAATGATTTATACTTAATGTTATACATATTGAATCTAAAATAAAAAAAACCAATTAAATGTAAAAAATAAGTGTTATACAACCCTCTGATTTTGCTCTGCATCTATCTAAGGTACATTTAAGTATATATACATCACAATGGTTTTACTTTGTTATGAAAAAAGATAAAAGTTTCGGTATATACCTAGTTTGTAATTCAAGTTCAAGTCAGCAATCCTCATAGGTTTGATAAGTGATATGATTTTATTTACAAGAGTATCAAAATAAGTACTAATATTACAACACTTTATTTTATATTAAAGGTAAATCGACTATCTAAGTTACCTGGTACAAAAGTAGGCCTCCACTATCTTTTTAAATTAAATAACCAAAATCAATAGTAAATAATAAGGTAAATATATATGGGTAAACAACATTGACCTGTTCGTTTGAACTTTCATTAGGAATATCCATTTCGGAGGGTCCACCCAACACAGGTGTAATGTTAGGGTTCGCAGTTAATACACAGGCCTATACATATTGCCTATGATTATTGTTCACATCGGATAGACCAATTATACACACATGGTCCCTATTACTTAAATTTACTTGTCCATAATGACTATTAAAATCAAAGGTCAAGGGGACAGGTCAATGTTGTTTGACTATAACTAGTATACGTGATGGACAGCAAGTCATAACAACCGTTTATCATATCAGTGAGTTTACGACTTATCTCCCTTTGGTTTGGATCAGGTGATGCAGTGTAATTACTGGGTGCAACATGAGTATCGATGATTTCCACAATTGCTCACACAATGTAAGTAGCATTACCTGAAAATGACAATTTACTATTGATAGCGGGTTTTATTATTTTTGTTAGAAAACTGACATTCATGAATATTCAACAATATTGACTCGCAAAGTCATGGGGATTTCCAAACAAAAAATCGTGACTATAACAGTTGATATATCTTCATAAGGCGTAATGGCGACATCAGAACCTTCAAAAGATATTGGTATAACTACGTGTCCTATTTGTCTTGAGGACTTTAAAACACCAAAATGTCTTCCATGTCTTCATAATTTCTGTGAGACATGTCTAAACTCGTATATAATTTCCGTCCTCAAAAGCGAAAGTGAAAACAAAGTAGGAAAATCCCAGTTCAACTGTCCTGTTTGTAGACGTGCGGTAACGCCCCCAGATCAAACTGAAGAACATCAAGAATGGGCCAAACAATTTCCGTTAAACCATACGATAGTTTCGTTGATGGATCAAAATAAACTGAAAGCGAAAGTAAAGCTCTGTGATCCTTGTAAATCGATAGATGATGACGTCATGGCAGTCAGTTGGTGTCACGATTGCAATGAAGCCCTTTGTGAGATGTGCGTCAACGCACACAAGAAACTGAAGATATTGAAAGACCATGTTTTAAAACACCTAAGCGATCTAGAGGCCGAACCGGTTATAACTTCATTGCAGCCATGTGAAAACCATAGAGGGAAGAGTGTTGAAGCGTTTTGCAAGGATCATAACCAGCCATGCTGTGCAACGTGCGTAGCCATTCACCACCGCAAGTGTGATCATGTGACTACACTTGAAGAGGCAGCCAATGGAATACTTGAATCTAAAGATCTTTCGGATCTATTAGAACGCCTAAAACGTACCAGTGCCATAAACCAGAATATTATCAGGGAGAAAAGGGAAAACACCAAGGCATTGGAAGATAAAAAATGCGATATTCAGAAGGAATTACAAGAAACAAGACAAAGGATCATAGATAGCTTCGATAAGTTGTACTCGACGTTTATACAAAAGTTTACACAAAACCACAACCAAAAGGTGAAGGAACTAACCGACTCTATAAATGACATAGAAAACAGAGACAAAGTGATTCAGAACTGTTACAATTTGATGGAAACCTGTAGGACACGTTCAAGCCAGACGCATGTGTTCTTAGAAATGAAGAAAATACTAGAGAGAGAGAAAGAACAGGTGGAGGAATTAGAACAAATACTGGCCAATCATAAGGTTGTTGAGTACGAGTTTAGGTTGGATGACGATATCCAGAAACTGGTCACACGGTTACAGACGATTGGTCAAATAGAGGTCATCGAGAATGCGAGTTCACATGCCGAAAGTTATCCCAAGGTTCACAGTCTGTAAGTCTGAACTTGAAAGAATGCATACCTGAATTGGTATCTTCATTTTCTATCAAAGACAAATGTGGACATAATGCATGGGTTAATGGAGGTTGTTTTATGCCAGATAACACATTACTATTACCCTTATACAATGTAAAGAGACTTGCTTTATTTAAAAGTAATGGTGACCTGATCAAACAAAGTGGTGACTTATCAGGCTTGGTGTATGATGTCTGTATGATTGATCCCACTACTGCAGTAGTAACACGATCCAATGAGAGTGTTATTGACTACATTAACATTCCAACACTAACAGTAAATAAAACAGTATCAGTAGGTGTCCCGTGTTATGGAATAACTAGTAGTGACAACAAACTTTATGTCGGATGCAAGTACAAACTTTTAGTATTAGACAAAGTTGGAAACAAAGAAAAGGAAATGAAGACAAACGGTGATATATACGGTGTAACTATCATGAATCAGGGAGAGGAGAAGATTGTTTACACTACCTTCAACAATCACTCTTGTCACTTTGTTAGATCCAGTGACCTACAAGAAGTTCACAAATTTACGCATCCAGAGCTAAAGTATCCACATGGTGTAACATCAGACAGAGAGGGAAATGTTTATATTGCTGCACAATCATCAGGAAATGTGTTTCAGTTATCATCAGAGGGAAATCTAATACGTGTTTTACTTCAAGGTTTAGCCAATCCTCGTGGAATTCAGTTTGATGGTGACACTGACCGATTCTTTGTGTCCTGCTCTAATCCTGCACACATTAACATTTACAATATGATAAAACCCTAAATAAAGAGTTGAAATAAGATTCCAATCAAAAAAGAAATTTCAATACATGCCTTAAATTCAAAGTTTTGGGTTTCCAATCAAGCAGGAAGTCTAATATGTGTTTTAATTCACAGTTTAAATCAACTTAGTGGACTTTAATGGTGACACTGACCAATTCTTTGTCTTCTTATCATGGGAAACTCAAAAGTGAACATTTAGAGATAAGTTGACATAAGATACCAATCAAAAGAGAAATTTGTGTTTTAATTCAAAGTTTGGGGTTACCTTGTGGAATTGAGTTTGATGGTGACACTGACCTGTCTTTGTCTCCTACTCTGGTCATGCAGATAAACATTTACAAATTTATTTAAACGTATCCAATGGACAAAAACATTAGAACAGTCAAACCTGTCTATAAAGATCATTCAAGGGAACAAGTAAAAGTGGCCTTTATGCAAAGGTTCAAATAGTATGAATAAAGAACAAATGGGATAAAGTTTTAATGGTCCTTATTAGTAGGTATCCTTTATGTAAAGATGGCCTTTTAGACAGTTTTTAAAAATCAAATTTAGCTAAGAAAATACTTTGCTAAAGTGAGTATACCTTAGTTTTTGAGGATTTTCATATCTTATCTTATCGGTTTTAAAGTGTCAATTTAAAGATTTGAACTAAAACCATCTGATGGTGTTATCTCTGAGCGATTTTAAAAGTTTAAAGTTAATTTAAATGATAATTGAAATGATGTCTTCACATTTATCCAACATTTGATATTTTGATATAGGAAAAGGTACTTTTATGCTGGATAAATGACATCAAAGGAAATTGGAAACAATAGGTGGGTTTGGGTACCGTGAACAAGGAAATTAACATTTTTTACCTTTTTGTAAAATACATGTATAACTTTAATAAATTTTCTTAGGGTAGAAAATCAAACCTTTTTTAATTCTAAACATAATTATTTGTTTTTGATTTTTGGTATTTTTAACCTACTTCCAAAATTTGACATCTTAATAAATACTTTTAAATTAAATAAATTTTCCTTCTGGTAGTGAAAACTAACTGATCACACTACAGGTAAATAAAATCTTAAATCTATGGTGTATAATTATATTGTCGGATAAGTGTAAATAGTGATTTTTCAAATGTTGGATTTATGTGAATGAATCCAACATACTAATCCATGTCTAAATCACAATCCAGAAGCAAAGTAAAAACTTTGAAACTTACAAGTTAGGTTAGACACGTCCTATTCAACCAGGGAAGTGAGGTTGGGTGCTCCGAAAGGGTAAGCACTTCCTGTTTTGCTAGCTACACTTGCCACGTGTGTTATAAAAACTTTGAGAAAGGAACACGGAACTATGGGACGTAAAATTTATCCAGGACAATCCTGGACACAGAGACATCAAACTTATCAACGATACTGTGATAATGGCCATAAAAGGTTATTTAGGCCTTGAAATATACATGTATCTGAAAAGAAGTGCAGAATATTACATGTATTAATTACAGAATTATCATATACTGATGCTTGTACTGTTTGTATATTTTTGTTTGCTTAGTTTTGGAGCACAAATATATTTTTTTCTTGTTTGCCAAGCTGATTAAAATTTTTCAAGAAATATTTTTGTCGCTGGCCAAATATTTATAAATTCATTTCAAAAATGCCTCAACTCAGATTAAAGATGCTAAATTTATTTTTATGCTACGTCACAAAGAGATGTCACATTACAAAATCTTTAGTGTCTGTTCCTCTATCGAAGGATATAATTAATTTATAGCAATATTGTTTAATAAGTACATATTGCATTTGCAATAAGTTTTTGTAAACTTGACTCAATTGGATTTTGTAGTTTAGATATTAATCATTGTAGATCTAAACTTATGGGTAGATTAGTTGCTTACCTAGTCATACCCTGATTATTATTCTGTATTATTATTATTATTCTAAAATAATTGGTGTTTGTATTGGCAAACAACTTTGACCTGCCCGCTTGACCTTTAATTTAAATATTTATGATGGACGATTTTATTATGTGTAGGGATCACATGTATTAATAACTTATTTTTTCATTATTTTGAACACTTATCAAGTGGCTTGTGTATATATTTTGATTACTTGCGAATCCTAACATTACCTGTGTATTGAATGGAACCTTCTATATGGATATTCCCAATGAAGGGTCAAGCGGACAGGTCAATGTTGTTTACCTATACACTTGCAGATGCATATTTTCATATTTACTTAATTTGAATAATAAGCATTGTAGACTTGTAGGTAGGGACCACACATATGTCATACTAACCTGATAATTATACTATCATTATTATTCTTATTATTATTATGTAATAAATGATGTTTGTATAGCCATAGCATGCATATTTTTTATGTTGGCCTAATTTGAATAATTAGCACTGTAGACTTGTAGGGAGGGACCACACCTAATCATATTACCCCGATAATTGTTTTATTATTATTATTATTATTATTATTATTATTATTATTATTATTATTATTATTATGTAATAAATGATGTTTGTATAGCATAGCATGCATAATTTTTCTGTTGGCCTAATTTGAATAATCAGCATTGTAGACTTGTAGGTAGGGACCACACCTTATCATGTATCATATTACCCGATAATTATTCTATTATTATTATTATTATTATTATTATTATTATTATTATTATTATTATTATTATTATGTAATAAATGATGTTTGCATAGCCATAGCATGCATATTTTTCTGTTTGCCAAGCAGATTAAAAATTTTTCAAGAAATATTTTTGTCACTGGCCAAATATTTATCAATTCATTTCAAAAATGCCTCAACTAAGATTAAAGATGTTAAATTTATTTTTTATGCTACGTCACAAAGAGATGTCATATTACAAAATGTTTAGTGCTTGTTCGAAGGATATAATTAATTTATAGCAGTATTGCTTAATAAGTACATATTGCATTTGCAATAAGTTTTTGTAAACTTGACTCAATTGGATTTTGTAGTTTAGATATTAATCATTGTAGATCTAAACTTGTGGGTAGATTAGGTGCTTACCTAGTCATACCCCGGTTATTATTCTGTATTATTATTATATTATTATTATTATTATTATTATTATTATTATTATTATTCTGAAATAATTGGTGTTTGTATTGGCAAACAACTTTGACCTGTCCGCTTGACCTTTAATTTAAATATTTATGATGGACGAGTTCATTTATGTATAGGGATGATGTGCATAAATAACTTAAATTTTTTCATTATTTTAAACACTTATCAAGTGGCATGTGTATATATTTTGATTACTTGCGAATCCTAACATTACCTGTGTATTGAATGGAACCTTCTATATGGATATTCCCAATGAAGGGTCAAGCGAACAGGTCAATGTTGTTTACCTATACACTTGCAGATGCATATTTCCATATTTACTTATTTACTAATTTGAATAATAAGCATTGTAGACTTGTAGGTAGGGACCACACATATGTCATACTAACCTGATAATTATACTATCATTATTATTCTTATTATTATTATGTAATAAATGATGTTTGTATAGCCATAGCATGCATATTTTTTTTATGTTGGCCTAATTTGAATAATTAGCACTGTAGACTTGTAGGTAGGGACCACACCTAATCATATTACCCCGATAATTATTTTATTATTATTATTATTATTATTATTATGTAATAAATGATGTTTGTATAGCCATAGCATGCATAATTTTTCTGTTGGCCTAATTTGAATAATCAGCATTGTAGACTTGTAGGTAGGGACCACACCTTATCATGTATCATATTACCCGATAATTATTCTATTATTATTATATTATTATTATTATTATTATTATTATGTAATAAATGATGTTTGCATAGCCATAGCATGCATAATTTTTCTGTTTGCCAAGCAGATTAAAAATTTTTCAAGAAATATTTTGTCACTGGCCAAATATTTATCAATTCATTTCAAAAATGCCTCAACTAAGATTAAAGATGCTAAATTTATTTTTTATGCTACGTCACAAAGAGATGTCATATTACAAAATGTTTAGTGCTTGTTCGAAGGATATAATTAATTTATAGCAGAATTGCTTAATAAGTACATATTGCATTTGCAATAAGTTTTGTAAACTTGACTCAATTGGATTTTGTAGTTTAGATATTAATCATTGTAGATCTAAACTTGTGGGTAGATTAGGTGCTTACCTAGTCATACCCCGGTTATTATTCTGTATTATTATTATTATTATTATTCTGAAATAATTGGTGTTTGTATTGGCAAACAACTTTGACCTGTCCGCTTGACCTTTAATTTAAATATTTATGATGGACGAGTTCATTTATGTATAGGGATGATGTGCATAAATAACTTAAATTTTTTCATTATTTTGAACACTTATCAAGTGGCATGTGTATATATTTGATTACTTGCGAATCCTAACATTACCTGTGTATTGAATGGAACCTTCTATATGGATATTCCCAATAAAGGGTCAAGCGGACAGGTCAATGTTGTTTACCTATACACTTGCAGTATGCATATTTTCATATTTACTTAATTTGAATAATAAGCATTGTAGACTTGTAGGTAGGGACCACACATATGTCATACTAACCTGATAATTATACTATCATTATTATTCTTATTATTATTATGTAATAAATGACGTTTGTATAGCCATAGCATGCATATTTTTTATGTTGGCCTAATTTGAATAATTAGCACTGTAGACTTGTAGGTAGGGACCACACCTAATCATATTACCCCGATAATTATTTTATTATTATTACTATTATTATATAATAAATGATGTTTGTATAGCCATAGCATGCATAATTTTTCTGTTGGCCTAATTTGAATAATCAGCATTGTAGGCTTGTAGGTAGGGACCACACCTAATCATGTGTCTTACTTCCCTGATAATTATTCTATTATTATTATTATTATTATTATTATTATTATTATTATGTAATAAATGATGTTTGCATAGCCATAGCATGCATAATTTTTCTGTTGGCCTAATTTGAATAATCAGCATTGTAGACACACCTAATCATGTGTCTTACTACCCTGATAATTATTCTATTCTATAGAGACCCTGGAAGGGGTTGGTGGGCTAAAAATCTACCTTAGTGCATGTCTATTGCTAAACGATAATTTTGATAAAAGTCGCCATCCAATTATTCTGCAAAATATATGACATGTAATTCAGGTTTGCAAGAGACTCAAAATCATTTTTGGAATTAGATTGATCAGTTATCCATTTCAGTGTTTTGGTTTTATATGATACTTTTTTAAAATTATCTTTATTGCTCAAACTCAAAGTGATTTTTCCTTTCCCTTGACCTTTACTGGTTCACCCGGTGTCAGTATAATGGATTTGGGGAGTGCCACGCTTGTCTGCGACGTACTGACTCGATGAGCTTGCGCGTTAAAGTCGCCCTAAGTGCGCGCTGGTATAAGGCAGACCATAAAACACACTCGCACTTCACAGGCATACACGAAGTTGTTCATAGATTATTCCACAGAGATTAATAAAGTAGTTCTTGTCGCAAATAGCTGAGAAATTGCTGATGCGACTTTAAGTAACATTCAACAACAACAAGTACAGATCTGTCGAAAGTTTAACACCCATCTAACGAATTGGTACTGAATCGACAGCTCCTGGTTACCAAAACCATGGCAGATTTACGACAGCTGCTAAATATCTCTTAGTAGAATTTTGCTTTGTCCACTACCTCTCCATTGGATTCCGAGGTTAGATCTCTTTTTAGTATGCTTAGTGTTAAACTTACGACAAGACTGTACTGTATCTTGTTATCATATAATACCATTAATTACTATTATTAAAAATCAAAATGTAGGACAGAGAGAGAGAGAGAGAGAGAGAGAGAGAGAGAGAGAGAGAGAGAGAGAGAGAGAGAGAGAGAGAATTTACGTACATGTATCATTTTTATCCACTATGATAACATTCGAGCATCATAATAAAATGGCACACGCAGGCAGAAAGTTGGTGTATGCATGTTAAGTGTGAGTGTTCTATGATCTGGTTTTATGCGCGCACTAAGGGCGACTTTAACGTGCTAGCTCACAGAGTCAGTACGCCGCAGACAAGCGTTCCACTCCCCCAGTCCATTATACTGATACCAGGTGAACCAGTAAAGACCATGCAACGGCAAGGAAAATTCACTTTCCCGCATGTGGTCTGAGCGGGACGCAAACTCACAGCGGTGAGAGAACCTGGATTTTGAAGACTGTCGTCTTATCCATTAGGCCACCACCGCATCACGGTAAATCTTATGAATAGATCTATCACCTTAACACGTTATGGTCATATTTCATTTGGAAGTGGATTTAAATTACGGCTACTGTAACATCGCAAAAAATTAATACATAGTTGAACTTTTTTCGATTTTGAAGGCTAAATGTTCTACGTGCGAACGTGCATTTTGTTCTGCATGGCTTCATTCAGCCACCGTATTATGTACCTTAATTATGACGCAAACGAAAGGCTACTTGTGAATTTTTATGACAAACGTGATGACTTCAATTTTAAACTTTCCTTTTCTATGCAGCAATATATACCTGCTTGTTCGGCAAATGGTGTATTTGTTTTACAATTAGTAGGCTATGGTCTTGTTCTTACAAGAATTTTTTACAACGAAGCAAGCTGTTTACAAATTAATTTGTGAACCAGGGATATTGCAAGCTTCGGTACCTCAAAATGTTTTATGGGCGTCATCACAGTACTATTAATAAGTATGTAGTCAGCTAAACAGAAGGTGTTTATTTAGTGTAAATTCGCGTTTAACCTAATTTATCAGTTTCAAAGTTTTTACTTTGCTTGGGGTTTGTGATTTGAAACTGATAAAAATATTACGAGGTACCATTTAATTTTAGCCCCTATATAAGGTCCATCTGTTTTAAACGCCAGTAAAATGTTATCCAAGTTGCTCTTTATTTATGTTATTAGAACCTGTCTATTTGAATATACCAAATTATTCTGTAACCGCCTCACAACAGAAATTTAGCGGTTAACTTGTACAAATATCACAACGCATTGATTTAAACTTTGGAAAAATATATACATGTATGCTGTTGTATTTTGATTAGGCCTCCGCTATCTGTGTAAAGTTAAATTAAAAAATAGACAAGTGTAAATGATGTGTGTTATCTTTTTTAATTTTAGCAAATCATTTTATCATTTATATTTGAGATTGCGTCAAATCCAATGTAGGAGAGAGAGAGAGAGAGAGAGAGAGAGAGAGATTTAATTTGTTAAAATTTAAATAAACTTGTAAATCAAAAGACAAGTATACATGATGTGTGTTAAATGTTTTTTTTTATTTTTAGCAAATCATTTTATACATTTATATTTGAGATTGCGTCAAATCCAATGTAGGAGAGAGAGAGAGAGAGAGAGAGAGAGAGAGAGATTTCATCTGTTAAACTTGTAAATCAATAGCCTTGTATACATGATGTGTGTTATTTTTTTTTAATTTTAGCAAATCATAGTATGTTTGTTTTTGATTGATACATTTGTATTTGAGATTGTGTCAAATAAAATGTAAGAAAGAGAGAGAGAGCGAGATTTAATCTGTTAAAATTTATATAAACTTGTAAATCAATAGGCTAGTATACATGATGTGTATTATTTTTTTTTTAATTTTAGCAAATGATTTTATACATTTGTATTTGAGATTGTGTCAAATAAAATGTAAGAGAGAGAGAGAGAGAGAGAGAGAGGAGAGAGAGAGAGAGAGAGAGATTTAATCTGTTAAAATTTATATAAACTTGTAAATCAATAGGCTAGTATACATGATATGTATTATTTTTTTTAATTTTAACAAATCATTTTATACATTTGTATTTGAGATTGTGTCAAATAAAATGTACGAGAGAGAGAGAGAGAGAGAGAGAGAGAGAGAGAGAGAGAGAGAGAGATTTAATCTGTTAAAATTTAAATAAACTTGTAAATTAATAGACTAGTATACATGATGTGTGTTATTTTTTTTTAACTTTAGCAAATCATTTTATACATTTGTATTTGAGATTGTGTCAAATCCAATTTAGGAGAGAGAGAGAGAGAGAGAGATTTAATCTGTTAAAATTTAAATAAACTGACAAGTATACATGATGTGTGTTAAATGTTAATTTTTTAATTTTAGCAAATCATTTTATACATTTATATTTGAGATTGTGTCAAATCAAATGTATGAAAAAGAGAAAGAAAGAGAGAGAGAGAGAGAGAGAGAGAGAGAGAGAGATTTACATTCACGTTTGTAATTACTATTGTTCTAGTGAACTTAGATAGTAGCTTTTGTCAATTAATCTTTTATGTTTAATGATTTATATTTAATGTTATACATATTGAATCTAGAAAAAAAATCCAATTAAATGTAAAAATAAATGTTCTGCAACCCTCTGGTTTTGCTCTACACCTATCTGAAGTACATTTAGGTATGCTTTTTGTAATGAAAAAAGATAAAAGTTTCGGTAAATACCTGTTTTGTAATTCAAGTTCAAGTCAGCAAACCTCATAGGTTTGTTAGGTGATATGATTTTATTTACAGGAATAACAAAATAAGTGCCACTATTACAACACTTAATTTTATATTAAGGGTAAATCAACTATCTAAGTTACTTGGAACAATAGTGGACCTTCACTATCTGTTTCAATTAAATAACCAAAATCAATAGTAAATAATAAGGTAAATGTGCCTTTACACACACACACACACACACACACACACACACACACACATGTGAAAACAACATTCACCTGTCCCTTTGACCTTTCATTAGAAAGAGTCTACCCAATACATGGGTAGTGTTAGGGTTCGCAGTTAATACAAAAATATACATATTGCCTACGATTATTGTTCACATCGGATAGACCAAATAAACACGCATATGGTCCCTATCAAAATAAGTACTAATATTACAACAATTGATTTTATATTAAAGATAAATCGACTATCTAAGTTACCTGGAACAAAAGTAGGCCTCCACTATATGACCAAAATCAATAGTAAATAATAAGGTAAAAATATATAGGTAAACAACATTGACCTGTCCGTTTGAACTTTCATTAGGAATATCCATTTCGGAGGGTCCACCCAATACATGGGTAGTGTTAGGGTTCTCAGTAAAAACATACACACATTGACTATGATTATTGTTCACATCGGACAGATCAAATAAACACGCGTGGTCCCTATTACTTAAATTTACTCGTCCATAATGACTATTTAAATCAAAGATCAATCGGATAAGTCAATGTTTGACTATAACTAGTATACGTGATAGTACCGGTTCCCTCCCTTGGATTGTTCCCGATTTAGCTGGAACAATCAAAGGGAGTGAACCAGTATTAGCATACGTGATCATCGGGACAGCGAGTCATATCTTAGTGGAATTCAAGTCAATTCGCCCCATGGTAAATTCGCCCCCGACAAATTCGCCCCACTTTCAACAAATTCGCCTCATGTCAAAATCGCCCCCTTTCAAAATCGCCCCACTTCTTGCAAATTCGCCCCCTTTTTTCAATAACCATATAACAAATATTTTTTATTTTTATTTTTTTATAAAAATCAAATAAAAATAATGCTACTTTAGAAATGAAACAGTATCAATTTATTCATTTAATATTGGGGTTTAACTTTTATGCTTAATTGTATTATTAAACGTAGTCAATGTAGCTTGTGACAAAATAATTTTTATAAAATACAGACACATAGTGGAAGCCATTTTAAAAGTGAACAATGCATTTGATGTTACCAGGAACAGAGGAATTTTTCCGAAAGGAGCGCCTGGTATGTTAAAAAAATGTATTTTAATGATTTCTCTCAACGGTGTAATCTATCAATATTCTAATGTTATTCTTTAATAAACTTTAAGTATTTTGTTTTTACTGTACCCACTGTTATGGTTATACGTATAGCAAAATCTTACAAAGCCTTGAAAGGACTTTTGATTTTAATGTGCGACAAAAAACATTGCAATAAAAACAATACTTTACACAATAATTTGTGTGCTATGAGTTATTTAGGCATATCCGAGGTCTTAAAAAATAATTTTATGTTACTTTTACAATCTCAATAAAAGAAGATGATTTTTCAAAAATTGGGGCGAATTTGCAAAAAGTGGGGGCGATTTTGACATGGGGGCAAATTTTATGATAGTGGGGGCGAATTTGACGGGACGAATTTACCGTGGGGCGAATTGACCAGATACCTCTCAGTGAGTTTACGAGTTATCTCCCTTTGGTTTGAATCAGGTGATGCAGTGTAATTACTGGGCGCAACATGAGTATCGATGTTTTCCACAATTTCTCACGCAATGTAAGTAGCATTGCCTTAAAATGACACTTTACTATAGATAGCGGGTTTCATTATTTTTGTTAGAAATCTGACATTCATGAATATTGAACATTATCGACTCGCAAAGTCATGGCGATTTCGAAACAAATCATCTTGATTATAACAGTTGATACAGATCATCAGGCGTAATGGCGACATCAGAACCTTCAAAAGATATTGGTATAACTACGTGTCCTATTTGTCTGGAGGAATTTAAAACACCGAAATGTCTTCCATGTCTTCATAATTTCTGTGAGACATGTCTAAACTCGTATATAATATCCGCCTTCAAAAGCGAAAGTGAAAACAAAGTTGGAAAATCCAAATTTATCTGTCCTGTATGTAGACGTCCGGTAACGCCCCCAGACCAAACTGAAGAACACCAAGAATGGGCTAAACAATTTCCGTTAAACCATACGATAGTTTCGTTGGTGGATCAAAATAAACTGAAAGCGAAAGTAAAGCTCTGTGATCCTTGTAAATCGATAGATGATGACGTCACCGCAGTCAGTTGGTGTCACAATTGCAATGAAGCCCTTTGTGAGATGTGCGTCAACGCACACAAGAAACTGAAAATATTGAAAGACCATGTGTTAAAGAATATAAGTGATTTAGAGGCCGTACCGGTTATAACTTCATTGCAGCCGTGTGAAAACCATAAAGGGAAGAGTGTTGAAGCGTTTTGCAAGGATCATAACCAGCCATGCTGTGCAACGTGCGTAGCCATTCACCACCGCAAGTGTGATCATGTGACTACACTTGAAGAGGCAGCCAATGGAATACTTGAATCTAAAGATCTTTCGGATCTATTAGAACGCCTAAAACGTACCAGTGCCATAAACAAGAAGATTGTCAGGGAGAAAAGGGAAAACACTAAGGCATTGGAAGGTCAAAAATGCGATATTCAGAAAGAATTACAAGAAACAAGACAAAAGATCATAGATAGCTTCGATAAGTTGTACTCGACGTTTATACAAAAGTTTACACAAAACCACAACCAAAAGGTGAAGGAACTAACCGACTCTATAAATGACATAGAAAACAGAGACAAAGTGATTAAGAACTGTTACAATTTGATGGAAACCTGTAGGACACGTTCAAGCCAGACACATGTGTTCTTAGAAATGAAGAAAATACTAGAGAGAGAGAAAGAACAAGTGGAGGAATTAGAACAAATACTGGCCAATCATAAGGTTGTTGAGTACGAGTTTAGGTTGGATGACGATATCCAGAAACTGGTCACACGGTTACAGACGATTGGTCAAATAGAGGTCATTGAGAATACGAGTTTACATTCCGAAAGTTATCCCAAGGTTCACAATGCTGTAAGGATGGATTTGAAAGAATGCATACCTGAATTGGTATCTTCATTTTCTATCAAAGACAAATGTGGACATAATGCATGGGTTAATGGAGGTTGTTTTATGCCAGATAACACATTACTATTACCCTTATACAATGTAAAGAGACTTGCTTTATTTAAAAGTAATGGTGACCTGATCAAACAAAGTGGTGACTTATCAGGCTTGGTGTATGATGTCTGTATGATTGATCCCACTACTGCAGTAGTAACACGATCCAATGAGAGTGTTATTGACTACATTAACATTCCAGCACTAACAGTAAATAAAACAGTATCAGTAGGTGTCCCGTGTTATGGAATAACTAGTAGTGACAACAAACTTTATGTCGGATGCAAGTACAAACTTTTAGTATTAGACAAAGTTGGAAACAAAGAAAAGGAAATGAAGACAAACGGTGCTATATACGGTGTAACTATCATGAATCAGGGAGAGGAGAAGATTGTTTACACTACCTTCAACAATCACTCTTGTCACTTTGTTAGATCCAGTGACCTACAAGAAGTTCACAAATTTACGCATCCAGAGCTAAAGTATCCACATGGTGTAACATCAGACAGAGAGGGAAATGTTTATATTGCTGCACAATCATCAGGAAATGTGTTTCAGTTATCATCAGAGGGAAATCTAATACGTGTTTTACTTCAAGGTTTAGCCAATCCTCGTGGAATTGAGTTTGATGGTGACACTGACCGATTCTTTGTGTCCTGCTCTAATCCTGCACACATTAACATTTACAATATGATAAAACCCTAAATAAAGAGTTGAAATAAGATTCCAATCAAAAAAGAAATTTCAATACATGCATTAAATTCAAAGTTTTGGGTTTCCAATCAAGCAGGAAGTCTAATATGTGTTTTAATTCACAGTTTAAATCAACTTAGTGGACTTTAATGGTGACACTGACCAATTCTTTGTCTTCTTATCATGGGAAACTCAAAAGTGAACATTTAGAGATAAGTTGACATAAGATACCAATCAAAAGAGAAATTTGTGTTTTAATTCAAAGTTTGGGGTTACCTTGTGGAATTGAGTTTGATGGTGACACTG
Source organism: Anadara kagoshimensis (assembly GCA_021292105.1). Lineage (NCBI taxonomy): Eukaryota > Metazoa > Mollusca > Bivalvia > Arcoida > Arcidae > Anadara > Anadara kagoshimensis. The sequence continues at coordinate 33,518,144 of CM037868.1, forward strand.
ACCTGTCTTTGTCTCCTACTCTGGTCATGCAGATAAACATTTACAAATTTATTTAAACGTATCCAATGGACAAAAACATTAGAACAGTCAAACCTGTCTATAAAGATCATTCAAGGGAACAAGTAAAAGTGGCCTTTATGCAAAGGTTCAAATAGTATGAATAAAGAACAAATGGGATAAAATTTTAATGGTCCTTATTAGTAGGTATCCTTTATGTAAAGATGGCCTTTTAGACAGTTTTTAAAAATCAAATTTAGCTAAGAAAATACTTTGCTAAAGTGAGTATACCTTAGTTTTTGAGGATTTTCATATCTTATCTTATCGGTTTTAAAGTGTCAATTTAAAGATTTGAACTAAAACCATCTGATGGTGTTATCTCTGAGCGATTTTAAAAGTTTAAAGTTAATTTAAATGATAATTGAAATGATGTCTTCACATTTATCCAACATTTGATATTTTGATATAGGAAAAGGTACTTTTATGCTGGATAAATGACATCAAAGGAAATTGGAAACAATAGGTGGGTTTGGGTACCGTGAACAAGGAAATTAACATTTTTTTACCTTTTTGTAAAATACATGTATAACTTTAATAAATTTTCTTAGGGTAGAAAATCAAACCTTTTTTAATTCTAAACATAATTATTTGTTTTTGATTTTTGGTTATTTTTAACCTACTTCCAAAATTTGACATCTTAATAAATACTTTTAAATTAAATAAATTTTCCTTCTGGTAGTGAAAACTAACTGATCACACTACAGGTAAATAAAATCTTAAATCTATGGTGTATAATTATATTGTCGGATAAGTGTAAATAGTGATTTTTCAAATGTTGGATTTATGTGAATGAATCCAACATACTAATCCATGTCTAAATCACAATCCAGAAGCAAAGTAAAAACTTTGAAACTTACAAGTTAGGTTAGACACGTCCACTTCAACCAAGGAAGTGAGGTTGGGTGCTCCGGAAGGGTAAGCACCTCCTGTTTTGCTAGCTACACTTGCCACGTGTGTTATCAAAACTTTGAGAAAGGAACACGGAACTATGGGACGTAAAATATATCCAGGACAATCCTGGACACAGAGACATCAAACTTATCAACGATACTGTGATAACGACCATAAAAGGTTATTTAGGCCTTGAAATATATCTGAAAAGAAGTACAGGATATTACATGCATAAATTACAGAATTATCATATACTGATGTTTGTATTGTTTGTATATTTTTGTTTGCTTAGTTTTGGAACACAGATATAATTTTTTTCTTGTTTGCCAAGCAGATTAAAATTTTTCAAGAAATATTTTTGTCACTGGCCAAATATTTATCAATTCATTTCAAAAATGCCTCAACTAAGATTAAAGATGCTAAATTTATTTTTTGCTACGTCACAAAGAGATGTCATATTACAAAATGTTTAGTGCTTGTTCGAAGGATATAATTAATTTATAGCAGAATTGCTTAATAAGTACATATTGCATTTGCAATAAGTTTTTGTAAACTTGACTCAATTGGATTTTGTAGTTTAGATATTAATCATTGTAGATCTAAACTTGTGGGTAGATTAGGTGCTTACCTAGTCATACCCCGGTTATTATTCTGTATTATTATTATTATTATTATTCTGAAATAATTGGTGTTTGTATTGGCAAACAACTTTGACCTGTCCGCTTGACCTTTAATTTAAATATTTATGATGGACGAGTTCATTATGTATAGGGATGATGTGCATAAATAACTTAAATTTTTTCATTATTTTAAACACTTATCAAGTGGCATGTGTATATATTTTGATTACTTGCGAATCCTAACATTACCTGTGTATTGAATGGAACCTTCTATATGGATATTCCCAATGAAGGGTCAAGCGGACAGGTCAATGTTGTTTACCTATACACTTGCAGATGCATATTTTCATATTTACTTAATTTGAATAATAAGCATTGTAGACTTGTAGGTAGGGACCACACATATGTCATACTAACCTGATAATTATACTATCATTATTATTCTTCTTATTATTATGTAATAAATGATGTTTGTATAGCCATAGCATGCATATTTTTTTATGTTGGCCTAATTTGAATAATTAGCACTGTAGACTTGTAGGTAGGGACCACACCTAATCATATTACCCCGATAATTATTTTATTATTATTACTATTATTATGTAATAAATGATGTTTGTATAGCCATAGCATGCATAATTTTTCTGTTGGCCTAATTTGAATAATCAGCACTGTAGACTTGTAGGTAGGGACCACACCTTATCATGTATCATATTACCCGATAATTATTCTATTATTATTATTATTATTATTATTATTATTATTATTATTATTATGTAATAAATGATGTTTGCATAGCCATAGCATGCAAATTTTTCTGTTTGCCAAGCAGATTAAAATTTTTCAAGAAATATTTTTGTCACTGGCCAAATATTTATCAATTCATTTCAAAAATGCCTCAACTAAGATTAAAGATGCTAAATTTATTTTTTATGCTACGTCACAAAGAGATGTCATATTACAAAATGTTTAGTGCTTGTTCGAAGGATATAATTAATTTATAGCAGTATTGCTTAATAAGTACATATTGCATTTGCAATAAGTTTTTGTAAACTTGACTCAATTGGATTTTGTAGTTTAGATATTAATCATTGTAGATCTAAACTTGTGGGTAGATTAGGTGCTTACCTAGTCATACCCCGGTTATTATTCTGTATTATTATTATTATTATTATTCTGAAATAATTGGTGTTTGTATTGGCAAACAACTTTGACCTGTCCGCTTGACCTTTAATTTAAATATTTATGATGGACTAGTTCATTTATGTATAGGGATGATGTGCATAAATAACTTAAATTTTTTCATTATTTTAAACACTTATCAAGTGGCATGTGTATATATTTTGATTACTTGCGAATCCTAACATTACCTGTGTATTGAATGGAACCTTCTATATGGATATTCCCAATGAAGGGTCAAGCGGACAGGTCAATGTTGTTTACATATATACTTGCAGTATGCATATTTTTATATTTACTTAATTTGAATAATAAGCATTGTAGACTTGTAGGTAGGGACCACACATATGTCATACTAACCTGATAATTATACTATCATTATTATTCTTATTATTATTATGTAATAAATGATGTTTGTATAGCCATAGCATGCATATTTTTTTATGTTGGCCTAATTTGAATAATTAGCACTGTAGACTTGTAGGTAGGGACCACACCTAATCATATTACCCCGATAATTATTTTATTATTATTACTATTATTATATAATAAATGATGTTTGTATAGCCATAGCATGCATAATTTTTCTGTTGGCCTAATTTGAATAATCAGCATTGTAGACTTGTAGGTAGGGACCACATCTTATCATGTATCATATTACCCGATAATTATTATTATTATTATTATTATTATTATTATTATTATTATTATTATTATTATTATTATTATTATTATTATGTAATAAATGATGTTTGTATAGCCATAGCATGCATAATTTTTCTGTTGGCCTAATTTGAATAATCAGCACTGTAGACTTGTAGGTAGGGACCACACCTTATCATGTATCATATTACCCGATAATTATTCTATTATTATTATTATTATTATTATTATTATTATTATTATTATATTATTATTATGTAATAAATGATGTTTGCATAGCCATAGCATGCATAATTTTTCTGTTTGCCAAGCAGATTAAAAATTTTTCAAGAAATATTTTTGTCACTGGCCAAATATTTATCAATTCATTTCAAAAATGCCTCAACTAAGATTAAAGATGCTAAATTTATTTTTTATGCTACGTCACAAAGAGATGTCATATTACAAAATGTTTAGTGCTTGTTCGAAGGATATTATTAATTTATAGCAGTATTGCTTAATAAGTACATATTGCATTTGCAATAAGTTTTTGTAAACTTGACTCAATTGGATTTTGTAGTTTAGATATTAATCATTGTAGATCTAAACTTGTGGGTAGATTAGGTGCTTACCTAGTCATACCCCGGTTATTATTCTGTATTATTATTATTATTATTATTCTGAAATAATTGGTGTTTGTATTGGCAAACAACTTTGACCTGTCCGCTTGACCTTTAATTTAAATATTTATGATGGACGAGTTCATTTATGTATAGGGATGATGTGCATAAATAACTTAAATTTTTTCATTATTTTAAACACTTATCAAGTGGCATGTGTATATATTTTGATTACTTGCGAATCCTAACATTACCTGTGTATTGAATGGAACCTTCTATATGGATATTCCCAATGAAGGGTCAAGCGGACAGGTCAATGTTGTTTACCTATACACTTGCAGATGCATATTTCCATATTTACTTATTTACTAATTTGAATAATAAGCATTGTAGACTTGTAGGTAGGGACCACACATATGTCATACTAACCTGATAATTATACTATCATTATTATTCTTATTATTATTATGTAATAAATGATGTTTGTATAGCCATAGCATGCATATTTTTTTTGTTGGCCTAATTTGAATAATTAGCACTGTAGACTTGTAGGTAGGGACCACACCTAATCATATTACCCCGATAATTATTTATTATTATTACTATTATTATATAATAAATGATGTTTGTATAGCCATAGCATGCATAATTTTTCTGTTGGCCTAATTTGAATAATCAGCACTGTAGACTTGTAGGTAGGGACCACACCTTATCATGTATCATATTACCCGATAATTATTCTATTATTATTATTATTATTATTATTATTATTATTATTATTATTATTATTATTATGTAATAAATGATGTTTGCATAGCCATAGCATGCATAATTTTTCTGTTTGCCAAGCAGATTAAAAATTTTTCAAGAAATATTTTTGTCACTGGCCAAATATTTATCAATTCATTTCAAAAATGCCTCAACTAAGATTAAAGATGCTAAATTTATTTTTTATGCTACGTCACAAAGAGATGTCATATTACAAAATGTTTAGTGCTTGTTCGAAGGATATAATTAATTTATAGCAGAATTGCTTAATAAGTACATATTGCATTTGCAATAAGTTTTTGTAAACTTGACTCAATTGGATTTTGTAGTTTAGATATTAATCATTGTAGATCTAAACTTGTGGGTAGATTAGGTGCTTACCTAGTCATACCCCGGTTATTATTCTGTATTATTATTATTATTATTATTCTGAAATAATTGGTGTTTGTATTGGCAAACAACTTTGACCTGTCCGCTTGACCTTTAATTTAAATATTTATGATGGACGAGTTCATTTATGTATAGGGATGATGTGCATAAATAACTTAAATTTTTTCATTATTTTGAACACTTATCAAGTGGCATGTGTATATATTTTGATTACTTTCGAATCCTAACATTACCTGTGTATTGAATGGAACCTTCTATATGGATATTCCCAATGAAGGGTCAAGCGGACAGGTCAATGTTGTTTACCTATACACTTGCAGTATGCATATTTTCATATTTACTTAATTTGAATAATAAGCATTGTAGACTTGTAGGTAGGGACCACACATATGTCATACTAACCTGATAATTATACTATCATCATTATTCTTATTATTATTACGTAATAAATGATGTTTGTATAGCCATAGCATGCATATTTTTTTTATGTTGGCCTAATTTGAATAATTAGCACTGTAGACTTGTAGGTAGGGACCACACCTAATCATATTATCCCGATAATTATTCTATTATTATTACTATTATTATGTAATAAATGATGTTTGTATAGCCATAGCATGCATAATTTTTCTGTTGGCCTAATTTGAATAATTAGCACTGTAGACTTGTAGGTAGGGACCACACCTAATCATATTACCCCGATAATTATTTTATTATTATTATTCTTATTATTATTATGTAATAAATGATGTTTGTATAGCCATAGCATGCATAATTTTTCTGTTGGCCTAATTTGAATAATCAGCATTGTAGCTTGTAGGTAGGGACCACACCTAATCATGTGTCTTACTTCCCTGATAATTATTCTATTATTATTATTATTATTATTATTATTATTATTATTATTATTATGTAATAAATGATGTTTGCATAGCCATAGCATGCATAATTTTCTGTTGGCCTAATTTGAATAATCAGCATTGTAGACACACCTAATCATGTGTCTTACTACCCTGATAATTATTCTATTCTATAGAGCCCCTGGAAGGGGTTGGTGGGCTAAAAATCTACCTTAGTGCATGTCTATTGCTAAACGATAATCTTGATAAAAGTCGCCATCCAATTATTCTGCAAAATATGACATGTAATTCAGGTTTGCAAGAGACTCAAAATCATTTTTGGAATTAGATTGATCAGTTATCCATTTCAGTGTTTTGGTTTTATATGATACTTTTTTAAAATTATCTTTATTGCTCAAACTCAAAGTGATTTTTCCTTTCCCTTGACCTTTACTGGTTCACCCGGTGTCAGTATAATGGATTTGGGGAGTGCCACGCTTGTCTGCGACGTACTGACTCGATGAGCTTGCGCGTTAAAGTCGCCCTAAGTGCGCGCTGGTATAAGGCAGACCATAAAAACACTCGCACTTCACAGGCATACACGAAGTTGTTCATAGATTATTCCACAGAGATTAATAAAGTAGTTCTTGTCGCAAATAGCTGAGAAATTGCTGATGCGACTTTAAGTAACATTCAACAACAACAAGTACAGATCTGTCGAAAGTTTAACACCCATCTAACGAATTGGTACTGAATCGACAGCTCCTGGTTACCAAAACCATGGCAGATTTACGACAGCTGCTAAATATCTCTTAGTAGAATTTTGCTTTGTCCACTACCTCTCCATTGGATTCCGAGGTTAGATCTCTTTTTAGTATGCTTAGTGTTAAACTTACGACAAGACTGTACTGTATCTTGTTATCATATAATACCATTAATTACTATTATTAAAAATCAAAATGTAGGACAGAGAGAGAGAGAGAGAGAGAGAGAGAGAGAGAGAGAGAGAGAGAGAGAGAGAGAGAGAATTTACGTACATGTATCATTTTTATCCACTATGATAACATTCGAGCATCATAATAAAATGGCACACGCAGGCAGAAAGTTGGTGTATGCATGTTAAGTGTGAGTGTTCTATGATCTGGTTTTATGCGCGCACTAAGGGCGACTTTAACGTGCTAGCTCACAGAGTCAGTACGCCGCAGACAAGCGTTCCACTCCCCCAGTCCATTATACTGATACCAGGTGAACCAGTAAAGACCATGCAACGGCAAGGAAAATTCACTTTCCCGCATGTGGTCTGAGCGGGACGCAAACTCACAGCGGTGAGAGAACCTGGATTTTGAAGACTGTCGTCTTATCCATTAGGCCACCACCGCATCACGGTAAATCTTATGAATAGATCTATCACCTTAACACGTTATGGTCATATTTCATTTGGAAGTGGATTTAAATTACGGCTACTGTAACATCGCAAAAAATTAATACATAGTTGAACTTTTTCGATTTTGAAGGCTAAATGTTCTACGTGCGAACGTGCATTTTGTTCTGCATGGCTTCATTCAGCCACCGTATTATGTACCTTAATTATGACGCAAACGAAAGGCTACTTGTGAATTTTTATGACAAACGTGATGACTTCAATTTTAAACTTTCCTTTTCTATGCAGCAATATATACCTGCTTGTTCGGCAAATGGTGTATTTGTTTTACAATTAGTAGGCTATGGTCTTGTTCTTACAAGAATTTTTTACAACGAAGCAAGCTGTTTACAAATTAATTTGTGAACCAGGGATATTGCAAGCTTCGGTACCTCAAAATGTTTTATGGGCGTCATCACAGTACTATTAATAAGTATGTAGTCAGCTAAACAGAAGGTGTTTATTTAGTGTAAATTCGCGTTTAACCTAATTTATCAGTTTCAAAGTTTTTACTTTGCTTGGGGTTTGTGATTTGAAACTGATAAAAATATTACGAGGTACCATTTAATTTTAGCCCCTATATAAGGTCCATCTGTTTTAAACGCCAGTAAAATGTTATCCAAGTTGCTCTTTATTTATGTTATTAGAACCTGTCTATTTGAATATACCAAATTATTCTGTAACCGCCTCACAACAGAAATTTAGCGGTTAACTTGTACAAATATCACAACGCATTGATTTAAACTTTGGAAAATATATACATGTATGCTGTTGTATTTTGATTAGGCCTCCGCTATCTGTGTAAAGTTAAATTAAAAAATAGACAAGTGTAAATGATGTGTGTTATCTTTTTTAATTTTAGCAAATCATTTTACCATTTATATTTGAGATTGCGTCAAATCCAATGTAGGAGAGAGAGAAAGAGAGAGAGAGAGAGAGAGAGAGAGAGAGAGAGAGAGAGAGAGATTTAATTTGTTAAAATTTAAATAAACTTGTAAATCAAAAGACAAGTATACATGATGTGTGTTAAATGTTTTTTTTTTATTTTTAGCAAATCATTTTATACATTTATATTTGAGATTGCGTCAAATCCAATGTAGGAGAGAGAGAGAGAGAGAGAGAGAGAGAGAGATTTCATCTGTTAAACTTGTAAATCAATAGCCTTGTATACATGATGTGTGTTTTTTTTTTTAATTTTAGCAAATCATAGTATGTTTGTTTTTGATTGATACATTTGTATTGAGATTGTGTCAAATAAAATGTAAGAAAGAGAGAGAGAGCGAGATTTAATCTGTTAAAATTTATATAAACTTGTAAATCAATAGGCTAGTATACATGATGTGTATTATTTTTTTTTAATTTTAGCAAATGATTTTATACATTTGTATTTGAGATTGTGTCAAATAAAATGTAAGAGAGAGAGAGAGAGAGAGAGAGAGGAGAGAGAGAGAGAGAGAGAGAGAGAGATTTAATCTGTTAAAATTTAATAAACTTGTAAATCAATAGGCTAGTATACATGATATGTATTATTTTTTTTTTAATTTTAACAAATCATTTTATACATTTGTATTTGAGATTGTGTCAAATAAAATGTACGAGAGAGAGAGAGAGAGAGAGAGAGAGAGAGATTTAATCTGTTAAAATTTAAATAAACTTGTAAATTAATAGACTAGTATACATGATGTGTGTTATTTTTTTTTTAACTTTAGCAAATCATTTTATACATTTGTATTTGAGATTGTGTCAAATCCAATTAGGAGAGAGAGAGAGAGAGAGAGAGAGAGATTTAATCTGTTAAAATTTAAATAAACTGACAAGTATACATGATGTGTGTTAAATGTTAATTTTTTAATTTTAGCAAATCATTTTATACATTTATATTTGAGATTGCGTCAAATAAAATGAGAGAGATAGAGAGAGAGAGAGAGAGAGAGAGAGAGAGAGAGAGAGAGAGGTGTTAACATTCACGTATTTGTTTTAATTACTATTGTTCCAGGGAACTTAGATAGTCGCATTTTTGTGAATTAATCTTTTATATTAATGATTTATACTTAATGTTATACATATTGAATCTAAAATAATAAAAATCCAATAAAATGTAAAAATAAATGTTCTGCAGCCGTCTGGTTTTGCTCTACACCTATCTGAGGTACATTTAGGTATGGTTTTTGTAATGAAAAAAGATAAAAGTTTCGGTAAATACCTGTTTTGTAATTCAAGTTCAAGTCAGCAAACCTCATAGGTTTGTTAGGTGATATAATTTTATTTACAGGAATATCAAAATAAGTGCCACTATTACAACACATGATTTTATATTAAGGGTAAATCAACTATCTAAGTTACTTGGAACAATAGTGGACCTTCACTATCTGTTTCAATTAAATAACCAAAATCAATAGTAAATAATAAGGTAAATGTGCCTTTACACACACACACACACACACACACACACACACACACACACACATGTGAAAACAACATTCACCTGTCCCTTTGACCTTTCATTAGAAAGAGTCTACCCAATACATGGGTAGTGTTAGGGTTCGCAGTTAATACAAAAATATACATATTGCCTACGATTATTGTTCACATCGGATAGACCAAATAAACACGCATATGGTCCCTATCAAAATAAGTACTAATATTACAACAATTGATTTTATATTAAAGATCGACTATCTAAGTTACCTGGAACAAAAGTAGGCCTCCACTATATGACCAAAATCAATAGTAAATAATAAGGTAAAAATATATAGGTAAACAACATTGACCTGTCCGTTTGAACTTTCATTAGGAATATCCATTTCGGAGGGTCCACCCAATACATGGGTAGTGTTAGGGTTCTCAGTAAAAACATACACACATTGACTATGATTAGTGTTCACATCGGATAGACCAAATATACACGGATGGTCCCTATTATTTATACTTACTCGTCCATAATGCATATTTAAATCAAAGATCAATCGGATAAGTCAATGTTTGACTATAACTAGTATACGTGATAGTACCGGTTCCCTCCCTTGGATTGTTCCCGATTTAGATGGAACAATCAAAGGTAGTGAACCAGTACTAGCATACGTGATCATCGGGACAGCGAGTCATATCTTAGTGGAATTCAAGTCAATTCGCCCCATGGTAAATTCGCCCCTACAAATTCGCTCCCACTTTCAACAAATTCGCCCCATGTCAAAATCGCCCCCTTTCAAAATCGCCCCCACTTCTTGCAAATTCGCCCCATTTTTTTCAATAACCATATAACAAATATTTTTTTTTATTTTTATTTTTTTTTATAAAAATCAAATAAAAATAATGCTACTTTAGAAATGAAACAGTATCAATTTATTCATTTAATTATGGGGTTTAACTTTTATGCTTAATTGTATTATTAAACGTAGTCAATGTTGCTTGTGACAAAATAATTTTTATAAAACACAGACACATAGTAGAAGCCATTTTAAAAGTGAACAATGCATTTGATGTTACCAGGAAGAGGAATTTTTCCGAAAGGAGCGCCTGGTATGTTGAAAAGGATGTTTTTAAATGATTTCTCTCAACGGTGTAATCTATCAATATTCTAATGTTTTCTTTAATAAACGTTAAGTATTTTGTTTTTACTGTACCCACTGTTATGATTATAGCAAAATCTTACAAAGCCTTGAAAGGACTTTTGATTTTAATGTGCGACTAAAAACATTGCAATAAAAACAATACTTTACACAATAATTTGTGTGCTACGAGTTATTTAGGCATATCCGAGGTCTTAAAAAATAATTTTATGTTACTTTTACAATCTCAATAAAAGAAGATGATTTTTCAAAAATTGGGGCGAATTTGCAAAAAGTGGGGGCGATTTTGACATGGGGGCAAATTTTATGAAAGTGGGGGCGAATTTGACGGGGCGAATTTCCCGTGGGGCGAATTGACCTGATACCTCTCAGTGAGTTTACGAGTTATCTCCCTTTGGTTTGAATCGGGTGATGCAGTGTAATTACTGGGCGCAACATGAGTATCGATGTTTTCCACAATTTCTCACGCAATGTAAGTAGCATTGCCTAAAAATGACACTTTACTATAGATAGCGGGTTTCATTATTTTTGTTAGAAATCTGACATTCATGAATATTGAACATTATCGACTCGCAAAGTCATGGCGATTTCGAAACAAATCATCTGATTATAACAGTTGATACAGATCATCAGGCGTAATGGCGACATCAGAACCTTCAAAAGATATTGGTATAACTACGTGTCCTATTTGTCTGGAGGACTTTAAAACACCAAAATGTCTTCCATGTCTTCATAATTTCTGTGAGACATGTCTAAACTCGTATATAATTTCCGCCTCAAAAGCGAAAGTGAAAACAAAGTAGGAAAATCCAGTTTAACTGTCCTGTTTGTAGACGTCGGTAACGCCCCCAGACCAAACTGAAGAACACAAGAATGGGCTAAACAATTTCCGTTAAACCATACGATAGTTTCGTTGATGGATCAAAATAAACTGAAAGCGAAAGTAAAGCTCTGTGATCCTTGTAAATCGATAGATGATGACGTCACCGCAGTCAGTTGGTGTCACATTGCAATGAAGCCCTTTGTGAGATGTGCGTCAACGCACACAAGAAACTGAAAATATTGAAAGACCATGTTTTAAAGAATATAAGTGATTAGAGGCCGTACCGGTTATAACTTCATTGCAGCCGTGAAAACCATAAAGGGAAAGTGTTGAAGCGTTTTGCAAGGATCATAACCAGCCATGCTGTGCAACGTGCGTAGCCATTCACCACCGCAAGTGTGATCATGTGACTACACTTGAAGAGGCAGCCAATGGAATACTTGAATCTAAAGATCTTTCGGATCTATTAGAACGCCTAAAACGTACCAGTGCCATAAACCAGAATTGTCAGGGAGAAAAGGGAAAACACAAGGCATTGGAAGATAAAAAATGCGATATTCAGAAGAATTACAAGAAACAAGACAAAGGATCATAGATAGCTTCGATAAGTTGTACTCGACGTTATGCAAAAGTTTACACAAACCACAACCAAAAGGTGAAGGAACTAACCGACTCTATAAATGACATAGAAAACAGAGACAATGATTCAAACTGTTACAATTTGATGGAAACCTGTAGACACGTTCAGTGAGACGCAAGTGTTCTTAGAAATGAAGAAAATACTAGAGAGAGAGAAAGAACAGTGGAGGAATTAGAACAAATACTGGCCAATCATAAGGTTGTTGAGTACGAGTTTAGGTTGGATGACGATATCCAGAAACTGGTCACACGATTACAGACGATTGGACAAATAGAGGTCATTGAGAATGCGAGTTTACATTCCGAAAGTTATCCCAAGGTTCACAGTGTTGTAAGGATGAATTTAAAAGAATGCATACCTGAACTGGTAACTTCATTTTCTATCAAAGACAAATGTGGATATAATGCATGGGTTTATGGAAGTTGTTTTATGCCAGATAACACATTACTATTACCCTTATACAATGTAAACAGACTTGCTTTATTTAAAAGTAATGGTGACTTGATCAAACAAAGTGGTGACTTATCTGGTTTCGTTTACGATGTCTGTATGATTGATCCAACTACTGCAGTAGTAACACGATCCAATGCCAAGTATTGACTACATTAACATTCCAACATTAACAGTAAATAAAACAATATCAGTTGGTATCTGGTGTTGTGGGATAACTAGTAGTGACAATAAACTTTATGTCGGATGTTACAACAAACTTTTGATATTAGATAAAGATGGTAAGAAAGAGAAGGAAATCAACACAAACGGTAATATAGACGGTGTAACTATCATTAATCAGGGAGAGAAGAAGATTGTTTACACTAACTACAGCAATCACTCTTGCCACTTTGTTAGATCCAGTGACCTACAAGAAGTTCATATATTTACACATCCTGAGTTAAAGTATCCACGTGGTGTAACATCAGACAGAGAAGGGAATGTTTATATTGTTGGAGAATCATCAGGGAATGTGTTTCAGTTATCATCAGAGGGAAATCTAGTACGTGTTTTAATTCAAGGTTTGGACCATCCTTATGGAATTCAGTTTGATGTTGACACTGACCGATTCTTTGTGTCCTACTCTATCCTACTAATTAACATTTACAATATGATAAAACCCTAAATAAAGAGTTGAAATAAGATTCCAATCAAAAAAGAAATTTCAATACATGCCTTAAATTCAAGTTTTGGGTTTCCAATCAAGCAGGAAGTCTAATATGTGTTTTAATTCACAGTTTAGATCAACTTAGTTGGACTTCAATGGTGACACTGACCAATTCTTTGTCTTCTTATCATGGGAAACTCAAAAGTGAACATTTAGAGATAAGTTGAGATAAGATACCAATAAAAAGGGAAATATGTGTTTTAATTCAAAGTTTGGGGTTACCTTGTGGAATTGAGTTTGATAGTGACACAAACCGATTGTCTTTGTCTCCTACTCTGGTCATGCAGATAAACATTTACAACTTTATTTAAACGTATCCAATGGACAAAAACATTAGAACAGTCAAACCTGTCTATAAAGATCATTCAAGGGAACAAGTAAAAGTGGCCTTTATGCAAAGGTTCAAATAGTATGAATAAAGAACAAATGGGATAAATTTTAATGGTCCTTATTAGTAGGTATCCTTTATGTAAAGATGGCCTTTTAGACAGTTTTTAAAAATCAAATTTAGCTAAGAAAATACTTTGCTAAAGTGTATACTTAGTTTTTGAGGATTTTCATATTTTATCTTATCGGTTTTAAAGTGTCAATTTTAAGATTTGAACTTAAAACCATGTGATGGTGTTATCTCTAATTGAGCGATGTTAAAAGTTTAAAGTTAATTTAAATAATAATTGAAATGATGTCTTCACATTTATCCAACATTTGATATTTTGATATGGGAAAAGGTACTTTTATGCTGGATAAATGACATCAAAGGAAATTAGAAACAATAGGTGGGTTGGGTACCGTGAACAAGGAAATTAATATTTTTTACCTTTTTGTAAAATACATGTATAGCTTTAATAAATTTTCTTAGGGTAGGAAATCAAACTTTTTGAATTCTAAACATAATTATTTATTTTTGATTATTGGTTATTTTTAACCTACTTTAAAATTTGACATCTTAATAAATACTTTTAAATTAAATAAATTTTCCTTCTGGTAGTGAAAACTAACTGATCACACTACAGGTAAATAATATCTTAAATCTATGGTGTATAATTATATTGTCGGATAAGTGTAAATAGTGATTTTTCAAATGTTGGATTTATGTGAATGAATCCAACATACTATCCATGTCTAAATCACAATCCAGAAGCAAAGTAAAAACTTTGAAACTAACAAGTTAGGTTAGACACGTCCACTTCAGGTTGGGTGCTCCGGAAGGGTAAACACCTCCTGTTTTGCTAGCTACACTTGCCATGTGTGTTATCAAAACTTTGAGAAAGGAACACCGAACTATGGGACGTAAAATATATCCAGGACAATCCTGGACACAGAGACATAAAACTTATCAACGATACTGTGATAACAACCATAAAATGTTATGTAGGCCTTAAAATATATCTGAAAAGAAGTACAGGATATTACATGCATTAATTACAGAATTATCATATACTGATGCTTGTACTGTTTTTATATTTTTGTTTGCTTAGTTTTGGAACACGAATATAATTGTTTTTCTTGTTTGCCAAGCGGATTAAAATTTTTCAAAAAATATTTTTGTCACTGGCCAAATATTTATAAATTTATTCCAAAAATGCCTCAACTCAGAATAAAGTTGCTAAATTTATTTTTATGCTACGTCACAAGAGATGTCATATTACAAAATGTTAAGTGTCATTTCCTCTATTGAAGGACGTAATTAAATTATAGCAATATTGTTTAATAAGTACAAATTCCATTTGCAATAAGTTTTTGTAAACTTGACTAAATTGAATTTTGTAGTTTAGATATTAATCATTGTAGATCTAAACTTGTGGGTAGATTAGTTGCTTACCTAGTCATACCCTGGTTATTTTCTGTATTATTATTATTATTATTATTATTCTAAAATAATTGGTGTTTGTATTGGCAAACAACTTTGACCTGTCCGCTTGACCTTTAATTTAAATATTTATGATGGACGATATTTATTGTATAGGGATCATGTGTATAATAACTTATTTTTTCATTATTTTTAACACTTATCAAGTGGCATGTGTATATATTTTGATTACTTTCGAATCCTAACATTACCTGTGTATTGAATGGAACTTCTATATGAATATTCCAATGAAGGGTCAAGCGGACAGGTCAATGTGTTTACCTAAACACTTGCAGTATGCATATTTTCATATTTACTTAATTTGAATAATCAGCATTGTAGACTTGTAGGTAGGGACAATACCAAATCATGTGTCATACTCACCTGATAATTATACTATTATTATTATTCTTATTATTAATGATGTTTGTATAGCCATAGCATGCATATTTTTTCTGTTGGCCTAATTTGAATAATCACTTGTAGACTTGTAGGTAGGGACCACACCTAATCATATTACCCCGATAATTATTTTATTATTATTATTATTATGTAATAAATGATGTTTGTATAGCCATAGCATGCATAATTTTCTGATGGCCTAATTGAATAATCAGCACTGTAGACTTGTACGTTATGGAACACACCTAATCATATGTCGTACTTCTATTCTGTAGAGCCCCTGGAAGGGGTTGGTGGGCTAAAAATCTACCTTAGTGCATGTCTATTGCTAACCGATGGTTTTGCTTAAAGTCGCCATCCAATTATTCTGCAAAATATATGACATGCAATTCAGGTTTGCAAGAGACTCAAAATCATTTTCGGAATTAGATTGATCCATATCCATTTCAGTGTGTATGGTTGGTTTTATTTGATACTATTTTTAAATTCTCTTTCATTAACATATGCACATGAAATTATAAAGGAATGTGTAACCGACACATACATATATATAACAAATGAATATTTAGCAAATAATGAGATGCAAAGTACTTACTGTATTTCCATAAATTAAGTGCACACGGTTTTTATTATTTATTTCTTTTAATTGAAAATGTTTCCATTAAATTATCAATAAAATGCATTTTAAATGCACTGACCTAACCAAATTATATTTTCAATTAAAAACATTATTGTTCAGTTCTCCTGTACATAGAGTAATTTTGTGAAAATTTTGGAAATTTGATCAACTTTATACACCAATTGGGCCTCATTCAAAGTAACATCAGGGCATTTAGGGACAGGTAGATCATTGTTGCTCAGATGTTTTCCAGGTGTGGTCATCATGAATATTCCAATTATGCCATAAACGTTTTATTTGTTCCAAGTAAGAAGGTAAACAAGGGATAATTTTGACATAGTCATATTTGTTGTTTTGTTTAAAAGTTAAACAATTGCTCTATGTAAAGAATTCAGTTCACTTTTTCCCTATTAGGTCAGTATATTTTGTATTAAGTTTTGACAATTTTTTGTGAGTTTGTTGAAAAATATGACTTTATTCTTGCATTTTCCATGTGCACTGAATTTATGGAAATACAGTAAGTAATTTTTGTTTTAGGTATTTCTAAACATTCGATTATAAAGTTTAATGTTATTTTCAAGATCTCTCTTTCATTGTTGTTGAAAAGGAATTGTTTCTAGAATACTTCAACTAGTATCCAGCTCAAAAAAAGGCACAGGTACCACCACAGGCACTTGGAGTCAGGTATTTTTTTATTATTTTATCGACCAAGCAATGATATATTTTGCTATTTTATCATATCTGACAACGTTCTGAACTAAACGCACCAGAAATAAACTGATTTTATTGCACTTTAAAATTTTCTTGATTTTCTCTCTTTTAATATAGAGAAATACCTGACCCCAAGCGCCTGTGACAGGTACACGTGGATAGGATTTTGTTCTGTGATTTTCATTTTTTTTTAATCATTTCCAACATATCTGATGGAAAAATATGGCAAATGAAGTAAAAAATAAATTCTAAAAAACACCATCTGTAGGTATATATTTGCCAAGATTACAGAAAAAATCCTATCTAGGGGTACCTGTACAAAAAGTCAACTACATTGCTGGATTTTTTTTTTTCAAAAGAAATGTTAAGTTACATGTAGACAATGATTTAGTTTCAAAACTGAATATAGTGGATTTGCTTTTCCAAAAATATCAGCATGTATCAGATATTTTTCTTAATGTACGTGTAAATGAAATTCATTATTGCTTGTAATGTTTAGTGACGGAACGAAGCCAGCAATTGATTAGTACTTAGTTAAGATATCAATAGCAAAAATTTCATAACTTCAATATTTCATTTCTATGTATGAAACTTGACATGATGATTATAATATACATGTTTGGCAAATAAAATTTTTATTTTATGACTAAGGGTTTTCCTTTTCTCTGATTGGTCAATTTCAGTACTTATAGCAATATTCAATGAAAAACGTCTCAAATAGACTAGTCCATAAATAGTTGGCCGACCACTTAAACACTATAAATAGTAACAAAAAGTTGACCGACCAGTTTTCGATCAAAAATAGAATAGCGACTTTCCAAAAATTATGATGTCATAATTAAAAGACTTCAAAAGATAGCGCACGCGGGCATCATTGACATGATTTGGCAATACACAAAAATAAAATGCAGGACGATGATCAGCATAAACGTTTGTGTCTGTAGAAACCTCAGGGTTGGTGAGGATTTTGGCACCAAAGAATTTAACAGTAAAACTAATGAGGAGTTATTTAAAAGAGTTTTACAGATTTGATGAACATCTCCAGTGATGCCAAAGTTGTGACTATTTTACTGATAAATTGAAGGCTTGGCACAACCTGCTGTAAATTATTGCCAACACAGGCAAAATTTCTGCACCTTCGCCTATAGCTAGCGACGTCTCGATGTAAGTTAAATATTCTTGACTGGGACGTTAAACACCATTACTCAACTTTTATACATTAAAGAGAAAATCCAACATACAATCATTTACACATATTTATTAAGTTATTTCAATAACATTATACAATTATTTACTTTTAATGAGGAAGACATAAGGATTAGGTCAAAGTGAATATTATATTTTGATGCTGATAAATTCTTATGTCTACCAAATCAAAATAAAAAAAACAAACATACTAATCCATGTCCGAATCACAATCCAGAAGCCAAGTAAAAACTGACAAGTTAGGTTAGACATGTGTACTTCCCCTAGGCAAGTGAGGCCGCGTACTCCAAAAGGATAAGCACCTCCTGTTTAGCTAGCTACATCCGCCACATGTGTAATCAAAATTGTGTGAAAGTCAATAAATGTTTTATTATATGACAAATGATTTTTATCACCATATTGTTATGTTTTAAATTACAAAACATAATAAAGTTTCTCCATTAGAAGTTTCCCCTGGTTTTTCACTGTTACATCACATAACGTGTACATTTTTGTGTGGTGGTTATTACCTTAAACAAGAGGTCCGATGGGCCTGTATCGCTCACCTGGTAAGCATGTGCCTGAAGACACTCAGAGACTTAAGTTTGTTCCAAATTTGAACAAAATCGGCCCATAAATAAATCCACATTGACTAATAATAGGTTTTTGCTATTTTTAGTAACAGCGGCCATATTGGATATTGATGGATTATGACGGACACAATTTTTTATCTTTATCCAGCAAGGACCTCCCACACCAAATTTGATTTAAATTGGTTCAGTAGTTTCAGAGAAGATTTTAATAGGCTTAAAATGCATCTAACTTGCATATTACGCTAATGTTGCGTAAACGAAAAATTTGACAGCAAATCCTGTTACATATGTTAAATGGCTATCTATCATGTTTCTGTGTACCAAATTTGAACAAAATCGGCCCATAAATAAATCCACATTGACTAATAATAGGTTTTTGCTATTTTAAGTAGCAGCGGCCATATTGGATATTCGTCAATTATGCCGGACATAATTTTTAATCTTTATCCTGCAAGGACCTCTCACACCAAATTTGGTTTCAATTGGTTCAGTAGTTTCAGAGAAGATCCAAGTTTACGCACGGACGGACGCATGCTTTGCCATACCATAACCTCACATGGCTTCGCCAGGTGAGCTAAAACTAGGAGTGCGAGTCCACATGGATAAACAACAGTTATTTCTTAAAAAGTATAATCTGTCCATAGTTTAACATTCAACTGTAACCTGTTAAGTGTATGATTAAGTTCATATGTCCACTGAGGACCCACACTGGCTTTAGCGGAGCCGGAGACCCACATCTTCTGAAATATAATACGATCTGTTTCTCTGAGACTGTACTCAGTGTTGGAAATAACAGCCAGTCCCACAGTCCTGAGAATGGTAACTTTCTGGAAGGGCTGGTTACTTTTTCAATTGTCTCTTAAATACCATGATACAAAATGTTGAAACTATCAAGACTGGATGAGATTCCACGGTATTTCCTAAACTGCTATGCCTATAGGATCTATCTTTGAGAGCTCTAATACACAGATAAGCGTTATTCTGTCCACGCAGTCTTTAAGGTGGGACATAACATTCCCTCACGATCTTACCAGTACCTGAAATGGAATAAAACAGACTTCAGAGAAGAATAACTGAGTTGAGTAATGGTGTAACGTTACAGTCGTTCCTCAACAGCTGCCTCCAAAAAATTCACAGAATATTCTGGCCAAACAAATAACTAATGAAAACCTGTTCAAGCTCAGTAAATGAAACAACATCAACATACAGATAAAAAACCAAGCTTTAGATGGTTAGGCCATGTGATGAGAATGCAAAATGAGAGAATACCAAAAACAGCATTGAATTGGACTTCACTGGGAGAAAGAAAGCTTGGTAGACCTTGTACCACCTGGAGGAGAATCATTCAAATAGAACTACAGGAGCTGGAATACACCTAGGGGCAAGCCCAACATATGGCAAAGGACAGAGATAAATGGAGGACGCTTATGTCCCAGTGGGGATGAAGGGGATAAGTAAAGTAAAAGTAATGGTGTAACATCCCACTCAGGAATATTTCACTTATATCAAGACGTTGCTGAAATTTTGCCTGTGCATTGCACTGATGGCATTATACAGCAGGGTTTTTTTTATCATGCCACGCCTTCCATGACACAGGACTTCATTTATTTTAAGGTCCCATTCAAAAGAACTTTGACTTTCATTTTGTAAGGCTGAGTGCTTGGCGAAAGAACAGTCACTACCCATTTTGCATGTCTTGGTTCAGACCTAGTCAGATTCGAACATGCGGCATCCCATTTACAATGCGAGTACTCTTATCAACTGAGCTACTGCAGTGGTATAAGAAGAATTATCTTGCTACAAATCTAATCCATTAAAAAACTTTTTATACCATCAACACTTGGCATGGATTCTAATACATGTCAATGATCAAGCACCGTTAATACAGAATTGTAGTGGATTGGGCATCCTGACCCATGCCTTAAGACAACAAAGACCCCGTTTTCAAATTGGGTTTTTGACAACACCAGGAACAAATCTGAATTGTACAGGTCCATATGTATTTTGACCAAGTTTCACTGAAATTTATCTGGTAGTTTCAGAGGAGAAGTCGGTAGGTATTAATGATGCACACACACACACACGTGCATACACACATTGCGCTATGCCATAAAAATCAAAATCATTGTTAATGTTTACATGGTTTAGTCTTGGTTATTTAATAACTGTTACTATGGTAACATACCATTTACAACTTATCTATTTTACTTTCTTTTTATATATTTTTTTTGTTAACATGATGAGGTGACTGTTGTTGTATTGCTGTTACCATGGTAACATACCATTTATAATTTTTCTATTTTTCTTTCTTTCTTTTTTAATGAGCTGACTGTGTTGTTGTATGCTGTTACCATGGTAACATACCATTTATAATTTCTCTATTTTTCTTTCTTTCTTTTTTAATATTTTTCTTTTTAACATGATAAGGTGACTGTGTTGTTGTATTGCTGTTACCATGGTAACATACCATTTATAATTTATCTATTTTTCTTTCTTTCTTTTTTAATATTTTTCTTGTTAACATGATGAGCTGACTGTGTTGTTGTATTGCTGCTGCTCTCTTCTCTTATTTCTTTCTCATTATCCTGAAATTATATAAAAAAAAGAAAAATAAACAAATGTCTAGAACTGTAACTGTGGCAAGCATCCGATTGGTTAGTTGGTTAAATGTCACATCAGCAATTTTTCAGCTATTCGTGACGAGAACTATTTTATTAATCTCTATGGATTAGTCTATGAACAATTTTGTGTATGCATGTGAAGTGTGAGTGTGTTGTATGGTCTGCCTTGTACTAGCGCGCACTCAGGACAAGGGCAAGAAAAATTCACTTACTCACATGTGGTCTGAGCGGAACTCGAACTCACAGCGATAAGAGACCCTGGATTTGAAGATAGACATCTTATCCATTAGGCCACCGTGGCCTCTAATTTAAGAGGTGATGATAGCATCTGATAATTGTGACGGGGCAGTGTTACTAAAAAACACAACGCTGCGTCACTTCATTCAATATATAAATTGATACCTACTGATCAATCATTCTTGATGTTTCACCATTGTCTCAGTCTGGTAAGTACAAAATGTCCAGCAGTCTGGTTTCCAGTAAACAAAGAAAACCTAGTAAGTCAGTATAATGTATAATTCTATAACCAAGTTTTATTTTTCAATGGGGGGGGGGGGTGTGGCAAATCAACAGAAATGCCATGATACTTGTTTCTTTACCCTTTTGTCTGTAAATCTATGTATAACGTTATATAACATGTATATTTTACTTAAAACCTATGTTTCCATTCCTGGTAGCCAAAATCATCATTGGCTACTAATTTCTGGGAAATTCTTTCAAAAAGTAACCTATTTTAGCAAATTTGCTTAAAAGTACTTTAAAAAGGACTATATTTTCACAAATTTTGGAAATTTGGCTACTAATTATTTTAAATTTATGGAAACCTAGATAGCAATGTGTCATCCTTTGTACATTTGTGGTGGAGGTATTCCAGAAGAGACTTATAACGTGATCAATTTCTAGGTTAAAACGATCTTTTCAGTAAAAAGATAATTTTTTGGCTGCAGCCTTTTTATTGATCGCGCCGTTGGGTGAATATATCAGAAATTTACAAGCCAGGTTTGATTTCGAGTCGCATATGCGAGTAATTTACTCGTTACTTGGGGCCCTGAAAAATGGCGACCATTCTTCTTAAAAATCTGTCTGCTAGAGGTCCACTACATACATGTATCTATACTAGGAGGTAAAAAAAGGAATTAATTTATTATATAACAGAAAAAGAAATAATGCAGAGGCTAAACCAGGAATCGAACCTGTGATCATGCAGGGGTTCAAAATCATTTTTGTAATGGAAGGTCCAGGACCTTTTGCCCTTTTTTGGCAGGTACCACTAACTTTTGAAAGTCCTATATAAACTGTGACGATGGTCATAAAACTTTTTGAGGGCCCTGATAAACCACGGCTTTCAATATACCAGGGTCTAATTTAACTTCAAGATAAAACATGATAGATTCATTACATATTTTTTCAGGTCTCGAATTGATGGATCGCCAGCCACGCCCACTATGTTTCGACAAAGGGTCGACACACAAATTACACCCAAAAAGAATGAAAACTCTGCCTGAATTGTGCGGTTTTATGACGTCACTGATACTAAAACATCATTAGTTGCCGTGATGCTGCTTTGGTACCGTGACGGCAGTCAGTGTCGTAACATTATAGGTGTGGCCGGCGATACGTCAATTGTCCATGTTAAACAGTTAATGTTCTAGTGTTCAATGGAACAAACAAGATCATACAAATTAAACATGTTAAATGCACATAATTTTATTTGTTAGCCCAGCACGAAATAGCCAACATTTTGGTTGACAGGCAAGCCATTGTGGAAGTGGGAGGTAACAGCGAAACAGCAACATCAATATCATAAAAAAGACGTTAGGAGCGAATTATAGTCATTTTGTACCATGACCATTTCGTACCATATCAAATACCATTTCATACCATGACCATTTCGTACCATATCAAATATCATTTTATACCATGACTATTTGGTACCATATCAAATCACATTTCATACCATGACCATTTCGTACCATATCAAATACCATTTCGTATCATGACCATTTTGTACCATATCAAATACAATTTCATACCATATCAAATACCATTTCATACCATATCAAATACCATTTCATACCATGACCATTTGGTACCATACCAAATACCATTTTGTACCACGACCATTTTGTACCATATCAAATACCATTTCGTACCATACCAAATACCATTTCGTACCATGACCATTTCATACCATACCAAATACCATTTCGTACCATGACCATTTTGTACCATATCAAATACCATTTCGTACCATGACCATTTTGTACCATATCAAATACCATTTCGTACCATATCCAATACCATGACCATTTTGTACCATATCAAATACCATTTCATACCATAACCATTTTGTACCATATCAAATACTATTTCGTACCATGACCATTTCATATCCTAATCTTTTTTTATCATTCCGTACATACACTCAAGCCATTTTCATAATGTTGCAAAGCTACTATTTCGTACAGTAGTGAAATGCTACCAATTTGTACCATAAATTTCATATCATAGTGAAAGTCACTTTCTCTCTCTCTCTCTCTCTCTCTCTCTCTCTCTCTCTCTGGACATTCTTCTTACTCTTTATAGCCAACCTCATTAAGATGAACACCGTCAAACAGTAAATGCTTGGAGTTGGATATTGGGAATCTATGTTTAAAAAACAATTTTGCCGAGTTCTACAGGCACTGATTAGATCCCAGTCACAAAATTTCTAAATGATTTGTGGAGAATCTTGCCAATGTCTTCCTGTTCCTCATATCGGTGATATTTAATATTAAATAAGTAATACTTTTAAAATAGTTTTCTCTTTAATAAAGAGTCTTTTTTGAAAAATGATCAACAAATAAGTTCATTATATTTTTTATATAAACTCTGGGACATTTCGGCCCATAACAAAAACGGCTTATAACCAAATTGGCCCATGGTGTAATGTAATTTAAAACATGTGTTCATCACCATTATTCCCCCTTGGTGATTTTTCATATATAATTCAATAAAAAATGAGTCAAAGACTCAATGGGCCAGGTTGTTTTTTTTTATTAAATTTTTATTGAATTAATGACGTAACACCATCCATTAAACAGACAAGGGGGCACAACAGCATCAGCTTTATCCTAATCAGCTGCAACACCAACACCTACAAGTATAGCTTTTTCCCTCGCACCATCCCAGAGTGGAACATGCTACCAGAGAAGGTTGTCACACAGGCAACTGTGGAATCATTTAAGATCATGCTCCACAGTTCCAGTGCAGAGTAGAGGGAAGTGGCAACTAGTGTAAATAGTTTTAACTGTTTTTAACCCATTGAAAAGTCCTTGTGAGAAGCCATGTCACACAAGAACTCCTATGAGTTGATGCTGATAAGCCCTTCACAGTATTCCAGTAAATCTAAAAATTATGTATGGAAATGTTAGTGTAAAGTGTGGAAGAAATTTTAAATAATTGCACAAAGCCAGGTTCACAAGTTGTTTTTTTTTATACTTCACAGAAAGTCGTGCAAAATGGTGAATGTGTCCAAAAATGTGACATCAATATAAACTAAAAATAATATTCCCCGAGCCCCTGTGCCTGTGGGGGGGTGCATGGCGAGCATATTTAAAAATAGTTTTCATTGCTAAATATTATGTGTCTACCTGATCCGTCTGACTTCTTGGGATAAACATCACTGCAGATATACAAATAAGTTGAAAAGCTGCGCCGAGCAAAAGGACGTTGTGTAGAAGTTTGTCCAAAAACGATGCTTCTTCAATTTCGATCATGTTGTCAAAAAAGTAAACATTAACCCGTAAAATGGTCTAAATCTCGAATCCTATAACATTCATTTCTTTTGTTAGTATCAGGGGCGATAATAATATATGTTTATCCATTTCCTGTTTTGCAGTCAACCAATAAAAATTCATCATTTTCAGGTGCGCCCTCTTTAGTTTCATTTTGAACGTCAATAGAGGGAAGTACAAAAAGCAAAATCGGCACATGTTGTGAATAATAATAGTTCTGTTTGATGGTAAGAAGGGGTTCATTTTAGGACCATTCTTGGTAGCTAATTTCTAAGTGAATCAGAAACGCACTTGCAAATTAAACAGCTTTAAACTGTTTAATCGCTTAATTTTTAAAGAGATCAATTTGACCTTGTTACCCCCCCCCCCCCATAATTTATTGACCAGTGCCACAGTTGCATGTTAAAATGTTACAACATGCAACTTATAAGAAAAATGTAAACGTGAAGCATTTATTTTTTTTTTACCCCATCCCCAGTCCCTGATCAAATGGACCATCCAATGTTAGACCCCCCCCCCCCAAAAAAAGAAAAAAAAGATATCGTCGACCGTCCTAAAATCGAGAGCGTCCTAAGATTCGAGGCCATTTTTGTTTTCAGTTATTATACGCGAGTATCGTCTCTGCAGTGACGATTTCATGCATTAAAGACAAAATTTAGGTATTTACTGTGAAACTATCCAGAAAAATCAGTTGTCTATTTTCTATTTTTCAGCTCTCAAATTCTTGTTGCGTTAGCAAATTTAGTTCGTTTTCTATTAGAGTCTCGAATTACGGACGGTCGAGGATATAGAAAGACAATTAAAAAGGGGTGTTTTTTTACGGTAACCCGAAATAAGGGATCGGCCCCGATTTACCGGATCGACCCTTATATTGTCACATAGAGTCAAAATGAGGGAACCATTAGATTTACATGAGATCAATAATGAAAAATATATATTATTATTAATTGTTTTAATCATGGATGCTCGAAAATATCATTATTATTTTTAGTTAAGGTTCAACACTATGCCAATCGCCATGTAATAATAATTGACATGCCAAAGCAAAAGGACCGCCTTCCTTTAACACTTTGGACCAATCAAATCTTGAAGTCGATCCGTTACGAGGCGCAACAGGTAAGTCTATTCAATGTCTTTAATTGACTCAGCAGGGCTTCGCTATCAGTGGTAATAATAGGAGGCATTAATTAGTTGATTGACGGCACGCGACGGCCTTTTGTCCATGAAGTCCGTAAAAAGTTATTATTGACATAATGCTACTCGGATAAAATAATGGCCCGACGTCATAAAAATATTTAGACACAAAAAGTAACTTTTTAAAAATTTTGGTTATTTAAAATTATTATAATAATGTTTTAATTCTTTCTTTTAAAAATGCGTAAAACTTTGTTGTTCATTTTTAATTTGAAATGAAATGAGAGAGATAGAGTAATTTATATTTAATTACATTACACAGATAAATAATGTTTTCCATTGAATTTTTATTAATTGGAACTAATTTATATTGAGTCATGATTCTTTCACTGTTTTAATGATTTATTTTTTCAGACTGAAATAACAGAGAAAGAAACAATGGGAATCTGAAATCAGAAACCCTTTCTTTTGAATCAAATTTCTTGACAACATATAACATAGAAATTCCAATTTGCCAAGTAATTCCCCCGGCCGTTGGACCATGTTTCCAAAGAAATTTTGTCATTATACCACTCCATTATCCTTTCAACTGGTTTAACATTATAAAGGCCTGAAACATGTACAATTTAATCAAATTAAGATCCCTTTTGACGACCTAGTAAAAGAAACCAGGAAAACTGACAAATTTGCAATAATGATGGATTTAAATTATGCCTTGACTGCTGCTCTTAAACATCCTATCAGATCATATATCCCCAATTTTCCGTTGAGTTTTTTTTTGAACACCACCCCAGAAAAGTTGTAGGTAAATAAGTCAGCTCCACCAGTACGTACCCACAGTTATATGTGGACACAAATGGTCTTTAAAAAGATATAGTGATGAGTTCGTACCCAATCACTTTGTTCCCTTGATGAAACTGCGTTCTGAGACCAGATTGATTGAGACTATTATTATTATTGACTTAATGTGTGATGAAAATACGTCCAATATCACGCATATGAACGGAAGTTTGTATAGAGGCATCGCAGGTTTATTTATTTGTCCAGATCGGTACATTTTTAGTGTGCAAGATTGCCATTTAGGTACTTTTTATCGTTTATTTTTATTAAATGTAGATACATATGTCCCAGTCAATTTTTTCTTAAACTTATATCAATAATTATATAAGCGGTGTCGTTAATTATATTTTGTCTGATTAACTTTTGTGTCCGATTATATTTATTTTTAAATTATGTATTTTATTTGTTTCCCGGCGATGTATATAATCACGGTTACGTTTGTTTCCATAATTTTATATTTATATTTGCTACTTTAATTAATGTTGTCTAAATAAATGAGTTTATATGTCAATTTGTATTTCAATTATTACTTTTATTTTTTACAGTCCTGAAGTGCTATTTCCTTTGCATTTAACGAATAATTGGTACTTCCTCGTCAAGATTATACTTATTCCCAGTCAATAATATACTTATTGGAAAAGAGTGTACATGTCAGAAAAGTGACGTATTGATTATAATTTATCAATATATAATATAAATCAAAATAGTATAACATTAATATTATTTTAGGTTATTTTATTTATTGACACGCACTTAAAAGTGTGCCAATCAATTAATAATCATCATAAGATTTATCTCCCCTTGACTATAATAAGTAAATGATTGTGTGTCAATACACCATAAATAAAATCAAAATAAGATTGATTACATCTTCTATTAAAGATATCAACATTGTAGTTCAATCTATGTGGCCATATAACCACATATAAGGGTCGATCCGGCGCCGATCCGGTAAATCGCATGGTCGATCCGGTAAATTAGGGCCGATCCGGTATTTCGGGTTACCCGTTTTTTTAGGTGGTTATTCATATTAAGTTTGTCCAAAAATGGAAACTAAACCAGAGATTTTTCCATGGAAGATTTTAGTTATTGTGAACATTGTAGCTCATGATCAAAGTTACATAATTTTACATAATTTGATGTGATGCACTGATGGCCTGATTTCAGTAGACAAAATTGAGGGATGTTCCTATGGCAATTATTAGTTACTTGGGTAGTTATGAAAACTCATCCGATACTTATCATTACTTGTGTAGAACAACTGTGAGTTGAATAATGGTGTTTAACGTCCTAGTCAAGAATATTTCACTTATATCAAGACATTGTCAGCTATATAGACAAAGGAAAGAGTTCCATCTGTACCTTCCATTAAAATTTTAATTTCAACTAAAATAGCCTAAAAATGATGGAATCAAGCAATTTTGAACATTTCTGTGAAAAATAATTTTTCAAAAGTTTTACATAGAATTTAATAGGTGGGGGTACAAAAGGGTCTTTTACCTAGATGAAGGTGCAGAAATTTTGCCTGTGCATTGCGCTGATGGCATATACAGCACATCATACGAAAGATACTTGACTTTCATTTCATAATGCCCAGTGCTTGATGAAAGAACAGTCACTACCCACTTTAAAGTCTTGGGTCAGATCCGGTCAGGGTTCATATGATACTCATGACCTCCCACTTTCGGAGCAAGTACTCTTACCGCAGTGGTAGAATAATACAGAGCTGCCAACCCTATTTTGTGCAATTGCCGGTCCAATCGAGATCCGCTAAATTAAGGGGCGTGGCATACTGATATGCTGGGTGCATCACCCTGGAAAAAAATAACCCTGTTTTTTTAAATTGAAATGTGCTTTGTGGTGTGATTTCACAGAGAAATTTGCATGGTGATTATGAGATTTTTCAAACGCTACCTGCTATAATAGCCATTACACCCTTAGTCCACCCATCCGCTGTGATTACATGTATGTGGAATCGAGTGGTAATGAATCAACACAGCAAAACCTTAAACTCTGGTCAGTCCCCTTCTTGCTGGGTCAGCGGGAATTCATGTGTAAATACGGAGTGAACCTGCGGAAAGTTGGCAGCTCTGTAATAGTGACATAACCCGACAAAAAATTTACAAGTAACAAAGTCATTTTTAATCTCTATTTCAGGTCATCTTGGTCACCTAAGAACCAGAAACATTTATTGTACATAGACAAAGATTGAATAAAAACCATGGCAACAGGTATGATGACATCAGTGTTAGCAGTGTTCATTCTAGAAGGGGACCATAGGGTCATTGTTCCCTTATTTGCCAAATGGCCCCATTGTTAAGGCCTAAGAGAGCCATATTTAACATTTATGAAAAAATATTGATGTTGTGGTGTTTTTTTTTTTTTTTTTGTTTTTTTTTAATGACACATTCTAACAAAATACTAGAATGTGAACCCTTTTCAGGGAGGGTGGGTTTTTGCTGTTTGTCTTGTGTTTATAAAATTGACGGATTGGCAGCCACGCCCACAATGTTCTGACAAAGGCCTGGCATGTTGAATGAGATGCAAAAAGAATGACAACTCGGTCTGAATTGTGTGGTTTAACGACGTCACTGACACTAGTACATGATTAGTTGCCTTGATGCTGCTTTGGTACCGCGATGGCAGCCAGTGTCGGAACATTGTGGGTGTGGTCAGCGATGTCAATTTATTATTATAATTTTAAAGACCTTTTTGCAGGTTTCCAACATTTTGACATCATTTTATAGTTCTACAATTACTAAATTTTCAACAAAATTATAATATATGTGTGTGTGTGTGTGTGTGTGTGTGTAATAAGCTTAATATGATCTACAAGTCAAAATAACATCTTAGTTTCATGAATATCTTGATAAGTAACAAAATTATTCAGAATTCAAACTTGCCTGATTTAAGTTATGGGTTATCTTTGTGAAGAAAAAAAGATTGTGAAACCAGGGCCTGATTTATTCAAACTTTTTTTTTAATTTTTAGAATGTGCTGAGGACATACTTATTGATTTTTCTGACAAAGAGGATAAAGAGAACACAAGTGCTGACTTGATATCAGGTAATTATTACAGCCTGCAGGTTGTTTTTTGGGCCGGTATCAATATTCTGTCCCATTCAGGGGTCCTACCATTCCTATATTTTCCTATACAGTCCAACCTGCCTTAAAGACCACCTATATTTCAGGGTCATCTGCTAATAAAGGCCAGTAGAATTGTATCCCAATTGTTCTTTATTCATATTATATAAACTTGAATACTAGTTGGCGACACCTTTAGGGGTTTCGCAGGAAAGAATGGAACAATCTAGAGGATTTCTATTATTAGTAGAGCTCATCCACAGAACTTGCCACTCAAAAGTTTAACACAGACCTAACGGATAAGTGCCAAACCTACCAATAATTTGGTAAAGAATTGGTTACTTTATTATGGGTATGAATTTAAAACGGTATGTTAAATTTACTTTGGATGATAGGGTCGACTTTAAACACTTATTGTGGATTTTGTGTACAAGATAGAAAAAATATAAAAGTACCGTTTTTTCCGCAAGATCTTAAACTTTTTTCGGTCAATGGACGACTTTTTCGTACAATGAACGGTTATTGAACAGGAGTGCGTTAAACTTAATTTTTTTCTGAAAAATCCAATTTTTGCATTTTTGGCCCCAAAAATAAATATGATCCGGACTTTTCCCAAAAAAATCACCAATTTAGATAGCTAGATCGCATCAGACTCCATAGCCTCTGAAAGTTT
This sequence comes from Anadara kagoshimensis, assembly GCA_021292105.1. Lineage (NCBI taxonomy): Eukaryota > Metazoa > Mollusca > Bivalvia > Arcoida > Arcidae > Anadara > Anadara kagoshimensis. The sequence continues at coordinate 33,549,248 of CM037868.1, forward strand.
TATCAAAATCGTATGAAGCTTTCTCATCGTTTCCCAAAAATGCTGTAATACGCGGCAAAAAAGGGGAAAGTTGTCGCCTTTATCATTTCACATCCAGAGGATGTTCCGAATAAATTCGTCACTAATCCTCTAGATTGTTCCATTCTTTATAAGGGCCACCTGTGCAGAAAGATCACTTACTTGTTCCCTTGAGTGGCCTTTAGACAAGTTTGACTTTATTTCCTATAATTTTGACCCTTTCCTATATTTTCCTATATAATTTGAAAAACATCCTATATTTCCAATATTTTCCTATATGTTTTTGTTACTGGTAGCTTCAAGAATTCAGAATGGGAACATTTTCCCCACATTTAATACATATCTGAAGCAAGATTAACATTTAAACAGAATTTGAGATAAAACTGCCTGTCACGGTTGCCAGTATTTGATGTTTGTTAGTAAAAGAAGGAAAGAGAATGGCTGAAGGAGGAGAAAGACGGCCATGGATGTATATTTTATATGTAAATTATAAAACTAGTGAAAACACCTATAATTTCCTATAAAACTTCTATAATGTTGACCCCACACTCCTATTTTTCCTGGAACCAAAACTGGAAGGACTCCTGCCCATTCACAAGTCAAATTTGTATTTAGTTCATGTATGTATTTTCACAATCAGCAGGGGTCTTGCTGGATCAATTTTGGGCCGATATTCTGCCCCATGTATTTAATTCATGTATGTATTTTCACAATTAGCAGGGGTCTTGCTAGATCATTTTTGGGTCGATATTCTGCCCATTCACAATTCAAAATCTTATGTTTTTTTCGCAATCATTTTGCCAATTTTCACAATTTTGGAAATTTCAGCTTTAAAACCATTTTTTTAATAGTTCTTTTTTGCAATATTTGGTCATTATGATGCTAAATTTCACAACTGCAAGGGCCCTGGCACCATTCACAAAGGGATGCGAGAGAGCCCTGATCATTGAATCACTTTGCCAATTTTTACAATTTTGGAAATTTTGGTTTTAAAAACAGTATTTTGGTTTTCCATCAATGGTCACTTTAGTGTTTTTTCTTTTTCACAAATTTAGCCATTATGATTCTTATTTTTACAACTGCAAGGTCTCCCTCCGGTCCCATTCACAAAAGAATTAGGGAGGGTCCTGTATTATCTAGGTTTTAATTTTAAAATTCTTGGTAGCCAAATTTACAAATTTGCCCCAGTCAAGATTTTTTCACCTATTTCAAAAGCTATGTTTCCATTCCTGGTAGCCAAAATCGCCATTGGCTACTAGTTTCTGGGAAATTCTTTCAAAAAGTGACCTAATTTACCAAATTTGTGAAAATTTACTTTTACAAAGCACTATATTTTCAAAAATTTCACAATCATTCCTTAACTACGATTTTCCTTAACTTAAATCTTGCAAATTTTCAAATCTTTATAATTTTGTTAATTGTTGATACATTGGGGAATTTAAGGTGTCATTTTAAAGATTTCATCAAGCTTATGACATCTGCATTTAGTTTTTACAAAAATATTTATCAGAATTTCCAAAAGGTTGTTACCAAAATTTGCTAAATTTAGGTTAAGGAAAATCTTAGCTAAGGAATGATTGTGAAACCAGGGCCTGCCCAAGTAAAAAATAATACTGTAATCAGATTCTTTTATTTTTATTTGTCACTTGTTCCCAACCAACAGCAGTGAGACGCCTTGGCTAACACCTTAATCACTTGGCCACCATCAAAAGCAAAAATCAAGATTTTTTGCCTAGTGGCCTAAGTGCCACTTTTAAATTGAACACTACTTTCAGGAATAATCCTCTCACTAACAGTGGTTTTTTAATACTATTTCCTGGTAAAAGTTACACTATTTTTGGCCAGGTTGCATGGAGTCTCGTCTGCAGGGTCTGCACCTCCTGTTTAGCTAGCTACACCTGCCACGTGTGACATAGTCCTTTTTTCGTATTCACATCACTACTCGTCGCACAAGCGCGACTCGTAGTGATACGTCTACTGAAAAAAGGACTCTGTCTCGGTGTCTGATACAAAGGGTTGTACATCACACTGTGTATATAATATGTATATATCAAAATCGCTACTTGGTCTATTAGTTTCAGACTCTATTGAGATGGTTCGTGGCGACGTCACTGACAGAAGAAACAGCTTAACCTTACAGTCCACTCCAGACAGCAGTAACAGAATACTGAGAGATGTCACACAACAGAGTACGGGGAAAAATATCAAAAATAGTCCAGGTACTTGCAACTTACAGTCTGACAGTCCGGGACTGGAAACATTTTAGAAGGGCTGGTTACTGTGTATTGCTTCAGTTTGACGCTGGCAAGTGTTGTTGCAGTGTCATATTTTCATGGTCTTATCTGATGCAAGGAAAACGACTCTAGCAAGATTAATTCAATTCAATTCAAACTTTATTGTCATATAATCAGATGACAGATTGTGACAAACAAATACAATACAAACAAGCAAGGAACATAAAAAATACTATAAGTCTGGCATATATCGAATACAAAGTAAAAAACAATTAAGAGTCTCCCGTCCTCAGTTCCAACGACTGTTTAATGAAGGAGGCTGTTCTTTTTACTTGACAAAAGTCTGTAGAATTTAGCAGGTCCACCAGTTTTTCAATATCGGTAAAATTATTGAAGTTGGGTATTTTAAATGATATATCATCAAAGAAAGTATTTCGCAAGTTTTCATTAATTTTGCAATATAATAAAAAGTGTTTTTTTCATCTTCAATAGTTTCACATGTTGTGCATATTCTTTGTTCGCGTGGTAATTTCAGATAACGACCTTTTTCTATTATAGGCTGGTAATACCTCTATGTATTTTCGCGGAAATACAATGAACTGCGAACATAGCGAAATATAAGCATCATACAATAAACTTTTTTCAATATATATAGTCTTTTATATACATGTATCACAATAGAAAATGTTGAAATTTTTCGACTTGTCAATTAATATTTCAGGGATTTATCCGGGTCTTTTGGGAAAAGGCCCTAAACTAAAAATTGAGAAAAACTATCAACTTTCTGGTCATTTTGGGAAAACTTCGACATCATGTCAGAAGTCAGTTTACTCACAACCTCGGAAGCCTTTGATATAGAAGCGGTATTTTCATCTTGTTTTGCAGATGTTGTTTTAAAATAATCTAGACTCTTTTACTTGATTTTGCTGATTTGGGGGATTCACAAAATTTACTATCGTTTTTGTTTAAAAACAACACAATTTTCTAATTTTTCTCAGCTGATTTTGGGCAAAAATTAAGGGTTTTCCCATTGTGAATGGGGCCAAATTTCGGCCCTAAATAGACCCTTGATGAATCCCTGTATTTGCAAGGAAACCACTTGGCATTTACTCATGTCATTTTATTTTCGCAACGTCGTTACCTTGTATTTTAATTTTTGCATCCAACACTTCGTTAAATCTCCCAACACAAATATATGTATAAATTCGGACTTCAAAAACACTGGTTGTCAAATCGGCAGACTTTCTCATACAGCTTTTTAGTGCCCGACCAAAAAGGTTAGTCACGACCCCTTAACAATCAATCTTATCTCTATGAATAAAACCGCCGCAGTAGCTCAGTTGGTAGAGTGCTCGCTCTGTAAGTTGGAGGTCCTGGGTTCAATCCCCAGCCAGGTCTAACCTCTTAAGACTTGAAAGTGAGAAGTGACTGTTCTTTTGCCAAGCACTCAACATTACGAAATGAAAGTCAAGGTTCTTTTGGATGGGAACTTAAAATAAACAAGGTCCCATGTCACGTTGGGCTTGGCCTGAACAATCAATCTTATATCTAGATATATAAAATTTTATTTTTACCAGGAATTCAATTTTGTAATTAATTGTTTCCTTTGATGTTTATTTGATTTTATTATTATTTTTTTTGTTAGTTATAAGATTGCTTGATGAAGAAGTGTTTGATTTTGATCTGCCCACTACGCCAGACTCTGGGTAGGTACATATATTGTTTCGAGGGTATTTTGGTGGTATAAGAGATTTATGCATATCCACGTAATGGGGTTCACCGCTGTACCACACACACATATATATATATATAATGGGGTTCGCCCCTGTACCACATGATTCCCTCTAGCGTTTGTGCAAAACACTTATTTTCAATGGATATGGAATCAAATAAGAGGATGTTTTCCCATGAAAACAACATTTTTCCGAGAATTTGTGACGTTAACGTTTTCTAAAATGTTCCGAACAAACGTTAAGAGGTGTTGATCACGTGGTACAGCATGTGTGCCCCTTCTTGAGTGAACACTACCATTCTGTATTATGGTTCCCACACATCAGGGGAAAAGTGCAGGGCATGTTTAATTTTTTAAGGTTTTTTTGGGGGGGGGGGGGGGGGGGAATTTCAAAACAACAATTCAGAGAATTTTATATTTCTTTCTCAAGAGTTGTGCACCTTTGAAATTTTTATCATGTGTTTTGTAGTTAAGGTAGATACCATGGTGACGTCGTCATTTTGTGCATATGGTCGAAATGTCTGATTTGACGTCTTTTTTTTATCTAGGACGTCACAAATGTGTGGTCTTTGGTGCCTACAGGATTATGGCGGAAACGTTGTTATGCATGTCATTTAGAATAATATTTCTGCATTCACAAAAAATTAGAATTCACAATATCAATTCTGTGTTCTATTTTTCGGAACAAAACGTCTATTTTTAACGGAAATTAGGTAGATCTTCACTGTTGAAGGCACAATACTAAATAATTGAAAAATTTGAGTACATTTTTTAAAATTTGAAGCACTATATTTTAAACGCTGCTTAATGTGAGATTTTTTTTAGGTGATTTTAAATACAAATAGTGGGGAGCAAACTGACAATTCTTTAATAAACATACTGTATAATAATTTTTGTTGGTGTCAAATTTTAGCAGTTTGACTATGCTCTTGTATTTGCGTTTCATTTCGGCGGCCTATAATTAAGAACGTTTCATTGATGTATACCAATCCCCTTTCCATTTTAATTTATCTGTGTTGGGTAACGGTTGCTATGGGTACAGACCATATGATACTTAAAATTGGTTTCTTTTTGCACAGCCAAATAGCTCACAATCAGTGTTTTTGTTTATTTGTTAATAACAAACGAAAAGCATTGAATTTATAAGAGTATACTAAGAGGACATTAGTGATAACTTCTTAGTCTTACATAAGAAATAAGTCTTTTTTCGTGTTTCAGGATTTTGATGCAATATTATGAAAAAAGTAGGTTGACGCCCCCTATTTTTTTGTTTCCGAAAATCAAACTTATATATTCATGTGCAAAATATGTGAAAATCAGGGGTTGTATTCGACTTAGATTTTTAATAATCTACAAATTAACGAAAGGGTGTTACTTTTAGTTTTCCAGAGTTAATAAAATATTTCTTGATAGGTGGCGCTCTAGAAAATTACCACGTGACCGAAAGTAAAATTCTATTCATCCTAATAATCTTCATGACATAATGGTAAATTCAAATGCAAGACACTTTTGGTTTCTAAGCATGGCAAAAAATTATTAAAGCTTATTTGTTGGTAACAGTGGTTATATTTTGATCATTCATCCCGTGAAAATGGCCACCAGGTGGCGCTTCAGAACTTCTTAAGCAAGTCGAAAACCTACCTGAAATTTTGGTATGTTGAATGGTTTATGCTCGTGTACAACATATCAAAATTTCAATATATGTTTTCAATCAATTTGTAAGGTATGGATCTACCTTAAGCCTACATCTCAGAATGGGACACATTATGGACTAGAGACTTAGTTTTTTGTGCGTTTTATTTTCTTTCATGTGATGTTACTTGATGATACATGTACAGGGTTCGTACCGGCCTGGAAAAGTCCTTAAATTTTGAGGTTTGCCTTAAAAAGACCCTAAAAACAAGTCTGACCCTAAAAATCCCTTGAATTTATCCTGAGGGCTATAAAAAGTCCTTGAATTTTGCCAGTTGGTGTCTGTGATTCGATATCAAGTGGTTGCAAATAGACTGATATAAATAAATTAAATAAATAATAAGTTGTTGAAATGGGCAATTTAAAGGTCCCTGGCCCAACCCAATGCCCAACTTCAACCTCCAATTCAAGTGTCGTTACTATGGACAGGTAAGTACTTGTTTTATTGATTTAACTGTCTTCGCCCTAATATTTTTTTGCTGAAATTGTCCCTCTGATTAGGCCTTAAATTTGCAAATAAAACCCTGAAAAGACCATAAAAAGACCTTAAATTTAGAGTCCAAACGCCTGCAAACTCTGATTAATTATGCCCCTTTCATATTTTGGCTTTGCTACTATCTTTATTAACAATTTTAAGCAAAAATGTAAATTGGTGTATTTTGCTGTGCTTAATGGCATTCTTGTTTTGATGTGTGTTAGAATGTCAGGAAAAAAATGGAATTCCTTCAGAGAATTTTGAATGAAGTCAAGTTCGGGAACCATGTATATTCATTATTCATTAATTTTATTTTGTAGGATTTCTCAGAGGAAGTCGGAGGCCGACGATGATGAAGAAGTGTTTATTGGGCCGATGGGATTCAGAGAACAGTGTGTGGCTGCGGTCGTTTCGGCTGAGGACCAGACTATACAGCCTATTAGTCCCCTAGGCCCTGAACAGTATGCAGAATTATTTAAAGAGGCAAATTTAGTAGCTTATAGACTAAAAAACACCAAATCTGGGTCCCAGGAGTCAAATAAGTCCAGCAGTTCATTGCAAATTTCAGCGTTAAGTTTTAAAAGTTCTTCCTCGTCGTCTTCGGAAGGGGAGACAAGTCCGGCAAATCGCCGCCATTCCAGAGGTGCCACTTTTACGATAAGTAAAAGTCCGTATGAGCTATTGACCGAGAAACAAAAGAGAACTCTTCCAGTTGTTGATAAATCGGATGACACGGTAAAAGTGTCCTTAGATGTACAATTGACAAAAGATGAAGATTCAAATAAGGAGAATATGGCAGTGCAGAGTAGACTGGGTGTTCCTAAATCATCGTCAAAAATTATCCGCTTATCCATGAATAAATTGAATGTTGGCAAGGTAGGTATCATTTTTTTTTTTTTTTTTTTTTTTCTCTATCTTTTATCAGGGTTCGCACAGTCTTGACAAGTGCTTGAAAAATGAGCCCTGACTGGAAAAGTCCTTGAAAATGAGTAAAAACAAGCAAATTCTTTGAAAAGTCTTTGGAACTCTGTCAGTCTGTCTTGAGAAGTCCTCAAATTTTGAACTAATCAACCTAATATTCGCAGTAAAAACACAGCTGCAATGTCTATGATAATGAGCTATCCCTCTTGTCTCTGTCAATATCATTTGTGAGTCTATGACTTGTAACGGAAGAATTGCGGGCGGTGTTCCAATACAGGAAGGAAACTACAGAGAATAAAACGCGCAATTATTTCAGTGGTCAAAAATACCGATTTCAAAGTCCTTGGAAAATGGTCAAAGAGTCCTTAAAAAGTCCTCAAATTTTGTCAGGCATTGGCTGTATGAACCCTTTTAAACAAATGGGGATCATTGGTGACTCCCTAACTTGAAACTGGGGCTGGCTTTCAAGTTTACCTCACCTCACCTATCACCTTTGTGCCCGCTCAAAGACATCTTATTTTTTTGACATCTACAAATTTGGTGGGTCAAGAAAATTTCATGCAACTTGATTCCATCTGTATAAACAATTTACTTATCAGGGCTTCGATTATTCACTCGTCCACTCGTCCTGACGAGTGAAATGTGTACTGGGACAAGTGATGTCGTTATTGCACTCGTCACGGTGCCGAGTTAAATTCATCAGACATATAAATTATGGGCTTGCTACAATTAATAAACAACAGACAATTAAGTGAAGGGCGAGAAAATCGTGTATAAGGAGGTCAATTTTAATGATCCGAGCCGCTTTGTAAAAATCTTGCCTTTCTGTTAAATGTGTGAATCAACAAAATCATTTGAACTGTTTCTCATTCGGAAGTCACTTTGTGTAACGTAAAATCCGACCGATGTTCTGAGTGTTTATATATTTGTTAGTCATCTGTAAAATATTTTTACATATATCACAATAATATCTTTTACACTTGTGGTGATTGTGCAGAGTGGTTTTCTTATTCAACTAGGCACTGTGCCAAGTGGAATTAAAAATTCTAAGGGCTGCTATGAGCTAGATTTCTACAAATTTAAAATCGATAGTAGCCATATTTCCATAATTAGAAAATATAGTCCTTTTTAAAATATTTTTTCACAAATTTGCTAAGATATGTTACATTTTGAAAGAATTTGACAGTGGCCATTTTTGCCATCAGGAATCGAAACTTAGCATTGTAATAACAAGGTTTTACTGTACAGTTCAACCTGCCTTAAAGGCCACCTCTATATAAGGACCACCTGCTTATAAAGACCAGTAGAATTGTATCCCAATTGTTCTTTATTCATATTATTTGAACCTGTAATTAAAGGCAACCTGTCCATAAAGGCCATTTTTAATGGTTCCCTTAGGTGACCTTTATAGACAGGTTTTACCGTATTTTAAATTTTCTTTTTCAGACAAGTGGTAATGAGAGCATTAAATCTGGAGAGGTCTCGGACGTTTGTGTTAGTAATACAACTGCTGCTAATAGTTCCACTCAAAGGAGAAAATCTTTACAAAAGCCTGGCACAGTGGTAAAACTATTTTTATGAAATTATCATGTTTGTACTAAATTCTAACATGACCTGCATTTTCCTTATATGAAACATAGAGAGAGCCATCCATGGTATATTCTTCCGCATGTGAACTCTGGCCCGTGCATTATTCGACAATATACCACGGGTAAATGTTGATTATTTCTTAAATATTTAGTGGTACAGGATTATTGAACTGATATTGTGAAATAATTTTCATTAGCCTTGTGTATTTCTTATATCTTCCAGTTTTAGATTTTTGGCATTTATAGGACCATAAATGTCAAACGATCGCATCACTTTGTTTGAAAATTAATATCGGCAATACGCATTCCCTAGGAACTCATGGAACTATAACCTGGAAAACCTGGCTGCTTCCATGTTCCCAGGTTGTTTATTTCTTGGGGTAACGAATGCCTTTGTGTTTGATGATCAAGTCGGGTTTTCAACTTCACAAAGTCTATTGGAAGTTTCCGTGTGTAAATTGAAAATTTTCCTCACCAAATTAGATACATGTAGTTCCTGTAATGCATGTTGCAATTTTTTCAGGATCATCTGACATGCCTTACATCCGTCCAGTTGATGTGCACTGAATCAATGGCATTATTGGTGACGTAGTAGACAATTACGTCATGTAGTATACGCCTTACACAGTAAACACTTCTTGCACGTTCAATTTCGTGGTCAAAACCTGAAAATATAAACCCAGATTTGAACGTGATTTAACCCTCAAAAATGAATTCCAGAATTTAAAAAAAATATCTTTAATGAAAATATAAGAATTGAACAGTTTTGAATGGCGTTCATAGTCAATATGAATGCCATTTCAAAACAGTTCAATTGTTAAATATTGTGCTGAGTTGACTCAATATTTGCAAAAAAAAAAAAAAAAAAAAAAACGCATTGGCAATTGTTTTCATGTTTTATTTTTAATCTAACTTGATTCATTTCATTGTGAAACTTTTTGAAAAACACAAATCATGCTAGATGAATAATCCATATTCTGACCCCTTGACCAGCTGGTCGGAGTGAAAGTAGTTCACAGCATTGCTATGGTTATGGTTGCGTTATTTTATTGGAGTATAACATGACAAACGAGGATGTGCACTTCCATTGTGTTTGTATTGCAGCGATATAACAGAATTTAGAAAATAAGCTATATATGTATAAGATCGTATTCTTCAGGAGTTCATAATTCTCTTGGTCCGAGGTCTGGGACCTACTGCTTTTCTATTGGGACCTTTGATTTTTAAACTGTAAAAGTCTGATGGATCTATTATTTTGTACAAGGGTAATTATTTTTCCTACTTTTTCTATATGGTTGTATGGACCCAAATTCAGTGTTGATATTGGACTTTCAAAACTTTATGCTAGGCCAAAAAAAAGGCAAAAGGTCTTGGACCTTCCATTATAAAACATAATTTTGAACCCCTTGATTCTTTTATTGCGCGAGTAGAGTGCTAGCTCCGTAAGTGGGAGGTCGTGGGTTTGAACCCCAACCAGGTCTATCCTAAGACTTGAAAGTGGGTAGTGAGTGTTCTTTGGCCAAGCACTCAGCATTAGGAAATGAAAGTCACGGTTCTTTCGGATGGGAACTTAAAATAAAAGAGGCCCTGTCATGATAAGTTGGCACAATAAAGAACCTTGCTGTATAATGCAATCAGCAGAACACACATCAAATTTTTGCACCTTGCCTATAGATGATGACGTCTCAATATAAGTGAAATATTCTTCACCTGGATGTTAAACACCATTACTCAACTCAAATCTTTTATTGTAGGTGTCTTCAAATGTGAATGGACCAAAAAAGATATCTCGGTTACAGCCTTTGGGAGCCAAATCAAGTAATACAACGGCTCCTGGGCCCCAATCCAAGCTCCTTAAACCTGGCAACGTGGTTGTTAATAAAAATGAAAATTCCAGGAAACTTGAGGCCCCTGGATCCCGTCTTCCAAATCAAAAATCAGCTGGGCAACTTCCACAAACTGAAATGGAAAAAACGGGCACAAAATCGACGATACGCAGATCATTGACTATGCCCAAATCCCGGGCATCGCCTTACTTAGCTGAGAAGAAAGAGACGAAATGTGAGGTGTTGTCGCAAAGTCAAAATTCAGGAATCACAGACAATGGTTCTAAAATTAAAAAATTACCACAAAAATCTAGTCTTCCTAATGCAGTTAAGGCGAATAATGGTAACGGTGGCATTCCTGGCGTGAATGGCCCAACTACAAAACAGCAATTGTTAAAACCAGGGGAACTTCAACGTAAATCGTTTGCTTTTAATAGAGGGAAACACACAGAGGTTGTACAGAAATTAAGACCAGTGAAGGCCATGGTTCCTCCACAAGGAGTTAACTCTCTTACTGGTAAGAAACAAGTAGAGAATCTCAGTGTTAATTTAAAATTTTCAGAAAGAGCCATTTTCAATAACGAAAAAAAAAGAGAGACCGCGGTGGCCTAATGGATAAGACATCAGTCTTCAAATCCAGGGTCTCTCACCGCTGTGAATTACAGTCCCGTTCGGACAACTTGTGGGAAAGTGAATTTTCTGATTTACCTGGTATCAGTATAATGGACTGGGGGAGTGGTACGCTTGCTTGTGACGTACTGACTGTGAGCTAGCATGTTAAAGCCCCCTTGAGTGTGTGCTAGTACAAGGCAGACCATACAACATACTCACACTTAACATGCATACACAAAATTTTTAAAAGATAAATCCATCTATAGAGATTAATAAAATACATGTAGTTCTCTTCGTGAAAAGCTGAAAAATTAATGATGCAACGTTAAGCAACATTCAACCAACCACCCCTTTCAATAACTGTTTAATTAACCATCGAACTGTCTAGAAATGGCGTTTGTAGTGCTATAACTGCCATTGCCATGCAAAGCAAACTGAATAATGCGCATTAGCTTTAATGTCTTGTACGAAATATTTCCAATCGCTGGAACAGCCAATCTATGACCTCACGCGTATAGCCGCAAAGAAGAGATAAGTGACGTCACATTAGTAATGGCATTTATACTCCTATAACTGCCATCAGGCCCCGGTTTTACAATCATTCCTTAGTTAAGATTTTTCTTAACGAAAATTTAGCAAATTTTCGTAATCTCTTTTTGGATTAACTGGTGAATATTTTTGTCAAAACTAAATGCAACTTTTTCAATCTAGAGGTGATCATAAAAATAACACCATAAATTCCTGAATATCTTGAAAATTAACAAAATTATAAAGTTTTGAAATTTTGCAAGATTTAAGTTAAGGAAAATCTTAGCTAAGAAATGATTGTGAAACGGGGGCCTGGTCTTAAATGAAGCATAATACATTAAAACATCACAAATGTAAAGATAACACTATAACATCAGTATTTTTGCATTCATGTAATGTTAAATATGGCCCACTAGGACCTAAACAACAGTATCATTTTGCACAATTAGGGGTTAATGGCCAGTTATGTATGGGGCCCCCCTTAAAAGGAAATGATCACGAAGAACCTGAAATTTTGCAGCTTGTTTGGCAAATGACAAAACCAAGATGACATGAGTTGAAAATGGGCATTTATTTAAATGCCATAAACACTATAATCAAAGTTTATAAACAGTTAAACATCACATACAAATATATAAGAATTAACTTATAAATGTTGAACACATAGATAAAACAAAATAGTCAAGATTACAATAATCATAATAATAATTGTTTACAAAACATTTGCCAAATCTGGGCATAAAAACCGCAATGCTAATTGACAATTGTTGGCAGAAAAAGGAAATTGCCAAATCTGGGCATAAAACCACCCATAAATTAAAACTTAGGCGAACGTGGATATAAAAACTACCTTTATCGATGTGAAAACCACAAAGCTATCTGAATAAAGGGCAGTCAAATTTTTTGGTGAAGATGGGGAGTGGAGGAGGGTGTTTTCATAGTTTTTGCTAAATAACCATGTATCTGCTGATCAATACACCATTACATGTGCTTGCAAGCGCTTCAAGATAAATTTCTCAAATCATTGGAATGTTTAAAAAATGACTAGAAAAATGCAATGGACTTGAAATCCGGATATGCCCACAGTGGTTAAAAAATATACTGGTGAAACCCCCCTCCATAAATTATTTTGTAAAGATACAAAATACACTTGGCCCCTTCTAGAATGAACACTGGGATCTCACATAGTGTGCATATTAATGGTGTGCGGTATTACCAGTATACCGGTTTACCGTGGTACTGACCAGGTACCGGTAATACCGCAGTAAAGTCTTTGAATACCAGTATTTTAACAAACAATATTATGTTGATGTTTGTTGAAATTACAGTTTGAATTCTGATGTGTTCATATTTGAATTTTGTTAAAAACTTTGACAATAATCATATGAGATTTAGATTTCAGGTTTTGAATCAACTTGGTTGAAATACAGACAATTCTGTGAATTTTATTGTGTGTTAGCATCCTTGATATTCTTAAAATATCCAGCCCAATTCCTTAGCTGTTTTTTAGATAGGAATAGATACACTGCATGTTTCGAATCTTAATGGATGTGTGGTATACCGTGGTATTTGGTAAAAAAAAACTGTGGTATACTGTGGTAATTTTTTTTTTGCGGTATCCCATCTCTAGTGCATATGATTTTGTATATTGTTCAAAAAGAGTTAAAAGCATTTTTATACAACAAGCTTAATGTGAATTGTTAAGATTAATATTTACTTGTAGTTGTAAAAAGAAGATCAACGGAACTGAAGACTAAAGATCTACCATTAGCAGTGCCGGAATCAACTCCCGTGAAACAGGATAAACGAGTCCAACCCAAGGTTCTGTCAAATAATTTCAAAACACCAAGAAAATCCAGGTATGTTTTTTTTTTTTTTTTTTTTTAATGTACTTAATTTTCATATTTCATATATATATTTGCATTGTGCCAATATCTAAAGCATTGTCATATTGACATTTTGCATTTACAGTCAAACCTGTCTTCAAAGGCCACTCAAGTGAACCAGTAAAAGTGGCCCTTATGGGCAGGCAGCCTTTATATACAGGTTCAAATAATATGAATAAAGATCCATTGGGATACAATTCTACTGGCCTTTATAAACAGGTGCCCCTTATATAGAGGTGGACTTTAAGGCAGGTTAGACTGTATTCCTTCTTTATCCAGTTTTATGTTGAAAATTGCTGTTAATGAACTTGTTTTTGCAGACAGTATTTTTCATGGTTTTGAAACATAGGATAATTTTGTCTTTAGAGAGTTGATGCATGTTGGCATTATTCTTGATCTGTTGTTTTCTCCCATGATGAGTCATGTGATATATAGAGGATCTTGCATAAGTGTTTATGTAATATTGAATTTATTAAACGAGTTGAATAATTTTTTATGCAACGAGCCTCGCCAAGGCTCGTTGCATAAAAAATTATTCAACTCGTTTAATAAATTCAATATTACATAAACACTTATGCAAGATTCTATTTATCATATAATCTCATAAAAAACGGCTTTTCGTAGATTTAAAACTTGTCTTCTCATTATAAGAAAACAGCTGATTGGCCGATACGCAACAAGTTCACGTAAATGTGTACGCTGTATGCGCCAGAAGTAATTCTGCTGAAATATTAATATTAAACAATAGTCTGTCCGCAGGATATAAAAACAAAACAAACATTTTCAATTTAAATACAATGTATCTTCTTTTTAGAAGAAAAGTACAAAAGTATCAGCTCAAACAGTGTCAAATGAAACAAACATCTGTGAACTAGGTCAATTGTGTGACGTCACTCTGAAATGGCTTTTATGCTTTTATGACGTCACACTCATTCAATACGATTTTTATTGTATGACCGTATTACACGGATTATTGAGTAGAGTATATAATAAAGAAATATTCCATTGTCGATACCCATGGGGGATATTTCTATCCTCTATGAATCGCGCATGTAAATTAGCGCTGGAACTACCTTTGGTGGCGTCATAATCAAAAGACAATCGTGTGACATCATCATGTGGGTAACATGACGTCTTTATGCAAGAAAAGGACACCCAAGTTTTTAAATATTTTCAGATATTTTCAGTGTGTTTCAAATGTTCATTCTGGGAGAATAGAATAAATAACTTGTTTGTAGTTTATACATTTTGTATAAACCAAAATCCGGTACATGTATGGTCTTTCCAATGGTGATATTTATTCTAAAGTAGAATGTTGAATAACAAAGGTAATTTTTCCCATCATGGTGTCAATGTCTATATTAATCGAATTTGAAGCCAAATATTGGCATTGAAATGGGAGAAAACAATCTATTATGAGTTTATCCATGTAGGACAGGGAAATCTCACCCTCGGGGTTGAACATTTCTCGTTAGAGACTGTAAGCCTCATCTCTGACTGAAATGTTCAACCCCTTGGGTGAGATTTCCCTTTCATACATGAATAAACTCATAATGTCTTATATTCTGTAGCTACTAGTGTACCTTATCTGCATCAGTGGCTTACTGTATGTACTGGTAAAGATAAACAACTTTGACCTTTCCGTTTGACCTTAAATTTAAAAAATTTATTATGGACGACTGCATTTGTATAAAGGAATTACACAGGTTTATTTTGTATACATACTGAGAACATTGAACACTTATCTTTTGTACACATTGATAAGTGGGAATCCTACTACTACCTTTGTATAGAGTGGACTCTTCTACATGAATATTCCTAATGAAAGGTTATATGGACAGGTCAGTGTTGTTTGCCTATTTATTAATAACTGTTGTTAATGTTTGTTTTATTTATTTATATTATCTGTTAATTTATATTTTTTTTGTATTTATTTATTTTTAGCTCACCTGAGCCAGGAAAGGCTCAGTTGAGCTATTGCTATCTATCACCGTCCGTCGTGCCTCGTCCGTCGTGTGTAAACTTTACATTTTAATCTTCTTCTCCAAAACTACTGAGCTAAAATTGATGAAACTTGGTGATTATTATGCCTGGGTAACAGCCTTTCAAAATTTTGTTCGGGGTTTGACCACGCCCAACAATATGGCTGCCGTTACTATAAATAGCCAAAAGACAAAAAAATCTTCTTCTCTGAAACCAAAAGGTGCAGGCAAATTTTGATTAGATTTTTGTATTCAGGATGCCTAGGACCATTAAAATTATGTTTTTCATGAAAATTGGACGAAAAATAGGTTACGCATTTTTTACCTAAAATTACATAATTTTAAAAATGAGGCATTTATTGTTATAACTTCATAACGACTGAAGATAATTGTATGGAGTTTTCACTGTTGATCTTGTCTTGCGATTTTCCTTTGATTGATGTCAAAGGTCATGGTCATGTCCCAGTTTTTGACCTTTAATAAAAAAAAATGCTATTTTTTAAACATTTCTGATGATAATGACGTAGGATTTTTAGTTAATTGTAGGTATTGACATGACGATCATTTTTATATATCGATCAAGGTCATGGGTTCAAAGGTCAAGGTCACAGATGTACAAGTATACCAAAATAGTTCATTATCTGCAAAACTATGAACTTTTTGTATAAGCATGTATATTAGAATATTGTAGGTAATGGCCCGATGGTCATTTTGATATATAGATTAAAGTGATTGGTTCAAAGGTCAAGGTCACAGATGCGAAAGAATACTGAAATGGTTCATTATCTTGAAAACTATGAACTTTTTGTATAAGCATGTGTATGAGAATGTTGTAAGTATTGATACAACAATCATTTTGATGTATAGAAAAAGGTCATGGTCCAAAGGTCAAGGTCACATTAGCAAATCAATACCAAAATGGTTAATTATCTCGAAAACTATAAACTTTTTATATAGACATGTATATTAGAATATTGTTGGTATTGATGTAACGATCGTTTTGATGTATAGAAAAAGGTCATGGGTCCAAAGGTGAAGGTCACGGTAACAAAACAATTGTTAGTTATCTTGAAAACTACAAACTTTTTGTATAGACAT
Organism: Anadara kagoshimensis; assembly: GCA_021292105.1. NCBI lineage: Eukaryota > Metazoa > Mollusca > Bivalvia > Arcoida > Arcidae > Anadara > Anadara kagoshimensis. Next base: position 33,565,841 of record CM037868.1, read on the forward strand.
GTGTATTGGAATATTGTTGGTACTGATGTAACGATTATTTTTATATATAGATTAGGGTCATTGGTTCAAAGGTCAAGGTCACAGATGTACAAGTATACCAAAATAGTTAATTATCTGCAAAACTATGAACTTTTTGTATAGGCATGTATATTAGAATATTGTAAGTAATGGCCCAATGGTCATTTTGATATATGAATAAAGGTCATGAGTTCAAAGGTCAAGGTCACAGATTTAAACAAGTACTGAAATGATTATTTATTGCAATAATATAAACTTTTTGTATAGGCATGTTTATTAGAATATTTTAGGTATTATCCTAACGATCATTTTGATATATGAACAGCCCTTTCAACAGAGTTTAAAGTAGCCAACAAGTTTTTCTGGAGTAGACAGCAAATCCAGTTGTAACACTATATAAATGTAATACTGATGAATGAAAGTAGGCACCAGACAAAGTGTAGAAATACCAAAGTGGACGACAGGTTTTGCTGGTTGCTGGCTTCTATTGAAACTGCTGTATGAATGAAGGTCATGGGTTCAAAGGTCAAGGTCACAGATGTGAACAAGTTCTGAAATGAATATTTATCTCAAAAACTATAAACTTTTTGTATAGGCATGTATATTAGAATATTTAGATATTATCCTATTGATCATTTTAATATATGAATGAAGGTCATGGGTTTAAAGGTCAATGTCTCAGATGCAAATGAATACCTTAATGATTAATTATCTTGAAAACAATTAACTTTTTGTATAGGCATGTATATTAGAATATTGTTGGTAATGGCACAATGGTCATTTTGATATATGAATGAAGGTTATAGGTTCAAATGTCAAGGTCACAAATACAAACAAGTACTGATCTCAAAAACTAAAAACTTTTTGTATAGGGATGTATATTAGAATATTGGCCTAATAATCATTTTGATATTTGAATGAAGCTCATAATTTCAAAGGTCAAGGTCACAGGTGAGCGTTAAGGCCCATGGGTCTCTTGTTTTAATGTTTTAAGAAGAAACTTGTGTGACTATGAATAGTAAGGGAATTATAACTAGGGATTTAAACAAATGCCAAAAATTGTATGGTCGTATACTGTAGATCACTTTTATTTCGCGAGAGATTTATTTTCGGGTAAATTCGCCACCCATCCCATTTGGAAATTCAATTATTACGCGAATATTTCCAGCAAACAGATATTTCTAAGTTTACATATATATGTTGTATTAATAAGATTTCAAACGCGAAATCAAATATTCATATTCGCAAATAAGGCCAAGATGGTCTTGACGCGAAATTTTCTACTAGTGAAAAATAAGTGATCTACAGTATTGCAGAATAATGTTTAGTTTATTGTTGAAGCTTTTTTTGTGTTTGTGTTTGTTTTTGTTATAATTTTTGGTTTTGTTGATTTTCAAAGTACGAGTTCAGTTGATTCTATATCTGGTACACCATCATCGGCAAGGAGACGGTCATGTTTACCGACGCCATCTAAGTCACGTACAAGCTCTCAGAGTTCAGTATCGCAAAGGTGAGACATGAATTTGTAAATTTACAGGGAATTCATCAAGGACCTATTTAGGGCCGAAATTTGGCACCATTTCCAATGGAAAAAACGTTGATTTTTTCCCAAAATTGGCTGAGAAAATTCCCAATTAGAAAATTGTTGTATTTAAACGAAAACGATAGTAAATTTTGTGAAACCTCCCAAATCAGCAAAATCAAGTAAAAGATTCTAGACTATTTTAAAACAACATCTGCAAAGCAAGATGAAAATAACGCTTCTACATCAAAGGCTTTCCAAGGTCGTGAGTAAACCTACTTCTGACATGATGTTGAAGTTTTCCCAAAATGAGCAAAAAGTTGATAGTTTTTCCCAGTTTAAGGCCTTTTCCCAAAAGACCCTGATAAGTCCCTGATTTACTAAACTGGTTTCTTGTCATAACAGTAGCTTAGTTGATAGGGCACTCATTCTTAATGCTTAAGGAAATGACAGGAGTCCAGTTAGTTTGGTGCTTGATGGTCAGGGCAGGTGTATGGTCTAGGACCCTTTGGTTTTACATTAGGACCCTTGATATTTAAACTGTAAAAGTACAGTGGACCTGCCATTTTTTCAGGATAACCCTGGATAAGGAAATATATCTTTTGTAAAACTTACGATCAAAATTTACCCCTAGTCTCACAAAAGTGTAGGCAAGTATGGAAGATTTATTTTCACTTGTCTCACAGGTTTTGTACCAGCCTGGAAAAGTCCTTTATTTTGAGGTTGGCCCTAAAAAGACCCTAAAAACAAGTCTGACCCTAAAAAGCCCTTGAATTTATCCTGAGGGCCATTTTTTGCCAAAATTGTCCCTCTGATTAAGCCTTAAATTTGAAAATAAACACTGAACAGACCTAAAAAAATCCTTAAATTTGGAGTCCAAATGTCTGTACGAACCTTTTCTCAGCAGAACCGCTCAATATGTTAACCACCAGTCTACGATTATGACTAGTAAAATTGCCGCCAGACCGCAATCATTCCAGCAAAATCGGACCTACTGACTAGATCTGCATGGACCCGATCTTATTTTGATGTTGCAATATTGTGTTTACTTTAGCATTCCAGAGTGTGTAATGGCTGTAAAAAAAAAATCAGTCGGACCAGTTAATTTTTTAAACTTGCTGGTCCAATGACCGGTTAGAAATTTCTGCCGTTTGCATTGTCCGACCTCTGTTAATCTAAAGAAGCCCTGTAGTTTGTTGTGATTTGAATTTAATTTTGTTAAAATAAAGAAGGCCCATACTCTGTTGTGATTTGAATTTTAATTTTGTTAATCTAAAGAAGGCCCATACTCTGTTGTGATTTAAATTTTAATTTCTATTCTTTTTTTTCTTATATTCTAGTCCATTAGTAAGAGTTGGAGCAACAAGACATTCTTCTACCTCAAGTTGTCCAGATTTTACTGACCAGGTATGTCAATTAAACGAAACAGATTTGAAATGTATATACATAACTGTTATGTTATTAACACGTTTTTGCAGACTAAAGATGTTATTGTGGAGAAAAAGGTATCGCGATATCGCCAAAAATTTACGATATCGTCACGATTTTATCACAATATTTCCAGATGAATATGCTCAAAAGATGGGCTGGGTTATAATGGACTGCAATAAATTTAAATATAGTAAAAGAATAATAAGATATAAAATTACAATATCATTAAATATTGTTTAGACTGAACATGTTTTGATATGTCCATTCTCCTTGTATTTTTTTTAGAGGCTGCGGTGGCTTAATAGATAAAACATTAGTTTACAAATCCAGTGTCTCTCACCACTGTGAATTAAAATTCCCGCTCAGACCACATGTGGGAAAGTGAATTTTCCTTGCCGTTTGGTTTACTGATTCACCCTTTGTCAGTATATTGTGACTGGGGGAGTTGTATGCTTGTCTGCGGCATACTAACTTGGTGAGCTAGCACCTTAAAAAAGTCACCCTTAGTGAGTGCTGGTACAAGGCAGACCAAAAAACACACTCATACTTCACACGCATACATGAATTTGGTCATAGATTAAACCATAGAGATTAATAAAGTAGTTCTTGTCACGAATACATGTACTGAAAAATTACTGATGCGACGTTAAGCAACATTCAACCAACCAACCAACTTTTTATTTTCAGGGTTCAGCGTTTGACGATATAGATGACAAGTCACCAACGGCTTTACAGGTACTGGTAAACACTGGACAAATTTTCTGAAACGAAAATTCCCCCGAGCGACGACTCGAGTTTTCACACCAAAAAGTTACTATCTGATAAGTATTTCAGCACATGTAACCATGGTAACCAGAGTATATGTGCATCATATGCTAGATGGTGGTTATATGCTTGGGTGTATGTTCTACCAGGGCGTCAAGCGTTCCTTTTTTCACATTTCTTTCTATTTTAATTGACAATTTCTAAAATTTGTATTTGAGGAACAGTTTCTAATTTCTTTAGTGAAAAATTATTATTTTTAGGAAAAGTTTTTGTTTTGTTTAATTGAAAATTTCTTTGGACAAGTTTCTTTTCTTTATTTATCTGATTTATCTATCTATTTTTAATCTTTATTTTTTATATATTTTTTGGGGGGGGGGGGGTTGAGAAGTTTGTAATTTTTTTTAGGGGAGGGGATTATTATTTTTAGGAAAAGTTCCTTTAATTATTATCTTGCATCATTTTTATTATTATTATTTTTTTTTTTACTTTTCTTCTATTTTATGTTTTTAGGAAAGTTACCACTTTTGTCTATTTATTAGACATTTCACTATTTTTGTCTAATTTTTCTGAGAAACTATTAAGATATTTTGATTATGATCTGAAATTTTTCAAAATTTTCAGTATCTTAACACAGCAAAACTTCAAAGATGACCCGATAAAAGTACATCATATGTTTTGTGTTTTTTTAAGCAGTTTGTAATCTTTGCTCCAGTCAACATACCTTGCATTGGAACAGGATGACAGTATTGACGGATCGCGGGCCACGCCCACAATGTTCCATCAAAGTCCCGGCATGCTTAAATGACACACAATAAGAATGAAAACTTGCGCTGAATTGTGCAATTTAATGACATCACTGACACTAGAACGTCATTTGTTGCAATGACGCTGCCTTTTTACTGTGATGGCGGTCAGTGTCGCAACATAAAAGGCATGGTCGGCGATACGTCAATTCCTATTTTATGAATATTTTTGATAAATATGTTTTTGTCCTATTTTTGGCCAACTTAAATTCAGATTTTTCTTTTCTCAATCTCTTTTATTGATTTATTATTATTTTTTTTTTTTAATGATCCCTTTTTTGCTTGACGCCCTGTTCTCTCCATATATATTCTAGATTGTAATGGGTCATAGGAATTTGTCAAATTCACCGCTACTAATACACTGGGTTATCAAAACTTTTGCCAATATGTCATTTTCAGGTAATTATCAAAAATCGACCATTCCCGATAAATCCTAATTTATAGGACACAAGTCTGTCGTGTGAAAATTGACCATGACCAATAGATCCCAATTTATATAGGCTACTAGTTCTTACAGAGCTGTCGGACCACCTTGTTGAACAGATTGACAGCCCTGTGTTACACACAGCCCTCAATTTTGTCTACTAAAATGGTGGACAAATGGATCTGGAATTGTGTCTGGTGACCTAAAATTTGTAAATGGTGGCCAGCTTGTCCACTTTAAATTTGAACTTTTGTGACTAGAGATCAGATGATTATTTCTGCATCCCAAAATTTTCATGATACTGTTACCAATTCAGGCAATATAATGGACACTTTACATCATTATTATTGTTATCAATAACAGGATGTATGTAAGTGATTGTATGTCAGTTCTAAAAAAGTGTACTTTTGTTTTCCATACCTAAAAGATACCTTAATTTTCCTTCATTTGCAAGAAAAGATTGCCTGACCACTTGGAATTTTCCCTGGCCACCTGAAAATTTTAATTGGTGGCCAGCTGGCCATTTGGTTTTGAAACCCACTTTGAGGGCTAACATATCGTATAGATGCTGTTTTTACCAGGCTTATGATACCATTTTTTCTATATGATAGCATTATTACACATTAATCTTTCAATTTTGATATTGGACATTCAAAACATTATGTGGGATCTGCCAGAAATAAAGATGTAAGGTCCTTGACCTTTCATGACAAAACATAAATTTGAACCTGATTATCATTCACCTTCCTTCCCATGCTCACAGTCTGCACAATGGCCAGCGGGCCACATGTATATGCCTAACTCTGCCAATCTGCTCACAAAGATTTTGGAAGATGCTTGCACTGCAGTTTTCGCTTCCTTTTCACCTTTTAAGTCATTTGCTATGAATTTGCATTTAATGTGCTAAAACCACAGTCCCTTTGCTAGGATGTATACTGCATGTAACTGTTGTGATAATTCTATACCGGAGTAGTAGATTTAGGTAGCCATTTTGATTGGTTTAGACAAAATGTTCCTCTTGGTGGGTCCAATCAGTAGCAGGTTTCCCATGTAATACTAATTTTTAGAATTTCTCATTTTTTGAACTGTGGACGGTAACTGGTTTATAGTTCTTTCTGTCATGATTAAAAGTTAAAGTCTGTCCGAGCCATTAGGCCCATCAGGCCGGAGCTTATCCCGGTTTCGGTGGCGTTAAGCGACTGAGAGTACAAGACTCTCCCCTGAATGGGACGCTGGTCCATCGCAGGGTTAACCCCCAGCATTTTTGCTGGTACTCATTTATTTTTCAGCTGAGTGAACTGGAACAACATGAAATTAAGTGTCTTGCTCAAGGACACAACACATCGCCCGGTCCAGGGATCGAACCCACGACCTTCGAAATCATGAGTCCAATGCCTTAACCACTAGGCCACGAGCTTCCTTCTGTCATGATTACCTGATTTTTATTTTCATTTTTTGGAATTTCATATCATTTGGCTGATAGTACTTTAGGAAAGCTTGCTTTTTGGTAAATTCATGTTGCAAATACGTCTCGGCAGGGGAACTTGCAACTGAGTTAGATCCTGTGATCTTGCTTTCACTGAAAGCTCTTGTGATGATAATGTTACTCACTATTAAATTATTTTCATGTATATCTATTTATACATGTATATATATATGGAATGCATGACAGTTTAATCAAAATATATATATATATATTTATTTATTTATCTATCTATTTATTTATATTGCATATCCAGCATGATAAATACATGTAACTCTTAATCAATGGGCTCCGCCGCTGTACCATGTGATACCTTCTAATGTGTCTGCGAAACGCTTGTTTCCAATGGACATGGAATCGCACTATATGACGTTTTCCCGTAAAAACGACGTTATTCCGGGAATTTGTGACGTTGACATTTTCCTAAATGTTCCGCACAAACATTAAGAGGTATTGACCACGTGGTACAGCGGCAAACCCCATTGGTTTGTAATTTATTATAATGATTACATGTACCAGTGTTTAATATACTTTTTTAACAATCTATGAAGAACGTTCTTTATTTATTTATAAAAAATTGCAAGTAAGATAGTGGCAAACTTTCAAACACTAGTGACAGGGCTAAGATTAAATTTTTTGAACTTCTTGGCATTATTGCAATAATAGGTGCTGTGTACTTAGCACCAAGTGGATGTAACATGGTACATGTACAGGGGCTTGTAACAAGTTCTAATAACGAAAAATATCGATATCTTTATAGTACACCTTCTATCATTTTTATAATACAATGATAGGATGCGTACTATAAAGATATCGATATGTTTCGATTTTAGAACTTGTTACAAGCCCCTGTGGTACATGTATTAGTTTTCAATGCAATTTTGTTTTATGTTTAAAAGTATCTTTAAGCATCTGTTCACTTAATATACTGAATTTCTTCTAAAAAAAATTATTATCAACATAATAATTGGACATAGAAACTTGTCAAAATAAAGTGTTTGGCTCTGGTTGTCTCTAGAATTTTGGTAAAATTTCACGAAGTTTATATACATTCATGGTTATGAACAGTTAATGGATGTGGAACTCTTCTGTGGTATATGTTAAAAAAGTTCATGTGTGTCTACTGTCCTTAAGGACTCTAAATTTATAAAATTCATTTACATCTACATATATTAATTTTCTTTTTTAGCCGAGGAATCCCAAAGTAGTCAATACACCCAATTTGCCGCAGAAGAAATTTTCAGCATGGTCGCCTGTAAGGAAGAAACACCCAGTTCCGCTAAGTTCTGAAGAAGCGGCTTTTATGTGTACAAAGAAAACTGCATATAGATAATTTGTAGTGTATTTATTTAATTAGATAATTATTAAATGGGGTTCGCCGCTGTACCACATGATCAATACTTCTTCAGGCTTTATGGAGCGCTTTGGAAAATGTTTATGTCACTACATCATTTTCATGGAAAAACGTCATCTATTATAACTCCATATTCAATGGAAATAAGTGTTACACACAATAATTAGATAATTATTAAATAGAGTTCGCCTCTGTACCATGTGATCAATACCTCTCAAGGTTTTTGCGGCGGAACGTTTTGGAAAACGTTAACATCGCAAATTCCCTGAATAATGTCATTTTTTAAGGGAAAACGTCATCTAATGTGATTCAATATCCAAATGGAAATGAGTTTTCCGCACACATGTTAGAGGGTATCACGTGGTACAGCAGCGAACCCCATTTGACATCTTGTTAGAAAGCAAACATGTGCATTCCAAATCACATTTGAAAAACTATGATACTTGTTTATACCCCCTATGTACTTGGGCTTCGGTGACCAAGTGATCCAAACTTAGAGATCACAGTACCACTCAATGCCTAGGTTTAAACAGGGTTTGTACAAGCCTGGAAAAGTCCTTAAATTTTGAGGTTTGCCCTAAAAAGACCCTAAAAACAAGTCTGACCCTAAAAAGCCCTTGAATTTATCCAGAAGACCCTAAAAAGCCCTTGAATTTAGCCAGTTGGGTGTCTGTATTTCGATATTAAGTGGTTGCAAATAGACTGATATAAATAAATAATAAATTGATGTTACATTGAAAAGTGCAATATAAAGGTACCTGTCCCAACTGAACGCCCAACTTCAACCTCCACTTTAAGTGTCATTACTATGGACACGTTTGACTGATTTAGTTGCCTTTGCACCAATTTTTTTTTTTGCTAAAGTTGTCCCCTTTATAAGGCCTTAAATTTGCAAATAAGACCCTAAAAAGTCCTTAAATTTGGAGTCCAAATGTCTGTGCGAACCCTGTTAAATTTTGCTCAGGTCTATCAGTTTTACATCCCAATGGCTGTTGATCCACTTAATTTTGGCCTAAAAATGGATCCTCGCAAATGAGTAGTCCAAATATATGCATTCATTATGATGATTTTTCTGACAAATCTCATTATTATTATTATTTTATTTTTATTATTATAATTATTCAAATTTTATTAGTACACCCTTTTAATACTTTTGGCATTGAGAAGTAAGAAGTGACTATATCAAATTAATAAAGAAATAAACAAATATGTAATGATTAAAAGAAAAATTTACATTTATGGTGTTTGATTGTATTAAACTCTGTTTTAGGCCAAATGAAGTTATAGGACTATAATTACATTTGCTAATGTGTCGTCACTCATTTCTTGCTGACACCTATGCCCGTGACGTCATTGATAGGCTGTTCCAGGAATTGAAATTGCATGTCGTACATGACAGTGTTTTAAATTTATTTCAGGATTCAAAAACAAAAATAAGATTTTCAAAAATGCGAAATGTAAATATAACCATTGAACTGTCTAGAAATTGCGTTTATAATGCTATAACTTCCATTGCCGTGCAAAGCAAACTAGTCATAACACGCTAACGGTTTGCTTTGCACGGCAATGGAAGTTATAGCACTATAAACGCCATTTCTAGACAGTTCAATGGTTAAACAAGACTCATTTGTTATTTAGAATATACAAGTTTGCTTTATTATATTTTTTCATTGTGATTTTTACCCTTATGACTTTCATTCCACGCTTAGTGTTCTTAGACCAGTATTATATGTGTATATTGTAGAAGCTATTTATAGCAACCGCTTTTATTGTTCGAAATACAGATGCCGAATTAATATCGATACTTAAATATGACAAAATCTTACAAGCGATGAATTATGTCATTAAGTCTTATAAACAAAAGCACGTGTACCGTCATGTAAGAATACATGACGTAATCATAGTCTAGACAGCATGCGATGCCTTAATTCCGACCATAAAATGTAGGTTTTACTGCGGTTGGGGTCCAATCAAAATCCTGCTTACAAAATCTTTGCATTAGAATTGTTATTTAGAATACACAAGTTTGCTTTATTCAAGTTTATTTTACCCTTTTGACTTCCATTCCACTTTTTATGTATAGTGTAGAAGAAGCTTTTGATAGCTGACTTTCGGAATTTTAATCTTCCAAAGTACTTTCACCTGAAAAATTGAATTTTTTCAATAAATGAATTTATGTCGAGATAAATGAATGTTTAGTCTATTATCGTTGTCACTGACATTGTTAAAGGGTATTTTTTTGGAAAATTTTCATAGAAATTCTAATGAATTTGAATAAAGTTTGGTATTTCTTACAGACTTGATTTTAGTAAGAACAAAAACTTTAATACCGGTAAAAGAGATTTATTTAACTGGGATGTTGATAAAAACACGTAGCCAGCCAATAATGCCTGCTTTTCTCTAAAAACTTCAGAATTTACGCCAAAATAAAAAAATCGCGATGTATTTATTTCCCCGGTATAACAATTTTAGACATATCCTCGTAATAACATTTTCGCAGTTTTTGAAATATGCACTTTAACAACATGCATAATAAAATTTTCGCTCCAAAAAACGACCGCGAAATAAGCGAAAATTCGAATACGACGAAAATAAATACGCTTACAGTATTGCACACATGCTTGAGTCTAGTCATTGCAAAAGAACCACTTGGCTCTTCCATACTGAAGAACGTTAAAAGATTCTCCACGGGAGAAAATTTTCATAGATATGAAGTTTGGTATTTCACACATACTTGAGTGTTATCATAGCAAAAAAAATTACTTGGTACCTCTAGACTGAAGAACGTAAAAAATACTAAACTTTATTTATTCAAATTCACATTTACATAAATTTTTACACCCCATTTTATAAATTTGAAAAGGAAGAACGATTTTGAAGTTGGTAGAAATCTACAACCATTGTGAATGTTTCTGTACAATGTATGTTTTTTTTTCCCTACATGTATGTTTCTAAGTGCTATTGATATGTAATTGACTTATCGATGGCCACTCCCACAATGTTCTGACAAAGGCCACCATCACGGAACCAAAGCAGCATCACGGCAACTAATGACGTTCTAGTGTCTGACGTCAATTAATGACACAATTCAGGTCTAGTTTTCATTGTTTTTGCATGTTATTCAAGCATGCCAGGCCTTTGTCGGAACATTGTGGGGGTGGTCAGCGATAAGTCAATTCTAACTTGGTTGTAGTATTGATTGTGATAATTGATGTATATATATATATAATCTTCAGCCTTTGGCTTTTATTTAAATATTATGTGTGATAAAATGAAATAAAACTTGTAAATTTGAGGAGTATTTTGGGAAATGAATGATACCAACTAAGTCTGTCCACTACAACACAAACTCGGCAGATGAACTGTAGATTGCGTTTTTATCGGGAGGGATTTAATAACGTGTAATTTCACGTTTTTTGGTAAGCTGTTTGATAAGCCCAAAGTACCTTTTTTGTGAGCAGTTTTTGTAAGTAGTTTTATTGTCCAAAATACTTATTTCGTATGCAGCTTAGTTTGAAAAATTACTTTTTTTCGTAAGTTTAAGTGTTTATTTGCTAAATTTTTTCGTAAGCATTTAATTGTCCAAATTGCCTATTTCATAAGCAGTTTCATTGAACATACTTTTTTGCAAGCAGCTCGATTTTACAAATTACCTTTTTTGTGAGTAGTTTGATTGGACTAATTACTTATTCATAAACAACAGACTGGACAAAAAAACACTTCTCAGAGCAGATAGTTATCAAATAATTTGTGATGATGTCATTGTTGTGTGACGCTTTCAAGTTGTCATGGAATAATTGTTCTGCTGTTAAAATCACAAAAGGCAAATAACACAACGCTTTGTGGAGGTTCTACTAAATTTAAGATTGTGCAGTATAATTTTTTTTGATAATCAGTAGATACTATAGGTCTGCACAATCATGATGGGTATCATATCTTACTAGAGTGAAATCCACAATTGACGGATCAACAGCCGTGCCCACAATGTTCAGACAAAGGCCCGGGCATGCTTGAATTAGACACAAAAGGAATGAAAACCTTGGCCTGAATTGTGCCATTTAATGACGTCACTGAGACTAGGATGTCATTATTTGCAGTAACGCTGCTTTGGTACCGTGATAGTGGACAATGTCGAAACATCATACTAGTAGGCATGGCCTGTGAAACATAAATTTAAGTAATTTAGGGTTTTAAACATGTTTATTATGTGTCCAGTGTTTTTGCCCTTTTCTGATTGGCCAAGAAGGTGTTTGGCAAGCCTGATAAAATGATATGTTAACGGCATGCGAGGTTATATGATAACAATGAGTAATGTCCACTGCTCAATATGATGTAATATTAAAAAAAAAAACCAACTAACGAAGAAACTTTATGACTTCATTTAAAAAACAGTCTCTACGGCCTCTATGAATATAATATTTTTTAAGGTCGATGAATCGTTATGTATACCTCATCCAAAGCCAATAATTGTATACAGGGTTCTTACAGGCCTGGAAAAGTCCGTAAATTTTGGGGTTTGTCCCAAGAAGACCCTAAAAGCCCTTGAATTTGTCTTGAAGGCCCTAAAAAGCCCTTGAATTTGGCTAGTTGGGTGTCTTTTTCGATAAAAAGTGGTTGCAAATAGACTGCTATAAATAAATTAATTAATTAATAAGTTGCATCGAAATGAGCAATTTAAAGGTACCTGGCCCTCCCGAATGCCCAACTTTTCCACTTCAAGTGTGGTTACTATGGACACATAAGTAATTGTTTTATTGATTTAATTGTCTTGTACCAATATTTTCTTTGCTGAAATGGTCTTTCTGATTAGGCTTTGAATTTGCAAATAAGACCCTGAATGGACACTAAAAAGTCCTTAAATTTGGAGTCCAAATGTCTGTAGGAACCCTGGTATAATATCAAAGTTTTACTATATTGAAAATATTAGTAGGAAAAAACTGCATACATGTCTTAATATAAATCCATCTCTTAATGAGTTAGATATGGGTACACTCATGTTTCCACTGCACTCCAAAAACTGACTGTCTCGATATAAGTAAAATCTGGGTACTCCAGTTTTCTCCACACTCCATGAACTGACCGTCTCAATGTAAGTAAGATCTGGGAACTCAAATTTTCTCCACACTCCAAAAACTGACCATCTCAATATAACTCAAGGTCTTGGAATTCCAATTTTTCTTCACCATCAAAGAACTGACCATCTCGATATAAGTAAGATTTGGATATTCCAAGTTTCACCATCATCGAAGGAGTGATTTTCTGGATATGAGTGAAAATCTTTCGGGCATAAATCACCATCATGCCGCTTCAATTTGGTCTGCTCATAGTTAATACAAGGGCTTTGTTTATAATGCAATTTTGATTTTGACTCGTATGTGTTCTCGATACAGGGTTTTATCCTTGAACAGGGTATATATATATATATTTTTTTTTCTTGGACAGTTTATAAAACCTGCTGTTAAATGATATAATTAAAGAATGATCGTAATTCTTTTCTATCAATAAAATATTTGGTGCACACGGCATAAAACCGCAATGCAGTTTATGCATACGCATGCACCAAATAATTTTATCTATGACCCCATAGATAGAAAAAAATTACTTATAATTAAATTCAAAAATAAGTTCAATATTCATTACATTCATGTATTCTTTTACTAAATTATACAAATGAAACCAAAAAACAGTGCATTAAAACAAAAAAATGGCGCATTAATCTAAAAGCGGAACACAGCCGATTGCCAATGGCAACCATGTAAACAATACATCATGTAGACGTCATCGGAAAAATAAAAAAGTAGTTCCGGCATGCTTCAAAAAATTCTGTCTATTGGATCATAGATATAAAAAATTTACAACACTGGATTAATATGTATTAAAATTTAATTATTTGTAAATATCAAAATGTATAATATGTAATCTTTTTAATTGATGGTATATGGTTATTAAACTGATATTGTGAAATATTGTCCCGAGTTGACTGGACAGTTACAGGAGCTTGCAATATCAGTTCAATAACCCTTTTATTATATAGCAACATAAACTTCATTTATTTCCCTCTGATATTTCATCTAAAAATACCATTTTGTCTCGCAATATATAAATATTGCACTAGTTCTTGTATACAGATATAAGTACTGGTACAATATGACAACAACACAGTGATGACGTCGTCAGCCATGTAACAACAATTGTATGACGTCATGAATGACAGTGTTACGCGATGTATGCAGTATGAAAAATTTATTGGGGAAACCTCAGACTGGATCAAGGTTTCCTTGCAAATATCGGTACATATTGCATTCTAACACTTCAGGACCCAGTTGTTTGAGCTTGATTAGTTTGATCAATGATTAACCAAAATTATAAAAACATCAGTAAAAATCAACATATCATTATGACATTAATAGTTTTATAACAATGTGCTTTAGTTTGATGAATTTTTATTCATTTTCGATAATGTCTAACATTATACTCACAATAAATCTGGAATTATACAAAATAGAAATTTTTACTGATTAATTGATTAAACTAATCAAGCTTCCAACAACTGGGTTCAGGATTTATCTCGTTTAATTTCTATGCGAAGCACATGACTTGACTTAATCCTCAAGTGCGAAGCATATATTGCTATACAGTAAAACCTCGATTCATCGCCACCATTTTTTTCAGTCAAATGTTGGCATTATAAAGGGGTTTGGTGATAAACTGAGGGAGGCCCATAAAGAAAAACATAAACAAAATGGATTTTGGGACTTCAAAATAGTGTGGTGATAAGCGAGGTGGCAAAGTTATCGAGGGGCATTATAACGAGGTTTTACTGTATAATAAAAACATTTTGTGATGTCTTTTATAAAGACAGCAGAATTTTTAAATAGACAATTCTATATAAAACAAATTTATAAAAATTGTCAACTTAAATCCTAGTACATATAATGCATTTGATATATACTATTTACAATGGAGGTTTGAAATAATCAGTAGATACACCCTCACCCACAAATTAACGGGTCAACGGACTTTGAGAAAATTATTATTTAAAAGTAAATTGGTTAACAATGTTTGGTTTAGTTTAGAAACATGTTGAAAGGTTTTTTGATATTTTTAAACCAGATACACTTGATGGGGGATATACATGTATATGAATCACCATGGCTCTCTGTCCGTGTAAAATTATGTCTGGGCCATATCTCATCAAAGCTTTAGACGGCTCTCATAAAACTTCAGATGAATAATCTTCATGGTCCAACGGTGTGTCATGACCTGAAACCAAGGTCATATTGGAAAGGTCAAGGTCGCAGGAAAACAATAAATGTCGGTTTTTGGCTCTCAAGGGACAGTTCTACTTTTTCTTTAAAATCCCCAAACCTGCCTAGTATTTTAACTAGTGTTATATAATGTTTTGATAGCCATAATAGTAATAATATATGTGCATGTAAGAAATGAAATGGAAATTTCTTCAAGTGATATCATATTTTTGTAAATTTTGTTAACCAGAGATTGATGTACAAGGGTTTATTGAAATATCAATAAATACTTATTTATAGTTAAAATTGGCTGAATTTTCACTACAGTCAAACCTGTATATAAAGGCCATCCAAAGGATCCAGTAAAAGTGGCCTTTAAGGGCAGGTGTCCTTTATATACAGGTTTAAATAATATAAATAAAGAACAATTGGGATAAAAATTGACTGGCCTTTATAAGCAGGTGACTCTTATATAGAGGTGGCCTTTAAGGCAGGTTTGACTATAATTTACTTGTCACTTCAGGGGGAGTGTCTTGGTGGCTGGTCAAGTGGTCTAAAAACACTGGCTAACTGATTACAGTGGCCTTTACCACCTAGGATCGAATCTCACTTGGGGCATATCTTAGTGCAAGTTTTTTTAATTGTCTATATAAAGATATGTGGTTTTCTCTGGGTACTCTGTTTTACTCCACCATCCCAGAACTGCCTGCCTTGATATTAGGGGAAGAATCTTGACTGGGGCCTAAAACATCGCTGCTCTTTCTAATTCACTCAAAGAAGGCTTTGATGGCAGAATGGTCTAAAGCTTTGGCTTTTGTATTGCAAGGTCTCATCATCTAGGCTGGAATCCCAGTTAGTGCAAATTCTATATTGAGATTTTGTCAGTTTGGTTGCTGAAGATCAGCGGCTTTATTCTGGTACTCTAGTTTTCCTCAACCATCCCTTAACTGACCGCCTCGATATAATCGGAAGTATCTTGACTGGGTGGTAAAACACCATTACTCCACTCAACTGGGAGGGGACCTTGATGACAGTCATCTAAAGCATGGGTTTATAGATTTTTTTTAAACACCTAAGCTAGAATCCCACTTAGTGCTGTTCCTAAATTGAGATTTTGTGAGTCTGCTTGCTTAAGGTCAGTGGCTGTCTTCTGGTCACTCTGGTTTCCTCCACCATTCCTTAACGGACCATCTGGATATAATTGAAGTATCTTGACTGGGTAGTAAAACACCATTACTCCACTCAACTCGGAAGGGGTCTTGATGACAGTCATCTAAAGCATGGGTTTATAGATTTTTTTAAACACCTAAGCTTGAATACCGCTTAGTGCTGTTCCTATTTTGAGATTTTTTGAGTCTGCTTGCTAAAGGTCAGTGGTTTTCTTTTGGTGCTCTGGTCTCCTCCACCATCCCTGAACTGACCCCCTTGATATAAAGTTGAAGTCTGGCGTAAAAGACCATAACTCCACTTCATACAAAAGAAATCTGGTGCTCTGGTTCTGAACTGATCGCCTCCATATAAGTGAAAGTGTCTTGACTGCAGCGTAAACACCATTACCCCAGTACATTTCACGCAAAGGGGGCCTTCATGACAGAGCCATATAGCATTGGGTTTTGGGCTTTTTGGATAACAGGCTTCCTCATATTCTTCCTTGTACTGACCACTTAGATACAAGATTAAGTATCTTTACTCTGGTGTAAAACACAATTACTCCACTCTACTCAAAAGAGTCGTCTAAAGGACTGGACTTCGATTGCAGGGTCTCTCATAATCTAGGATTGACTCCTAGTTAGTTCACTCCTAAAGTGAGATTTTGTCAGTCTGTTTGCTGAAATTCAGAATCCCTCCACCATCCCAGAACTGACCGCCTGGATAGTTTGTAGAAGTGTGGCGTAAACACCATTACTCCACTCCACACAAAAGAAATCTTGATGGCAGAATGGTCTAAAGCAAGGGGCGTGTAGATTTCTAATATAAACCTCTAGGCTCAAATCCTACTAAGTGCAGCTCCTAAAGTGAGATTTTGTCGGTCTGCTTCCCGGAGGTCGGTACCTTTCTTCTGGTACTCTGGTTTCCTCCACCATTCCTTAACTGGCCATCTGGATATAAGTGGAAGTGTCTTGACTGTGGTATAAAACACCATAACTCCACTCAACTTGGAGGGGACCTTGATGACAGTCATCTAAAGCATGGGTTTATGGATTTTTTAAACATCTAAGCTGGAATCCCACTTAGTGCTGTTCCTATATTGAGATTTTGTGAGTCTGGCTGCTGAACATCAGTGGCTTTCTTATGGTGCTCTGGTACTGACCAACTTGATATAATTGGAAGTATCATGACGGGGTTGTAAAACACCACTATTCCACTCAGAGGGGACTTTGATGGCAGTCAAGGGCTTATGATATTCTAACATCTAGACTTGAATTCTACTTAGTGCAGATTCTATAATTTAGATTTTTTCAGTCTGGTTGCTGAAGACCAGTGGCTTTCCTATGATGCTCTGGTTTTCCTCCACCATCCCTTATTAAACTGATTGCCTTGATATAATTTGAAGTATTTTGACTGGGTGGTAAGACACCATTACTTCACTCCACTCAAAGGAAACCTTGATGACAGAATGGTTTTTAGCACTTCGCCCTCTAGAGTACCACTGAGGTAGCTCAGATGGTAGAGTGCTTGGTCCGTAAGTTGGAGTTCATGAGTTCGATCTCTGGCTGGGTCTGACCCAAGACTTAAAAGTGGGTAGTGGCTGTGAAATATTCTTGACTGGGACGTTAAACGCCATAACTCAACTCAAGTTAACTTCACCCTCTATACTCAAATCCCACCTACAGAAGATCCTTATTATAAAGTGAGACAAAGTCACTTTGCTCGCTGAAGGTCAGTGGGTTTTTTTTCTGGTGCTCTTGTTTACCCCCTCATCCCTGACTGCCTAGATATTTGTAAGTGAAATTTTCTAAAATTATATAAATTTTTGTAACAAAACTGGCGACATATAAAAATCGCTTAATCCTTAAATAAGATAATATGCAGACAGAGACGCAGGGATGATGTGTCTTTAAGAAAGTTTGACAGTGCGCTTGCCAAATATCGTGCTCATGGTTTCCCTGGACACTCCGCTTTCCTCAACCGTTTCAGTGAAAAATTTTTTGACGGGGACGTATAACTCGTTTACTCCACTCTACTCCGTGACATAAATTCATCAAGTCGAAAAAAAACTGAAATTCTTTTATTTTAAGTGATATTTACAAACTGCGTATGTACTTAATTTCACGGGTTTAAAATTTTCGCGGTTTTGTAATTTCCGGCCTATTAATATTTAACGGTTGGTGAAAATTTTCGCGGAATACTGACCGCGAAATAAGCAAAAATTATAACACCGCGATTAAAACTGCACTTGCGGTATTGGTTACTAAAAGTTACCCGGCAAGTGAACCCAGTGGCCCCAACCCTGGCACTTGACCATCCCTTATTTAATGTCTGGGGTAATAAAAAACACAAATTACAAAAAAAGCTACCGGTAAAGAGATTTTTCCCCGAGTGATAAATATCCTGATTCCAGACCGTTGTGGTATTGGCTAGATCTTTTATTTTGTTTCGATAATATATCACGAATTATTTAGTGTCTTTAAGCACAATTAAGCAAAAGTGAGTTCATAAAAGTGTTGGATTTTAATAATCTTCTTTGTATGCCACGTTGACTACCTGAAATTAGAACAAAAAACTTCAATTTAGTAATTAGATAAACTAAAGTCGGTCCCGAACCCACAGCACAGGCCTGTCGAATGTTTAACACTGAGCGAACAAAAAAGGGGCCAATTGCAAGGCTCGGCTGCCGAGTGGCCGAGATAAAGATAGCTAGTGACCATAAAAGCTGTAGAGATATAGCTAACGAGGAGTCGAGATGAGCTGCCGATTCGGCACTTTTTCGATAACTTAGTGTTAAACTTTCGACAGATCTGTAAGTACTGTTTCTAGGCTCATCATGCCACAGTGCGTGTCATTGTTGATATGACGTGAGGCGACATAGAGTATAAACCCCACTCCCTAACCCACCCACGTATCATGGGATGCAGGTCCATCGCAAGAAAGAACCATAGATTGTATTTGCAGGTATTGATTTATTTTTACTGAGGGTCTGTCAGACTGAGATTCGAACCCGAGCATTGAGAGGCCTTGTGATCCATAAGTGTGCCCTGTATACCACTTTGCAACCCACCAGAGAATAGAAGCAATTGAAAGTGTCCAATTTCTTTGTAATATATATGCTCTCTTACGTTATTGCGTATGCTCACGCAACAACGGGACGTAATTGACGTACCGCCGGCCACGCCCACAATGTTGTATGCTCACGCAATGTTCAACTGGACGTAATTGACGTATCGCCGGCCACGCCCACAATGTTGTATTCTCACGCAATGTTCAACGGGACGTAATTGACGTATCGCCGGCCACGCCCACAATGTTGTATGCTCACGCAATGTTCAACGGGGCGTAATTGACGTACCGCCGGCCACGCCCACAATGTTGTATGCTCACGCAATGTTCAACTGGACGTAATTGACGTATCGCCGTCCACGCCCACAATGTTGTATTCTCACGCAATGTTCAACGGGACGTTATTGACGTATCGCCGGCCACGCCCACAATGTTGTATGCTCACGCAATGTTCAACGGGGCGTAATTGACGTATCGCCGGCCACGCCCACAATGTTGTATGCTCACGCAATGTTCAACGGGACGTAATTGACGTATCGCCGACCACGCCCACAATGTTGTATGCTCACGCAATGTTCAACGGGACGTAATTGACGTATCGCCGGCCACGCCCACAATGTTGTATGCTCACGCAATGTTCAACGGGACGTAATTGACGTATCGCCGGCCACGCCCACAATGTTGTATTCTCACGCAATGTTCAACGGGACGTAATTGACGTATCGCCGGCCACGCCCACAATGTTGTATGCTCACGCAATATTCAACGGGACGTAATTGACGTATCGCCGGCCACGCCCACAATGTTCCATCAAATGGTCGGATGCTTGATTTACACGCAAAAAAGAATGAAAACTTGGCCTGAATAGCGCCATTTAATGACGCCACTGACACTAGTACGTTTTATGTTCCGACACTCTGGTCGCTGTCACGATACCAAATCAGCGCCAGTGACGTCATTAAACGCCACAATTCAGACCGAGTTTTCATTCTTCAATCAAGCATGCCAGCCCTTTGTCGGAACTTTGTGGGCGTGGCCGGCGATCCGTCAATTGCATATGCCACGCGAAAATTACTATATACAAGGGAATGTTACTACGTGCTAATTTTCATAGAAGCAGCAATGTTCGCTCAAGCATGAAATTAAAACAAAGAATTAAACTCACATGGACTGGTTTCCGAACTTGTTCTGGTGAAGACTCTTCCTCTGGAATTTGTTGAAAGAAACTTTGATCTTTTGCTTTAAGGTCATAGGTCGTCGGAATATTCAACATGGCCGACAAACGTCTTCCGGCCGCCTTTGCTCTTTGCACCATGCTTGTTTCCGGAGGTCCGGATTTATCAGTGGTATGAAGGCGTTTCATAAGATAGCCCGAGAGTGTCAATGAAGCCAGTACTACTACAGCGCTAAAAATGCCGACCGCAAACAATGTTAACTTTTCTACACAAATTCCGTCAACAATTTCTCCATCTTAAATATAAAAACGTGTGATATAAATGTTGATTAAAATATATTTGAATATTCACATAAATGGTCAAACTTGACGCACTTTACTAATATGAATGCGTAGATCTGCTTTTTAACATGGTTCGTTTGGTCAAATTAGGCCGAACTATCAGCCCCCACGACGCTAATTTTTTTTTTTTTTTTTTTTGATAATGCAAAAATAATTTACCCTCGTTGGGGCAGAAAATTTGACCTATTGTCAAATGTCATTTGAACGATGGTTAAAACACCTTTTTGTACCAGTTGGTAGAGTGCTAGCTCCGTAAGTGGAAGGTCATGGGTCTGACCCAAAACTAGAAAGTGGGTAGTGACTGTTCTTTTGCCAAGCACTCAGCATTACGAAATGAAAGTCGCGGTTTTTTGGCATGAGAACTTAAAATAAATGAGACCAATTGTTACGGTAGGAATGCCACGATATTTCAAGAACCCTGATGTACATGTATAATGCCATCAACGTATTGCACATGCAAATTTTCTGAACATTCGCTGGCGACGTTTCGAAATCACTGAAATATTCTTGGCTGGGACGTTAAATACAATTACTCAACTCTACTCACATTACCTTTTTGTGATTGCATTTTCACAGGTGAGAGAACCTTTAAAGTTGTTCCTAATGTCAATTTCTCTACTTCATTTATAGTTTCACTTTCTCTTCTTTTTCTTCCCCAACCAACAATTGTTTCACACACTGTCTGCAATATAGTTATATATACAGAAAGGTTTGTGGTCACTTCTAAAAATGCAGATTTTATTTTCCCTAAACTAGCAAGACATTGGGGTATACCTTAGCTTTATTTTATTGTGTATTTATATTACATATACCAGTTAATTTTTCAACACAAGACGGCCGTTTCGGTATACTATCGTGAATCAAAATTGTGAATCCATTTTCTTTCAAGATGACTGTTAAGAACTAAAGGTCGTTAATGACGTTCGTGAAAGTTCGTGTAAGTTCGCGAGGAACATTCGATAAAAGTCGTGAATTCATGAAAGTTTGTATTTGTAATGCCCAAGAATTTATTGATTTGGTTATGTGTGTGAAAATCTTTTAACCATTCACAACTAAAATCCATGAAATAAGTTCAGGAAGTACGTTTGTGAAAGTTCGTAAACACGTTCGTTAAAAATCGTGAAAGTTTAAAATACGTTCATGAAAGTTTGTATTTGTAATGCCCCAAGAATTCATTGTATAGATTATGTATGTGAAAATCTTTTAACCGTTTACAACTAAAATCCATGAAATAAGCTCGTTAAGTACGTTCGTGAAGTACGTTCGTGAAAGTTCGTGAAGTACATCCGTGTATGATCGTGAAGTACGTTCGTTAAAATTCGTGAAAATCAAAGAAGATGTTCATGAAAGTTTGTATTTATAATGCCTAAGAATTCATTGTATGGATTATGTATGTGAAAATCGTTTAAACAGTTCAAAACTAAAATCCATGAAATAAGTTCGTGAAGTACGTCCGTGAATGATCATGAAGTACGTTCTTTAAACTTGTGAAAGTTAAAAAAAATATGTTTATGTTATGCCCAAGAATTTATTGTGTTGGTAATGCATGTGAAAATCTTTAAACCTTTCACAACTAAAATCCGTAAAACACGTTTGTTAAAATTTAGTGAAGCACGTTCGTGAAAGTTCATGAGATACGTTCGTGAAAAATCGTGAAATGCATTCGTGAATTTCGTGAGTTCCGGCTTTGATACAGAGTTTTGTTTGAAATATCAAAATGTCAATTGCATTGTGTTTACACGCATTTAACCGTTCACAACGGATGTTAATGAAATAAGACGTGAAAATCCTTGAAGAAATCCGTGAAATATTTCGTGAATGTTTGTGAAGAAACTTCGTCAAAGTTTGGGAGTTCACGCTGTGCTACAAAGTTTTGTTTGAAATATCTGGTACACATGTTGAATACGATATTATGAAAAGACGTTATCATCATAGAATTTTGAATGGATAAATATGGTGTGAGAATACATCAACCATCACATCATATTTATCCACTTAAACCTCCATAATGTGTTCCATTGGCGTAGTGTTCATACCTGTGCTTGCACATAAGTTTGTGATAATTAAAAAATCCAAATAAATATACCATTATGTACAAACTACAGAGTTGCTTCCACATTACATCAGAGAGCGCTATTGATCGATCATATAGGTTATACGTTTCACTTCTCTTTTTTTCGGTATATTATTTTAGGATGCAGAAAATGCACTATATTGTTCCATTTCCCCACAGAATTTTCCTTAGGAGCAAGAAATCGTAACTCCTAGCATGGACGCGACTACATATGGCGTCATGCTTGCACATTCATTCTGTTCTGGCTACGTCACTGTGTCCATTAATCCTAATCACTTGTATCAATTTCACCAGTTATATACGACACACACCCTTTTTTTATTACAGTAGAGATCTGTCGAAAGTTTAACAATGAGCTAACGAAAATGCGTTGAAGCCCGAATGCAGATAGTGTAGCCGAGAAGTGGAAAGTTAGGTTTTGAGAACTGACAAGAGAAAGATCGCAGCTGCAGATTGCAAAAAAGGAGGCGAGGTTTGACTGCCGAGTGACCGAGATTTGGATAGCTAGGGACCGAGAAACTGCAGAGATATAGATCGCACCTGCCGATCGCGAAAAAGAATCGCAGCTCGGTTCATAGGGGCCAAGATATAGATAGCTAGGGCCCGAAAAACTGCAGAGATATAGATCGCACCTGCCGATCGCGAAAAAGAATCGCAGCTCGGTTCATAGGGGCCAAGATATAGATACCTATGGACAAAAAAACTGCAGAGATATAGATCGCACCTGCCGATCGCGAAAAAAATCGCAGCTCGGTTCATAGGGGCCAAGATATAGATAGCTAGGGACCGAGAAACTGCAGAGATATAGATCGCACCTGTCGATCGCGAAAAATCGCAGCTCGTTCATAGGGGCCAAGATATAGATAGCTAGGCCGAGAAACTGCAGAGATATAGATCGCACCTGCCGATCGCGAAAAAATCGCAGCTCGGTTCATAGGGCCAAGATATAGATAGCTAGGGCCCGAGAAACTGCAGAGATATAGATCGCACCTGCCGATCGCGAAAAAGAATCGCAGCTCGGTTCATAGGGGCCAAGATATAGATACCTATGGACAAAAAAACGCAGAGATATAGATCGCACCTGCCGATCGCGAAAAAATCGCAGCTCGGTCAATAGGGGCCAGATATAGATAGCTAGGGACCGAGAAACTGCAGAGATATAGATCGCACCTGTCGATCGCGAAAAATCGCAGCTCGGTTCATAGGGGCCAAGATATAGATAGCTAGGGACCGAGAAACTGCAGAGATATAGATCGCACCTGCCGATCGCGAAAAATCGCAGCTCGGTTCATAGGGGCCAAGATATAGATAGCTAGGGCCCGAGAAACTGCAGAGATATAGATCGCACCTGTAGATCGCGAAAAATCGCAGCTCAGTTCATAGGGACCAAGATATAGATAGCTAGGGCCCGAAAAACTGCAGAGATATAGATCGCACCTGCCGATCGCGAAAAATATCGCAGCTCGGTTCATAGGGGCCAAGATATAGATAGCTAGGGACCGAGAAACTGCAGAGATATAGATCGCACCTGCCGATCGCGAAAAAAATCGCAGCTCGGTTCATAGGGGCCAAGATATAGATAGCTAGGGACCGAAAAAACTACAGCGATATAGATCGCACCTGCCGAGAGTGTGTAAAGTCACTTTATACGGTCAACGACGACAGGTTCCAATGTCTCGAATACTGGCACGTAAAGTGACGACTATAACACACGAGATGAGCTGACTAATCGGCACCGATATTTTATTCGTTATTTACTCTAAGCTTATTTAATTTCGCCTGTATTTATTTTCGAGGTATATGAAATGTGCACATTTTCGCGTTTTTTAAATATGCATTATAACACAATAAGCATAACATAAATTTCGCTCGGTATTTATTTTCGCGCAAAAAATGACGCAAAATAAGCGAAAATTAGTACACCCCGAAAATAAAAAGTTGACAACGAAGTAATCTGCTTAGAAATAAATTTTTCACCCAGAGATATTGCAAGCTTAGACTTATCAGGGCCCTCAAAAAAGTTTTATGACCGTCATCACAGTATTGTTTGATTTCTCTGTATCTAGGATTGCTCTGGATATATTCGACGTCTCATAGTTCCATGTTCCTTTCAAACAATTTTGATTACACACGTGGCGGATGAAGCTAGCTAAACAGGAGGTGCTTACCATTCCGGAGCACCCGGTCTCACGTCCCTGGTGGAAGTTCGCGTGTTTAACCTTACTTGTCAGTTTTAAAGTTTTTACCTTGCTTCTGGATTGTGATTTGGATATGGATTAGTATGTTTGTGTTTGTTTTATCGTAATTAGTGTTAACCTTTTGACAGGTATGTTGTGAATATGTATATATTTACCCTCTCACAGCTTCCCTTACATACGGCTACCGTACAGGTATAAGCAACTTCAGCCTCGTTTTCACCACTTAGATCTGTTGGCTGGAATGCGTTAAAGTTAGCTACAAGAGTACCTTTCTTTGTGCGGTCAAAATCTGGAAACAGTTCTCTGTCCGGTGCACATCTGTCAATTTGATAAAGAAATATTAAACATTATCCAGGTATCAAGATGCTTTAAAATTTTGATTGTGAAATGATTGATAGCCTTAAGCTAAAGCTCGTTCTGGACATTGAAAACATTCATCTTCGTTTGAGATATCTCGTTTTTACCCTGTTACCGGTGTAGGATTCTATTAATCTCGATCTCGAACCTATGTCTCGACAGTTGCCGAGAATCTCTCGGTGCCTTTTGACCAATAGCTATACCTCGACCATGCGGTAGTCGAGCGAGCTTTGACTCCTTTTCGTTCAGTGTCAAAATATCGATAAACCTGCATTGACGTTTTGCCGACCACGCCCACAATTATTCGACACTGGCCGCCATCACGGTACGGAAGCAGCGTCACGGCAACTAAGGATGGTCTAGTGTCAGGGACGTCATTAAAAGGCGCTATTTAGACCGAGTTTTTATTCTTATTGCGTGTAAATAAAGCATCTGGCTAATTGACGGAACATTGTTGGCGTGGCTGGCGATACGTCAATTGTACATGCACTTACGATTTACCATGCAGTTTTGTATAAGAACGACCGAGGTTCTAGCCAATTTCACCACCAAGCATACTAGACATGGGCGAATGCTAGTAAAACTAGAACTGTCTATTGAGAGCCAAATACCCCCCCCCCCCCCCCGACAAAAAAATCTACAAGGGGTTGATGTTTTCCCCGCGACCTAGACCTTACCGATATGACCTTGACTCAAGGTCATGACACACCTTTGGACCAATGTAGATTAGTCTGACAGTCGTCCGAAGCGATTATGAGATATGGCCCGGACACGCTTTTACACAGACGGATAGACGGACGGACGGACAGACAGACACAGTGATTCTTATACTGGTTCGAGGGGGTATAATAAATTTATTTTTATAAATGAATCGAGTTTAATAATTTTGCTTACCCGTCATCAACAATTGTTTTAAATGCAGCAGTACAATCTTTAGCTTTAATATCAAAATCATCTGAAAACAAGAATAATAGAATTTATCACTACTTGTGGTGCCAGGTAGGGAAATTTCAACCCGAGTTTTAATATACCACTGCGGTAGCTCAGCTGGTAGAGTGCTAGCTCCGTAAGTGGGAGGTCGTGTGTTAGAACCTCGACCGGGTCTGACCCAAGACTTGAAAGAGGGTAGTGACTATTCTCTTATCAAGATAAAAAAAAAGAATGCTCGCTCCGTAAGTGGGAGGGCGCCGGTTCGAACCCAGGCAGTATCTGACCTTAGACTTAAAAGTGGGTAGTTACTGTTCTTTCACCAAGCACTCGGCATGACGAAATGAATGTAACGCTTCTTTCGGATGGGAACTTAAAATAAACGAGGTCCCGTATCACGATAAAGAACCCTGCTGTATAATGCCATCAGCGCAACGCACAGGAAAAACTTCAGCATTTTCGCCTTTTGCTGGCGACGTCTCGATACATGTGAAATATTCTTGACTGGGACGTTAAACACCACTCAACTTTAATATATTTGGTCCAGCTTACATATTATATGAATGTCATTGTTAATTTTACAGCCGTTACGAAATGCAATTCCTCATCGGTATTCTTTGGACAGAAATTTAAAAAAAAAAAAAAAATTTATCAGGGGTTGAAAAAATATTCAAAGGACCAAAATATATATATTAAACCAAATTTAGCCAAGGAGCGAGACTTTCCAATTCTAGAACAATGTTATTTGTTGCACCAAAAAACACGAAAATAAAATTTAAACTCCATTTCCAATTCCATCATCGATTCATCTCTTATTTCATTGATAAATTTTAGCGGGAAAACAAAGCGTGTATGTAACTTGCACAGAGAACTTTGACAACTGGCATATTCAGTTAAAAACGTCAATCAGGAAAGTGATGTCCAGGTGTCCGAGGAGATCTTACCTTTGAACTTATCGTCCAGTTCTAGTTTCATATTAAGAGAATCACTAAGCGTCACGGATCCTCCGCTTACGTCTGTGTTGTTAAGCAATATCTTCAAAGATGCTGTAGGCTTAACTGTTTTGTTCTGGCCTTCATTAGTAGGACTCCTAGAGTTTACAAAAAAAAAAATATTTATTTATTTATTTATTTATTTATTTAATTAATTTTTACTCAGTGTTCGTTCTAGGCCGCACCATTGCGTCATTTACACAATATCTTTTAATTTTGCGCAAAAAAAAAAAAAAAAAAAAAAATGAATGGTGTTCACCGCTGCACCACGTGATAACCTCTAACCTTACTTCCAATGGATATGGAATCGCATAAGATGACGTTTTCACGTGAAAACGACGTCGTTCCGAGAATTTGTGACATTGCTCTTTTTTGAAAACGTTTCACACAAACGTTAAAAGGTATTGATCACCTGTTACACACCTGACTGCCCCGTTTTGGGGCATTTTTTCAAGTGAATGTTTTAAAAAACGTGAAAAAAACGAGAAACATGGAAGTAGAATTGTAAAATTCAATTTCGTTTTTCACAAAGCATGCAGAAACTACGTATTTATTGCAAAGTATATGATAAATAGTACTAAACAATTTGAACAACAATACAGCCATAATAAGTAAAATAATGGTCTCACTGTGGCGTAGAAATTAAAATGTCTGTGTACGTTAATCACACTAACATGACGTCACTGAAACCCAATCCATTCATGCGAAAATAACTGAAAAGATCTGACCAATTAAAATTCAACTTGAAAAAATTATTTATGATGTCCTAATTTCTTTCTTTTTTTATTGATTCCGTTTTTTCTCAATGTACATACTGGAAATCAAATTCAATTTGATATACAGTAGAAGCTTGTCGAAAGTTAAACATTGAACTAATGGGGTTCGCCGCCGTACCACGTGATCAATATCTCTTAACGTTTGTGCGGAACATTTTGGAAAACGTCAACCTTACAAATTCCCGAAATAACGTCGTTTTTATGGGAAAGCGTCATATTGTGCGATTCCATGTCCATTGGAAACAAGCGTTTCACAGACACGTTAGAAGGTATCACGTGGTACAGCGGCGAACCCCATTAACGAATTGGTGCGAAATTGACAGATCATTATCATCTCTGCTTCTTTTCGTTACAAATATCTCTTTTATTTTTTTTTCTGCTGTCTATACTTCGGTACTTTCCGGACATTAGCTATCTATACTTCGGTACTTTCCGGACATTAGCTATCTATACTTCGGTACTTTCCGGACATTAGCTATCTATACTTCGGTACTTTCCGGACATGAGCTATCTATACTTCGGTACTTTCCGGACATTATCTATCTATACTTCGGTACTTTCCG
This sequence comes from Anadara kagoshimensis, assembly GCA_021292105.1. Lineage (NCBI taxonomy): Eukaryota > Metazoa > Mollusca > Bivalvia > Arcoida > Arcidae > Anadara > Anadara kagoshimensis. The sequence goes on from CM037868.1 coordinate 33,594,509, forward strand.
GACACTAGCTATCTATACTTCGGTACTTTCCGGTCATTAGCTATCTATACTTCGGTACTTTCCGGACATGAGCTATCTATACTTCGGTACTTTCCGGACATGAGCTATCTATACTTCGGTACTTTCCGGACATGAGCTATCTATACTTCGGTACTTTCCGGACATGAGCTATCTATACTTCGGTACTTTCCGGACATTAGCTATCAATACTTCGGTACTTTCCGGACATTAGCTATCTATACTTCGGTACTTTCCGGACATTAGCTATCTATACTTCGGTACTTTCCGGACATTAGCTATCTATACTTCGGTACTTTCCGGACATTAGCTATCTATACTTCGGTACTTTCCGGTCATTAGCTATCCATATCTTGACAACTCAGCAACTCCTATCCGTTAACTCAATATTTAAATTTCGACAGGTCTGTAATGCACTTACACGGGAATGAAATGGTTTCCGACTCTGATTGCACTGAGGTCAAGGATACACATGACAGGAATGACCTTGTCCAGTCCCGTCTGTATGTCAGCTCTTTCCTGTACCACTATCCTAAATGTTGTATCCTGAATAAATATAAAATAATAAATAAATAAATAAACAAAAGAATTATAATAATTAATATTCTAAATGTCGAATTCTAAAACACAAATAAAAAACAAACATACCAATCTATGTCGAAATAAAAATGTAAAAAGCAAAGTAAAAACTTAATAACTGACAAATAAGATTAAACACGTGAACTCTTACCAGGGAAGTGAGGCCGGATGCTCCGAAAGAGTAAGCACATCGTGTTTAGCTAGCTGCTTATGTTCAAAGGGACATAATTAAATCCATGAAAATGAGCGAAACAACTCGGGTTAATGATATGCGCATCTTTAATTATAAACACCTTTTGTCAAAAAAACCTCGAATGATAACCGTTTGATTTAAGTTGCTTAAAGTGGCGAATCTGTTGAGAGTACGATTCCACAGACCCTTACATCTTCTTACTATATAAAGTTGTTCATGTGTTCCATACCTTGTTTCGTTTGTTTCATTTTTTTAATTTTAATTTTGTAATTTTAATTTTGTCCATTTAATCTTGACATAAGCGTAAAACACAAAACATAAAATCCTTTACAATCCACAAAAATCTGACTTAACAAAATTAATGGTGGCAATGGATCGGTTTTTTACCCACTTACAAAATCAATGCTGCATTGGTTGATATCAAAATGGTAGTCACGTGGTTCCTCAATTGTCGTCTGCTTACAAGCTGAACCCTTTCCTTGTATGTAGATAATGCCACCAGAGGCCGCATCGCTTACCCCGACCACTATTTTAGCACTCGAACACACTTTGACGGTTACTGTTGAAGAAAATTAAATACTTATTCAATTAATGCTAAATAATTACAGTAAAACCTCGTTATAATGCCCCTCAATAACTTCGCCACCTCACTTATCGCCGTATATTTTGAAGTCTTAAAATCCATTTTGTTTATGTTTTTCATTATTCACCTCCCCAAATTTGTGGCCAAACCCCTTTATAAGGCCAGAATATGACTGAACAAATGGTGGCGATTAATCGAAGTTTCACTGCAATTAGATTCAAATATTTTAATTAAAAATATATATGAAAATATGTGATTTTGGGGAAAAAAAAGTTAATGAGAATTTTCTGATAGCTTACCGTTTAGTTTTATTGCAGACGACACGTCATTTAATTTTTTCGTTTGATACAAAATTCGGTCTAATGAGTAACGTTATTTTTCAAAGCTCATATAACATGTATAACAACAGAATGCAGCAGAATTTTTTCCGTGGGAGCATGACATGGGCTCCTTGGAAGGTTTGAGCCTCGATGTTCATCTTCCGCCCCCATCTAATAGCTTACGAAACAAATTTTGGTTTTGTACCAGAATGCAGGATTTTAATTTCCGCTATTTTTTTCGGGGGAGAGAATGCCTGCCGCAGACACTTTGGAGGGTTCTGGCATAGACCTTCACATTATACCCCCATCAAATAGCTTATGCAATTTTTTTATTGGAAACAACGCATTCTTGTGCATTTATTTTCATTTAATAGGAAATTTCGTTTAGAATCATCTACGTTATTTTCAGTTTAGTTCAGCTCAGATTGCACCAGATTTTTTTCGGGGGAGCATGTCCCGTATCCCCTTGGACGGAGCCTCGACATTCACTGCATGTTTTGCAAAAACGAAATTATTTCGTTAAGAAAGCATGTTATTTTGTCTTTATTTTAGCCCAGATTGAACCAGATTTTTTTTCGGGGGAGCATATGCATGTCCCGTATCTCCTTGGACGAGTCTCGAAATTTGCCTCCAACAGTCATCTAATAGCTTACCATTTTGTTTTTATTTAAGACATAGCATTGTTTGCAAATAAAAAATTATTTCGTTAAAGAAGCATGTTATTTTTTCTTTATTTCAGCCCCGAGATTGTTCGGGGTTTTCCGCCTTTTCGGAGGAGCGTGTCCCGGGCCGGAACTTTAGACCTCGACTTTCACCTTATACCCCCTCCAACCTGATTAGAATACCAGGATCAGTCTGTCACTGGTTTTAAAATTCCAAAACAGAAAATGGGTGAAAATGACGAAATTGATTTTCATTTGCCGTGTTGTTAAACTCTGTAACAACCCATAATGAAGCCCAACGCCTTATGAAGTCCCGTTTTCATTAGGCACCAGACTTCATTATAGTTAAAAGCCCCGACTATTTAATGCATTTCGAAAAAAAGCGTCAAAGATTCGAGTAATTTTAATTGTTGCTATCTTACCATTGGGATTGAAGAAGCTAGCACACACGGAACTACACCAGTATGAAATATAGATAATATACAACAGTGACAAAGCCATGATAAAAACTGAAAATATAAAACAAAATACAGAATAAATTTAGCAAGAAAGGACTCTTTAACATGTGACTTTTCAACATGTTCGAAAAGCGACTTTTCAACTTGTTAAGGTAGTAACCAGTCAACATCTTCGAGTTGCGACTTTTCAATATTTTCAAAAAACAACTTTTTAACATGTTTAAGAAGGGGCTTTTTAACCTTTTAAGAAGCAACTTTTTGACATGTTAAAAAAACTTTTCAACATGTTCAAGAAACCACTTTGCAACTTGTTAAGGAAGCGACTTTTCAACATTTTCAAAAAACAACTTTACAACTTGTTCAAAAAGACAACTTTTTAACATGCTTAAGAAGGGACTTTTCAACGTTTTAAGAAGGGCTTTGTGACATGTTCAAGACGCGACTTTTCAACATTTTCAAGAAGCGACTTTTCAACTTGTTCAAAAAACTTCTTTTCAACATGTTCAAGAAACAACTTTTCAACATGTTAAAGAAACCACTTTTGAATTTTTTTAAGAATAAACTTTTCAACATTTTCAAAAAAACTACTTTTCAAAATTTTCAAAAAAAAAAAAAAAAAAAAAAACACTGTTCAAGAACCTACTTTTCAACATATTCAAGAAACGGCTTTTCAACATGTTAAAAAAACGATGTTTTAACATATTAAAAAAACCCGGCTTTTCAACATTTTAAAAAACGACGTTTCAACATGTTCAACTAATGACTATTCATCATGTTCAAGAAGCTACTTTTTAACATGTTCAAGAAGCGACTTTTCAACATGTTCAAGAAGCAACTTTTTAACTTGTTAAGGAAGTGGCTATTTAACATGTTCAAGTATCGAATTTTCAACATGTTCAATAAACGATTTTTAACATGTTCAAGAAACAACTTTTCAACATGTTAAAGAAACGACTTTTGAGCCTGTTCAAGAAGTGATTTTTCAACATCTTCAAGAAGCGACTTTTCAACATCTTCAAAAAAAATTTCAACATGTTCAAGAAGAGACTTTTCAACATGTTCAAGAAGCGACTTTTCAACATGTTCGAGAGCGACTTTTCAACATGTTTAAGAAACGAATTTTGAACATGTTAAAAACGACTTGACAATGTCATCAAAAATTTACATTTCACAATGTTTATTAAACGCCTTTTCAACATGCTCCAGAAACGACATGTCAACATTTGAAGCTATTAGCGTATTTCTGATTTTTTTACATAGTCAGTTGATAATAAATGAAGCGACTTTTCAGCATGTTTAAGAAACGAATCTTTAACATGTTCAAAAACGACTTTTCAACATCTTCAAGAAACGACTTTTCAACATGTTCAAGAAACAACTTTTCAAAATATTCTGAATTGATAAATTACAAAAACCATCTGCTCATAATTAAGGTCCACTGTTTTGATGTTTCATTGGTGGGTATTTTTAATACAAGTTCTTTCTTACTTCATTGTTATCCAATAACTACTTTTCAACATCTTTAAAAAGCGAATTTTCAATATTTTCAAAAACTGACTTTCGTCTTTTTGCTCTCGCGAACTTAGGCGAAATGGCCAAAATTTTCCGATTTTTAAGTTTACCTTGGCAATAACAACAACAACAACAACAACTATAACAATAATAATAATAATAATAAGAAGAAACACAAATATCATTGGTAATTTTGTCAAATTATTACATTCAGATATATTTATTCTAAAATTTATAATGTTACAGTTTTAAATATTAAATTCAGAAAAAATAATAATAAAACAAATATCATTAGTAATTTTGTCAAATTAATATTCATATATTTTCATTCAAAAATTTATAATGTTGCAGTTTTAAATATTTAATTCAGAAAATCAAAAAACAAATATATAAATAATAATAGAAATATCATGAGTAATTTTGTCAAATTATTATATTCATATATTTTCATTCAAAAATTTATAATGTTGCAGTTTTAAATATTCAATTCAGAAAATCAAAAAAAAAAAAAAAAAAAAACAAATAAATAAAAAATAATAAACAGAAATATCATTAGTAATTTTGTCAAATTATTATATTCAGATATTTTCATTCAAACATTTATAATGTTGCAGTGTTAAACATTAATTCTGAAAAAATAAATAAATAAATAAATAAATAAATAAATAAATAAATAAATAAATAAATAAATAATAATAATAGTAATTTTGTCAAATAATTATTTTCAGATTTTTTCATTTTAAAATTTATAATGTTGCAGTTTTAAATATTCAATTCAGAAAATCAAAAAATAAATAAATGAATAATAATAATAATAATAATAATAATTAAAAAATAAATAAATAAATAAATAAAATTAAGGTACGTACCTTCAAATCGATAAAGCGTTCTTATTCTTACTTGTAGTTTAAATTTATATAATTTACTTACAATATATTTTTGAAAATCACTCTTATTCCAAGTTATCTTTCATGTTTAGATAAAAACGTATTTTTTCCCACCTGTTACCAAAATGAAATTATTGATTTATCACTAATTTATTTAATTACGTCATAGGCATTCTTAGCTGTTTATTTGAAATATACTACAGACCTGTCGAATGTTTAACACTAAGCTATGGAAAAGGAATTGAAGTTCGGCTGACGAGTGGTTGAATTATGGAAAGCTTGTGCCGAAAAGTTTTATTGATGCACAGTACTGACCTGTCGAAAGTTTAACGCTGACCTAACGAAAAGGAATCGAAGTTCTCCTGACGAGTTGCCGAATTATGGCTAGCTTGTATCAAAAAGTTGCACAGACAAGTCGAAAGTTTAACGCTGACCTAATGAAAAGACGCCGAAGTTCGGCTGACGAGGGGTCGAAATATGGAGAGCTTGTGTCGAAAAGATGCATTGATGCACAGTACTGACCTGTCGAAAGTTTAACGCTGACCTAACGAAACGGAGTCAAAGTTCGGCTCACGAGGGGTCGAAATATTGCTAGCTTGTATAGAAAAGTTGCACAGACCTGTCGAAAGTTTAACGCTCAGCTTTCAAAAGGAGTCGGAGTTCGGCTGACGAGTTGCCGAAATATTGATAGTTTGTGCCGAAAAATTGCACAAACATGTCGAAAGTTTAACATTGACCTATTGAAAAGAAGCCGATGCTCGGCTGACGAGTTGTCGAATTATGGCTAGCTTGTGCCGAAAAGTTGCATTGATATACAAATAAACACTGCAGACCTGGCGAAAGTTTAACACCGACCTAACGAAAATTAATTAAAGTTCGGCTGTCTAGTGGTCAAAATATGACCAGCTTGTGGCCGAAAATCTGCCTTGTCATACAGTACAGATCTGTGAAAAGTTTAACAATAAGCTTACTATTAATTGGTGCTTAAACTCGATTTTTCGACGGCTGTTATCTACTTCTTGCCAGCTTTTTTGGCGAATTCTTTTTACTAGCTTTTTGTCAAACTTGTAGTATAAGTATAGTAATTGTCAAGATGTATCTAACGAGGGTCCATGCACCACTAATTTGCTAGCCAAGTTCGTGGTAAACAAGCCTATACTGTATATACAGTCAAACCTGTCTATAAAGGCCACCCAAGGGAACCAGTAAAAGTGGTCTTTATGGACAGATGACCTTTATATACAGGTTCAAATAATATAAATAAAGAACAATTGGGATACAATTCTACTGGCCTTTATAAGCAGGTGACCCTTATTTAGAGGTGGCTTTTAAAGCAGGTTCGACTGTATATATATAGCACCTGCCGAAAAATTTCCGAGATTTACGTAACGAAGAGCCGAGATGAGCTGCCCATTCGTCACTATTTCGTCAGCTTAATGTTTAACTTTCACCTTTACTGTAAATACATACTAGCTAGGAGCAGCTGCCCAAAAGCTTCAAAGATGTACGTGATGAGGGACCGAGATGAACAGCCAAATCAGCACCAAATGTAAAACTTTTGACAGGTCTGTAACGTAAATGCATTTAATCTAATTATAAATGATGGTTGGTTGGTTGAATGTTGCTTAACGTCGCATCGGCAATTTTTCAGCTATTCGCGACGAGAACTATTTAATTAATCTCTATGGATTAATCTATGAACAATTTTTGTGTATGCATGTGAAGTGCGGGTGTTTTTATGGTCTGTCTTGTACTAGCGCGCACTCAGGGCGACTTTACCGTGCTAGCTCACAGAGTCAGTACGCCGCAGACGAGCGTACCACTCCCCCACTCCATTATACTCATACCAGGTGAATCAGTAAAGACCAACGGTAAGGAAAATTCACTTTCCAACATGTGGTCCGAACGGAACTCACAGCGGTGAGAGACCCTGGATTTGAAGACTGACGTCTTATCTATTAGGCCACCGCGCCCTCTCTAATTATAAATGAGGTCAATTTAATGTTTATTTAATCTAATTACAAATGTCATCTTAATGTGAAATTTTTGACAGGTCTGTACTGTATCTACGTACATGCACGGTACAGACCTGTCGAAAGTTTAACACTAAACTGGCGAATTATATTTTTAGGTGCGAATCCACATTCTCAATTTCGCCCCTCGGTACTATATCTAGTCAGCTTCTCAACAGTTGATATATATCCGTTTTTCAACCACCAGTGGCGTAGCGTGCATATAAGCCAATAATCCGGTGCTTGCACATATTTTTTATAATTTTAAAATGAATTCAATTTTCATTTGTCATTGTGTAAATTGTACTTTACAATATACAATTATCTTTCTGCATTTGTAAACTGTAGACATGAAAAAAGCAGTAAAATCCGGCAATAAAATATGTACAATAAAGTAAAATAAGTTTTCTTTTCAGTACTTGTATCACTGTCTTTGAATAAAACACGGACAAACCCCGAATTTGAATTATCGTTTTACTCATATAAATACTGTTTTAAAATGCAGAAAAATGCATCAAATCGCTTCATTTGTTTTCAAAATTTCTCAGGGGAGCATGTCCCAGGACATCCCTAGCGTGGACGCTTTGGCATCGGGCGTGCACATTCATTCTTTTCGACAGGTCTGTACTGTAATTAAATGTTATTGGGTTAAATCAAAGCACCTAGGGTGTTGATGGCCATATGTTATTTGACTTCATGAACCATCTGAATATTTAATGAAGTTGTTACCAAGGTAAATTTGATTTTCAATGTAATGTAATGCAATTATCAATTAATTATTAATAAGCTTGGATTTGCGAACAATGTTATGGACTAAATTTGAACAATATGTTAATAATGTAGATAGCGTGGTCTCGTTCGGTCTGTGCGTGGTTACATAATTTTTTTTCCTGTTGCCTGTAGGTTGTGTTGAGAGTTGAGTAATGGTGTTTAACGTCCGAGTCAAGAATATTTCACTTATATCGAGACGTCGCCAGCTATAGGCGAACGTGCAGAAGTTTTACCTGTGCGTTGCGCTGATGACATTATACAGCAGGGTTCTTTAGCGTGCCAAGCTCACCGTGACACGGGACCTCTTTTATTTTAAGTTCTTATCCGAAAGAACTTTGACTTTCATTTCGTAATGCCGAGTGCTTGGCAAAAGAACAGTCACTACCCACTTTCAAGTCTTGGGTCAGACCCGGCCGGGGTTCGAACCCACACCCTCCCACTTACAGAGCGAACACTCTACCAGGTGAGCTACCGCAGTGGTAATTTGTTGCCTGTAGGTGTTTTTAATAATGTGAAAATAACATGTTTCGTTCATTTCAGACCTGTTGAAAGTTTCATGCTGAGCCAACTAACGAAACGGAGTAAGATTTCGGTGCCCGAGTGACTGAGATGTGAATACATGTAGCTAGTATTCGATAATTGCTTAGATCGAAATAGATAGCGACAGTCCAACTAACGAGGGGTCGAGCTAATTGTCGACATCGTGATCATCAAAGTCATGATCACAGGCTCCTTAGGTAAAACCTTACAACGTATGCCCCGTGTATGGGTTGAACAGAAAAAGAACATTCCCCGCATATTACCCCGAGAGAATTGCCTGTGCAAAGTTCACAATTTCCGTTATAAGCTGGTTAGATCTCGATATAAAACAAAATTTTCAATAAATTTTGTTGAAAGTGGTGATTTGTCTTAAAACTGGATTCAAATCAATTAAATAAATTTTCAGAAACTTGTATTTCGATACCTATAAGATAAGACAAATCTTGTTCTGGGCTTCTGGACTAGCTGCGCGGTACATACAGACAGATATTTAATTTATTAGGGGCAATTAAAGACATATGTACGATTAAAATGACACAAGGATTCGAAAACCACATGCCGTTTTAGTGTTTTATAAGAAAGATGGTTGGTGTTAATGGAATGTTGTTTTACGTCACACCACCATTCATTTCATCAAAGAGCACGTGTGATCAGGCTGATTTTAAGGTGCTAGCTCACCAAATCGGATTGCCGCTAACAAAACATATCCCCATTCCAGTCACAATATATACATATATATTGACACCATGTGAACCAATCGATACGCTTTCGTCTAATTACCAAGCGCTCGGAGGAAAGCAGCATTTCATATTTATATCCCGACCGGAGTTCGAAGCATGACTTTTAAATTTCGAGGCAGGCGCTACAACACTTAGCCACTTTACCCTAAATTAACGAATTATTACCGAATCGGCATCTCATCTCGTCACCTCGTTTCAGTACAGGCCTGTTGAAAGTTTAACACCGAGCTGGCGATAAAAGGAGTTGAAGCTCAACTGCCGGAAAACTGCCGAGAGATAGATAACAGCTGCCGGAAAACTGCCTAGATAGATAACAGTTGCCGGAAAACTGCCTAGATAGATAACAGCTGCCGGAAAACTGCCTAGATAGATAACAGTTGCCGGAAAACTGCCGAGAGATAGATAGCAGCTGTCGGAAAACTGTCTAGAGATAGATAACAGCTGCCGGAAAACTGTCTAGAGATAGATAACAGCTGTCGGAAAACTGCCTAGAGATAGAGAACAGTTGTCGGAAAGCTGCTGAGAGATAGATAGCAGCTGTCGGAAAGCTGCTGAGAGATAGATAGCAGCTGCCGGAAAACTTCTAGAGATAGATAACAGCTGCCGGAAAACTGCTGAGAGATAGATAACAGCTGCCGAAAAGGTACCGAGAAATAGATAGCAGCTGCCGGAAAGCTGCCGAGAGATAGATAACAGGTGCCTAAAAGCTGCCGAGAGATAGATAACAGCTGCCGGAAAGCTGCCGAGAGATAAAGAACAGCTGTCGGAAAGCTGCCGAGAGATAGATAGCAGCTGCCGAAAAACTGCCGAGAGATAGATAACAGCTGCCGAAAAGGTACCGAGAGATAGATAACAGCTGTCGGAAAACTGCCGAGAGATAGATAACAGCGACCGAAAAACTGCCGAGAGATAGATAACAGCGACCGAAAAACTGCCGAGAGATAGATAACAGCTGCCGGAAAACTGCCGAGAGATAGATAACAGCTGCCGAAAAGGTACCGAGAGATAGATAACAGCTGTCGGAAAACTGCCGAGAGATAGATAACAGCTGCCGAAAAGGTACCGAGAGATAGATAACAGCTGCCGGAAAACTGCCGAGAGATAGATAACAGCTGCCGAAAAGGTACCGAGAGATAGATAACAGCTGTCGGAAAACTGCCGAGAGATAGATAACAGCTGCCGAAAAGGTACCGAGAGATAGATAACAGCTGCCGGACAACTGCTGAGAGATAGATAGCAGCTGTCGGAAAACTGCCTAGAGATAGATAACAGCTGTCGGAAAAACTGCCGAGAGATAGATAGCAGCTGCCGGAAAACTGCCTAGATAGATAACAGCTGTCGGAAAACTGCCTAGAGATAGATAACAGCTGTCGGAAAAACTGCCGAGAGATAGATAACAGCTGCCGAAAAACTGCTGAGAGATAGATAGCAGCTGCCGAAAAGCTGCCGAGAGATAGATAACAGCTGTCGGAAAACTGCTGAGAGATAGATTACAGCTGTCGGAAAACTGCCTAGAGATAGATAACAGCTGTCGGAAAGCTGCCGAGAGATAGATAACAGCTGTCGGAAAACTGCCTAGAGATAAAGAACAGCTGTCGGAAAGCTGCCTAGAGATAGATAACAGCTGTCGGAAAACTGCCGAGAGATAGATAGCAGCTGCCGGAAAACTGCCTAGATAGATAACAGCTGTCGGAAAACTGCCGAAAGTAAGATAACAGCTGTCGGAAAACTGCCGAAAGTAAGATAACAGCTGCTGGAAAACTGCCGAGAGATAAATAGCAGCTGTATGAAAACTGCTGAAAGATAGATAGCAGCTGTCGGAAAACTGCTGAGAGATAGATAACAGCTGTCGTTAAGCTATTAAGATATAGGAGGAGGGAGGTAGTCTGATTCGTACCAATTCATTAACTTAGTGTTAAACTTTTGACATGCTTTTACTGTTTATCACGGCAGCTTTTCGGCAGCTCTCTATAACGTAATCTGGCAACTTTTTAACCAGTAACCGGCCACTCGGCTAAACTTCGACTCCTTTTCGTTAGCTCCGTTTTAATTTTCGACAGGCCTGGTTGGTTCGTTGGTTGGTTGGTTGAATGTTGCTGAACGTCGCATCAGCAATTTTTCAGTTATTCGCGATAATAACTATTTTATTAATCTCTATGGATTAATCTATGAACAATTTCGTTTATGCATGTGAAGTGCGAGTGTGTTGTATGTTCTGCTTTGTTCTAGCGCGCACTCAGGGCGACTGTAAGGTGCTAGCTCACAGAGTCAGTACGCCGCAGACAAGCGTACCACTCCCCCAGTCCATTATACTGATACCAGGTTAATCAGTAAAGGCCAACAGCACGGAAATTTCACATTCTAACATTAACGTAACTTTAAGGTCCTAGCTCAAAGTACGTATGCCACAGACAACAATTTCATTTCCTTAGTCGAATTAAACTGACAACGGGTTCACTAGTCGACACCCTGTCATATCGAGGGTCAGATGATGAGGTAATACCTCAAATTTTAAAGCTTTATGTATGACTCGTTCGGGGTTCGAACTCACGACCTTTCGCTCTAAAGTCGGACTCTTTATTGCTGAACCGGCGAAATTTAAGATAGTAAGTCCATATTCATTTTTTTTTTCAAATAAAAAAGATGAAAAAATAAATACATAAGTTAAAAACAAATTTCCACACCGTTTTATTTTGAAATACCACCATCTTCAAATTCAACAATTTAAACATTCTATACAAACTTCCACCTCAAGTTATACTGGAAACATGCGTAACTGCATCACATCTGACCGTTTTATGAATAATTTCCCTCTTTTGATTTCGTTCACGCCGGTGTTTCCATATTTTTATTGCTTCAGCCATTGTCACTCCTTTCAAATACGCATTTTCGCTCAACAATATCACGGACAAAATTATTAGTATAGATAAAAGAAAAATTATGATTGATCCTAGGATAATCGTCAGAACTGTTCCCAAACACATGTTAACCGCAACATCTGGACCTGCAATTTTAATATTGATAACGAAACAACAGTTAAATTATTTCTAGATGTCAGATTATTTGTTGAGACATACAGAAAAAAACTTTAACAAAAGATATTGTAAATATAAGAATTAATCATCAATTTATGATCCAGATTTTAAACTAGCAAATGTAAAATGGATTGCTTCTTCTGAATTATAATGTGAAATGGGTGTTAACCAATACTAACTGGAGCATAATGCAATATTACTCCACTATACCAGTACTGACCGTCTCGATACAAATGGAATTATATAGATTGGGACAAAACACCATCTTGCGGTACAATAACTGTACATTGCGGTACTGACTGTGTTTCGATATCAGTGAAATAATTTTGACTGGGATGTAAACACCATTACTCCACTCCAATTTCGGTGTCTTTCGGCAAACTTTTTTCATGAAAGGCGTGAAACGCTCAAAACCCATCCCTATACTGTGTCATGAGTGCAATGCAAAAGTCAAAATTACTGTCACTGCACCTACAGCAGGTGACGTCTATATTTATTATTCTAATTCAATCTGTATGTAACAACAGTTTTCATTGGCTGACGTCAAAAATTTGCGACAGTATAACCACCGATATACTGTCGCAAATTCCGACAGTATAAGCACAATATACTGCTGCAAATTTTCCGGGTACTTGCACGTGCGCATTCGGTACCGAACGATCTTGATGGATTAATGGAAACTTACACAGGTTATGACAGAGATATATCAATCGAGGATGAATATTTTCCTGTCATTGAAAATATTACACTGTTAGTGGTGTACGATTCTTTTACTCACATGCCAAAACTCGATTTGTAAACAATAATTTGCATCAGATCATGCCACCATCCGTGTCTTCGTTAAATGACGTCATCAAATTTTGTTGACGTTCTTGCGTAAAATGATTATGACGTCATCAATATAGTGTCTATAAGTGATCGTGTCTCATCCGGAAGGCACTTTACTTTTTCATAGAATCAGATTTAAAAGTCAGAGAAACCAAATTAATGCGGGAAATGGTTCGTGTGATCTGTCTCAACCAGTTCAAATGGATTTGGAAAATCCCCGAGTTATTTATAGTATCGTTTTCAGAAAATGCTTACCATATCCTTTAAAGTATGTTTTGAATTAGAATAGGGATAACTGTCTTGTAATTTTCGATTTGCAGACGTATATCGGTGGTTATACTGTCGCAAATAACGTTTTATTGGCTCCGCTGACGCGTCGCCAATAAAACTAATTTGCGACAGTATAACCACCGATATACGTCTGCAAATCGAAAATTACAAGACAGTTATCCCCTAATTGAAATCTACCGATACCTGTGGTTGATAATTCCGTTGTTTTTATCCTTAAAGTAGTTCCAACATTGACGTCATCAACATCAGCGCCATCTATAGGGGATTCACGTCGTTTACGTCTGCTGATAGTTTCTGTGACGTTACAATAAGTCTTAAATAAAAGAATAACTTGTTTTTATAATCAGTATACTTTTATTCAAATAACAGTTTAATCGTTCAACGAGAAAATGGTCGTTAGATAAAAAACAATGATGTCATTTTTTCTTATGACAATAACTGTTTATCCAAACTAAAAACAAGCTCATCTGACGTCACCAGACTCTATACGCCCGTCGCCAATGGTAATGGGTCGTAATTATTTTATACTATTTTTGGAGCGTTGCATATGCATGCCTAGAGGATGCCCTCGTGTTTTTTTTCAGAAAAATGACAGCCTGAAAGCCATCTTTACTTTTGCAAATAAACTAGAAAAACTGTGAGCCATAAGCTCACAAAAATACCCCCGCTCCCCCCAGATAAAAAAATCCATCGGATCAAATTTTTAAATAGGAGGTACACATCTACATTATATCACAAAGATTGTTTGAAAGTTTCATGAAAATTTATTGAAGGGTTTAGGAGAAGTTGCGGATACGAGATAGGTGCCCAAAGGTGTAACGGAAGGACGGAAGGACGGACGGACACCCCTATCACTATATACCCCCCCCCCCACACTTTTTAAGCGGGGGGGGGGGGGTATAAAACCCAAATCATTGTCGTACATGTACTTATCTTGCCGTACTTAAAATATGTATTAGGGACACGGTAGCACAAAGCTTAATTGTTAATCGAATATTTACCGTGGAACATGGTCCTCGACAAATGGCCATTGTACAGGAAAAGACCATATTCACAGCTCTGTCCCCTAGTTCTGTAGTTCTAAAGGCTAGGAAGGTGGCAGTTATGTGCCCTTGTCGCTGAACTTCGAAAGGCGGGAACAGTTCGTTTTCGGTTGGACAACTGCAAAATACGAATCATGTTTTTTAAAATGGAGAATTAAAACTGTGTCTTGGATTGGAAAATTTGGACAAATACGAAACAAACATGATAAATGAATCAGGTTTATAACCACAGTAATCTAACAAAGATAGGTTATACGCCCCCACTGTCTCTCATATACCTTGTATTGTTTCAAAATATTTTATTAATCTCTATGGGTTAATCTATGAACAAGTTTTGTATGCATGTGAAGTGCGAGTGTGTTGTATGGACTGTCTTGTACAAGTGCGCACTCAGGGCGACATTAACGTGCTAGCCCACAGAGTCAGTACGTCGCAGACAAGTGTACCACTCCCAAAGTTCACATTATACGATATCAGTTGGACCAGAAAGGCCAACAGCAATTCCCACATGTGGTGTGAGCGGGGCTCGAACTCACAGCGTGGAGAGACCCTGGTTTTGTAGATTGAGGTCTTATCCATTAGGCCACTGCGGTCTCGTCTAGATGGGCTGTTAATTCGGACCTCCTTCAACAAGCTTAAGCCTTCACTACATATATATATATATAGTGTTACTTACTAGTCATGAAGTAACGGTATTGTGTTTGCTGTGCAGTATTTGGCTCTCAAATCGAGGTAAACTAAAACGATGAAAATTAAAAAAATTAAAATCAATGTTGTTTAACGTCGCATTAGCAATTTTTCGGCTATTCGTGACGAGAGCAGGTTTATTAATGTCAAGGGGTTAATCTAAAACAAGTTCCCGTATTCGTGAAATGTGCGAGTGTGTTTATGTTCTAGCGCGTACAAGGGGCGGCTCTAAAGTGCTGGCTCACTGCACGCCACAGAAAAGCATACTGCTCCACCAGTCAAATATATTCATACTGACGCCAGGTGAACTAGTGGAGGCTCTGACCTCTTAATACTGAGAACCATGCGAGGAGGCAGTATCTCACATTTTAAAGTCTTATGTATGGTACGGCCAGGGTTCGAACCCAAAGCTCTCGCTCTCGAGGCGGACACACTACCACTAAGCTACCGTGGCGGTAAAAATAAAATGCATTTTATCAAAAACAAACATACTAATCCATGCCCGAATAACAATCCTGAAGCAAAGTTAAATCTTTGGAACTGACAAGTTGGGTAAGACACGTGAACTTCCACCAGGGAAGTGAGGCCGTGTGCCCCAGAGGGGTAATCCTAGACACTGGGGAACCTGTAAAATCGAACCCTGAATAAAACAAGGAGTGGAGTGGAGTAATGGCGTTTTACGTCGCAGTCAGGATTTTTCCACTTGTATTGACAATGTCGGTTCTGAGATAGTTTGGAAAACCGAGGTGCCCAATAAAAAACCCACCCACCTTCAGTTAGCGTATTGATACTAAGATCTACTAAAATAGGATCGAAACCTAAATGTTGAGTAATAAGTAAGCGCGAGCTTTATACCACTTGGCCACCAAAGGTCATGACTTGACTAATAGTTGAGTTGAGTTATGGTGTTTACCGTCCCAATCAAGAATATTTGAATTATATATCGAGACGTCGCCATCTATAGGCGAAGGTTCAGAAATGCATTCCGCTGATGGCATTATACAGCAGAATTCTTTTTCGTATGGTGCCTACCGTGACACGGGACCTCGTAAATTAAGTTCCCATCGAAGAAAAAACCCGTGGTTTTCATTTCGTTTCGTAATTCTGAGTGCATGGCGAAAGAACAGTAACTACCCACTCAGTTCAAGTCTCGGGTTAGACCCGATTGGGGTTCGAACCCACGACCTCTAACTTACGGAGAGAGCACTCTACCAACTGAGCTAACGCAGTGGTCACACACAAATAGTGACCAAAACACAAACATTGACCATATTAAATTACTTTATATTTTTTCATTTGGATTTCCATAAATGGACTTACATGAATACGGAAAATCTAATTGTATTGCCATGATAACAGTATCGCCAAGTTGTACAACACCGGAAGACACATCAGCGCCGGATTTGTAGAACCTCATTCTGGCGGTTGGCTGTACCGTTTTGTTTATCCCTTCTCCCAGCGCAGCGTTGCTTTATGATAATAACAAATAATAATAATAATAATAATAATAATAATAATATAATAATAATAATAATAATAAATTTATGTTCGTAATCTCGATTACCATAATAAAATAACACGACGTATTACGTCACAATGACACCATTTGCGGTGTAACCATGTCCATTTCCGCGATTAGCCAAGAATATTTCTGCAATGAGTAAAACGTTGGCGCTATGAGAATTTGACATGTTGAAAAACTAGGCAAATTGTGGATCCCGCTGTGCATATAACGTAAAACGTCACCAATGACATCACTTCCGGTGTAAACATAGCCTTTTTCGCATTGAAATATCACCATAGCGCCAACATTTTTCTTTCTACATAAATACTTTATGACAGTCGCGCACACGCGAACAGATTTAATTTTCAGTTACAACTAGACACAAGTAACTGAAAAATATCAAACATTATTCAAGTTTTTTTCGATTTTCTTTAGAAAAAAGCATAATTCACTGTCACAAACACAATGACATGAACAGTAATGATTACAAAGGGGGACTACTTACACATTTACTTACATGTCTCCGGGGCCGTCACCCACACTTATGGATAAAGAAAAGACACACTGTATCGGCTGTTGTAAGTCAGAACCAGTTTGATAAAGTGGGTTCCTCTGGACGATTAAATGAAATTCTTCTAACTGGCGAAAAAATTGAAATAATTATACATATAGTAAAATACACAATTAACACACAGACAATTTATGCATATTTTGCACCTTAAACGCCGAATGGTCTAAGTATTTTACAAACTGATCTATCGCCGGTCACGCCCACAATGTTCCGACACTGGCCGCCAACACGGTAGCAAAGCAGCGTCACGGCAAATAATGACGTATAAGTATCAGCGACGTCATTATATAGCGCTAGACAGGCCGAATTTTCATTCTTTTTACGTGTAAATTAAGCATCCGGCCATTTGACGGAACATTGTGGGCGTGGCCAGCGATACGTCAATTGCAGCACCACTCAGCACATAAGTCAGTAGTAAAGGATTCATAGAGCTGGTTTTTCGGAACAATTAAATGAAAAACTGGCGAAAAAGAAATACAATGAATCAAACATAGATAGCAGGTGCTGAAAAGTTATCAAGATGATAAGAATTCGTTATGAGTATCCATGTAGGATAGGGAAATGTTACCCGTAGGGTTGAACATTTCAGTCCGAGACGAGGCTCTCCGAGGGTTGCACATCTCTTGTCAGACACTCGACAAGCCTCGTCTCTGACTGAAATGTTCAACCCCTCGGGTAAGGTTACCCTATCCTACATGGATACTCATAATGGATTTTTATATTCCCACAAAACGACGTCATGTTGCCCACATGATGACATTACACGATTGTTTTTTTATTATGACGCCACCAAAGGTAGTACCAGCGCTAATTTGCACACGCGACCCATAGAGGATAGAGATATCTACCATGGGCAGAAAAAGATATCATAACCAGGGACCGTGATGAGCTGCCGATTCGACACTAACTCTGTAGCTTAGTGTTAAACTTTCGACAGGTCTGTACTCTACATCGGGAGCTTCCTGGCTTGATGGAAGTCACGGGACTTTCGGAAGAACCGATGCCCCATGTGATGGCAGACGTGGCGAGTTAGAGAACCCTTTCTGCACCTTGCTCCTAACGCACCGCAAAAGTAAAAAATCTCTACCACTTTACCTAGCTATTGCTGGTGACGTCGATATATAAGTGAAATATTCTTCACGGTGACGTAAAATCCCATTCAATCAATCAATTTTCTGTAGCTGTTGTCCACCTTTATCTCAGTAGATTTTCGGTCACTGGCTATCCACAATTGGACGAGATCTTGATTCCTTTTCGTCAGCTTAGTGTCAAACTTTCGACAGGTCTGTACTGTGCGCATCCCCCGCCACAATTGACGTATCACCGACCACGCCCACAATGTTCCGACAATGGCCGCCATCACGGTACCATAGCAGCGTCACGGCAACTAATGACATACTAGTGTCATTGATGTCATTAATGGCGCAATTGATGCCGAGTTTTCACGAATTGTCGAGTTTTCATTCTTTTTGCATGTTAATTAAGCATCCGGCCATTTGTCGGAACAATGTGGGCGTGACCGGCGATACGTCCATTAATAACACTGGAATAAATAGTGACCATGCACGAACACATAATCTAGCAACAATCCCGAACTATCGCCGACAATACTGTTAAATATGACGTCATAGGTTTGTTATCAATATCAACCAGTGGCATTGTCAGATTGCAATTGATATTCATCTTATTTAAAATTAAGTGCACATGTACTAATGCACTTGCCTCATTTATTCCACAAGCCTCGAACTGAAATTCGTGTAAATTCGAGCCCGTGTAGGTATCTTGTTGACATGATGCGCCGTTACCCTTGACGTAGATAATACCGCCATTGGCCGCTCCTGTAACGTTGACAACGATCTTCGAGGGTAAACAGGAATGAACTGTAACTAAAAGAAATGTAACATTTCATTTTGAGTCTGTCAATAAAATTGGGTCTGTAAGTCTCGTCAAGTCACTCGCGAGACTTTGCGATTTCCGGTTAAACTAACAAAATGCATTATGGAAAATCGCGCCAAACTGACGCCATTAAGAAATTATTAATTTGTAAGATCTATTTCCTCAAAAACAACATCACTCAGCTAAATTCCACTTTCATCAGTAGATACAAGAGCATGTTCATAATTATGAAGTATTTAGATTTTTTCTAGTCTCATTCATTCATTTTTAAGTTTTTAAATCATGTATGCTAAGATATTTAAAATATTAAAGAAAAATTCACATACTTTGAGGGTTGTAGCTGGACCTTGTTTCACTAATTAGGACCAGTAAACACAATATCGTCAAATGCTTGTGATGTACTTCAGTGATCTGTAATAAATACAAAGGGTAGCAGTAGTAGTAGTAATGGTGTTCAACGTCCCAGTCAAGACTATTTCACTTATATCGAGACGTCAGGTATAGGCGAAAGTGCAGAAATTTTGCCTGTGCGTTGCGCTGATGGCATTATACAGCAGGGTTCTTTAGCGTGCCAAGCCCATTGCGACACGGTACTTCGTTAATTTTAAGTTCCCAACCATGACTTTTATTTCGTAATGCCGCGTGCTTGGCGAAAGAACAGTCACTACCCACTTTCAAGTCTTGGGTTCGAACCCACGACCTCCCACTTACAAAGCGAGCACTCTACCAACTGAGCTACCGCAGTGGTTAAATAAATACAACGAGGAAAAATACATACACAGTACTTACCCGTCGAAATGTTAATGCTAAGCTTGCAAATAGAAAATCGAAGCTCGACTGTCGAACGGTAAAAAATGCCAATGTATAACTGCCAAAAAGCTACCGATATTAAGTGTCTGGAAAACTGTGTCTGGAAGAGTCATTGATCGATTGAGATATAGGTAACGAAGGGCTCGAGATGAGCTGTCGATTGGGCGCTATTTACATATAATTCGTTAGCTTAGTGTTAAATTTTCGACAGGTCTGTACTGAAGTAAAAAGCAATGCCGATAAATAATAGCGGTATAAAGCCTTCTTTATCTTATGAATAAAAGTCTCTGACCTCAAAAATGGGCACTCTTGTATGCCTAGAGAAATGTATATCGCTGACAACTAAGAGTGTGCGTAAGGTCGAGGGTTCGAATCACGACCGGGTATGTCCAAGACTTTGAAAGGGGCAATTCTTATTGCTTCATTAAGGGCTTGATAAAGCATCAAGAATGTGGTGATGTTCACTCGACATTTAGAAATGATTAAGTCACAGGTATTCGGACGAGAACTCGGACCTTGAAACCTATGACCCATGTCACAGTAGGCATGGCACGCTAAAGAACAACCACTGCTCGTTGTCCTGAACACTGCAAATGTAACAATTTCACCTACAGGTGGCGGCGTTTCGACATAAGTGAAATATTTTAACTACGCATAAATTTAATCAATCAATCAATTAATCAATCAATGTTTATCATGAAAAATGTAGATAAGTACTCACGAACATGTTGTGAAGCTCAACACACCGATGTTATAACGGTTCTCTCAAAACGTTGCTTTTTGTTCCATGTTCTCTTTCCATTTTTGAGTATTTTTTCAACAATGTAAATAAATTAATAAAAGCTGTTGTTCTTCAATGCATACCAAACTACGAACCAATAAATCGAAAAAAAAAAGATTAAAAAACCCACGATTTTCTCTTTTTCTTGTCAATCTCATTACAATTTACAAGTTTAATTTCAAGGGTGAGGGTGTTAATATAATCACATGGTACACTGATAAAAATACATATTGATAATTAATTAGTGTCTGACAAATTACGTAAAGTCACGACCCTTATAATTTCCCGGTGTTTCAATTATCTCCCTTTATTAGTTCCGTTAAAGGCCGCTTATGTAATTATAGGTCACAGGTACTGTACAGACCTGTCGAAAGTTTAACACTCAGTTAACGAAAAAGTCGAATGTCGAGGATCCGAGATACGTATGGATATCTAGTGGCTAAAATACTATAGATAGAGCAGTATGAGGCTTTCAAATCCAGCCTCTTCCAGTATACAAGCTAATAACAACAGTTTCAATTTTTATCCTGCACCAGGTAAATATGTTTTTAATGATCACAAGCAAAACTGAGTGACGTAACCACCAAGTATACCGGAGAGATGGGTCAAAAGATCTTTTACCAGTAAACCAAGTAAAAGAAGCAGAGAAATATAGAAAGCACTTGTCGAGATATAGATTATGGGTTCCGAAATGAGGTGTCAATTCGGCACCCACTTGTTAGCTCAGTGTTAAACTTTCGTCAGGTCTGTACTGTATATTGTTACAATATTTTTGTTAATTTCGTTTTTGAAATCAATTTATTTATAAAAGTCACGACCTTTCAGCAAAACACTTAAAATGACACATGCCAAGTACATTGCATTATAACCACACCAAACAAGTTACAAGATACAGTCAAAATCTATCTATAAAGGCCACCCTAAGGAACCAGTAAAAGTGGCCTTTATGGACAGGTGGCTTTCATATACAGATTAAAATAATATAAATAAACAACAATCGGGATACAATTTTACTGGCCTTTATAAGCAGGTGGTCCTTATATAGAGGTGGCCTTTGAGGCAAGTTGGACTGTACATGCAAAGCTAATGTCCAGTCCAAGTTATGACTCGGTAAACAAGTGTTTGAGATATGGATAAAACTTGACCACAAAGCTCCCGAGAGTCATGGAAGCCGCCGAGTTGAGAGTTGAGTAATGGTGTCTAACGTCCGAGTCAAGAATATTTCACTTATATCTAGACGCCGTTAGCTAAAGGCGATGATGACGACGACGACGATGATGATGATGATGACAACGGCGACGACGACGACAAAGACGATGATGATATTGATGACAACGGCGACTACGTCGTGGGTTCCATACCCGGCCGAGTCTGACCCAAGACTTGAAAGTGGGTAGTGACTGTTCTTTCGCCAAGCTCTCGGCATTACAAAATAAAAGTCACGGTTCTTTGGGATGGGAACTTAGTATAAACGAGGTGGGCTTGGCACGCTAAAGAATCCTTCTGTATAATGCCATCAGCGCAACGCACAGGCAAAATTTCTGCACCTTCGCCTATAGCCGGCGACGTCTCGATATAGTGAAATATCTTGACTGGACGTTAAACACCATTACTCAACACCGAAGCATAGTATGTACTTTTCTCGGGGTACTCTGGATTTCTCTACCACTTAGAACTGACCGTCGCGATTATTACAATTATTTTATTTCAATATTCATCATCTTGGAGGACTTGGGTGTCTAGTCGATTACTATAAAATAAAATGTAATGAATATTCATAGTGACGGACTAGATGAACATCTCCAATCAGATCGGAGATGTTAAAATTTCATAGTAACAGACTTGCTGAAAAATGTTAAAGGAATCCTAAAAATCTCGAAAAGTAAAAATAAATAATTAATTGTGAAAAACAACGACGAGGTGATGGTGATGACGACGACAACACAACGACGGCGATGATGATGATAATGATGATGATGACGACGACGACGACAAAGATGATGATGACGACAAAGACGATGATGATGATGATGACGACGACGACGATGATGATGATGACGACAAAGACGATGATGATGATGATGATGATGATGATGATGATGACGACGACGACGACGACGAAGATGATGATGATGATGATGATGATGATGACGATGACGACGACGACGATGATGACGACGACGACAAAGATGATGATGACGACAAAGACTATGATGATGATGATGACGACGACGACGACGACGACGAAGATGATGATGATGATGATGATGATGATGATGATGATGATGATGAT